>CM076574.1:542926052-543459776 GCA_034641835.2 Pinus albicaulis | reverse complement strand
ACTTCCCAGCTCATCTCTGCATTGAGTGAACTTCGTGAGGTATTTGGCGACACTGTCGCCTTTCTCCATCTTGATGTTCCTGAGCTTATCTTTGAGCGCCAGCTTCCTTTGGTCGCTCTTACTCTGGAATAGATCCGTCAAAGCTTTCCACATTAAATATGGAGAAGTCTTTCCATGCAGGCTGGATACAATATGATCCTTGACGCCCTCCAACAGGATCCTTCGACATTTCGCCATCTTCTTTTGCCATACTTTGACTTCAGCAAGATCAGTGGGCTTTTGGACATCCGTATCTACGAACTCCTTGAGACCATTATCTTCTAATACTGCTTCCATGCGATCCTTCCATGCAACATAATTCGAACTGCCTTCAAGAGCATATTCGAGTCGCAAACCGTTGAAAGACATTTTCAACACCGGCACCAAGAAAACAAAAACTGCTGCAAAATTTCGAATTCCACCTCAAAGCTCAACCGCTCTAGATCTGTGAGAACAAATTATTTCTAGCACAGAGATTGACTGCAAGGGGCATTTACCAAACCTTTCACTTTCCGAAGAAAGATGAATCCGGAGGCTACCTGGCCCGCATGCAGACTCTGTCTACCGAAATAAGTTTGTAATCATTGTGATGATCAATCTCTGCTTCAATAGCTCTGATACCATGTAGAAATTTGCTGAATAATGATTAATTATCCACCGAGACTATCCTAATCACATATCAATTCGAATTCATATGCAACACATAATCTCTTCCACTCAGATCATCAAACATGCGGAAATAAAATCAAGCGATAACACATCAAATCATCATACACATTAACACAGTATGTATGGGGAAAGCTTATAGATGAAAACCCCGCAGCTATTGTGTATATTATAATGGAGAAATCATGTAACAAACTCAGTACAATACTCCTCACAAGTACTCAATACTTTCTCATAAAGTTACACACAAACTAGCTTGGTTTTGAACAGGTTACTGGTTCAAAACTCACCACTAATTGCCTTGCCTCTATTGCGCAATCATGGCCTGTCTAAATAGAGATCCAAGGTTCGAATCTCCTTGGCTTGACAGCGCAATCATCATGGGCAATTCTTCCAAGTGTGGTGCAAATCTCATGCACAACTGATGTCGCCACTGATAGCTAACTCCACCCTTTCATCTACCTCTTTCACTGGTCTCCACTGAACTGATCATGCACCGTAGTGAACTGATGTGTTCTTGAGTTGAATAATGAGTTACTAATTAATGAATTAAATAATATTTAATTCACTCCACTCATAACTAATTGATTAGCTAGTTAAACTAATCTCAACTAGTCCAACTAAAATAAACAGAACACAACTCCACTATCTGTCTCATTAACTCCACCAAACTTCTGCCACTGAAGTCCTAACTGAAGTCAACCATGCATGATGCCATCAAACCCTTGGGAATAGCGTAATTCCTCTATCAGATGCATGAGCCACTTCTGTAGCTCGAACTGAAGTGCTCCAAGAGAGTAAACTGAAGTTTAGAGTCCAAATATTATTAAGGGTAAATAATATTTGACTTCCCTATTTTTAGGATAGGCAGTCTAAAAATAGACTTCGACCCATAGGTCCAAAAATAGAGGTCCATCTATTTTTACCAACATGACCAATACTCCAAGAATAACATACTGCAACCCCTGGACCATGCTCCATATGTCTAAAAATAGACATAGTCTAAAAATAGACTTTGCGCCAAAAATAGCCTGCGGGCCCACTTAGTGAAGGCGACTTCATTTCACTAAGCTCCATCATCTTGTCGCATTTTCAACAGGATCTACATGAAACAGATGCTATGGGCTTTGAATCTTCACCCGCACTTGGAACTCGGATCTCGCCCGTTTCTTTCATCTTTGGTGCCTCCGAGCCTCCGCTTAGCCATTATTGACTTGATTAATAATTTGTTTCATATTTCTCCTTTGTACTCCCACCCACTATACTCGTAATTTCGTCATATATTTGTGGTCTAAGATCGTACAAAATCTTGGTTTATCATTGGCATTCAACCAAGCCAAATTTCGAGAGAAGTCAAGTCCGCATGAGATGAAAATATGCATCGTGTAAGCGTTCGGTAAACCGCAAGACTCGTAAGCAAGCTAATTCAGTAGTTTTTTAGTTTTGTTGAGCATTCCCGATTTTGGTTGTGGGATCCGCGCATTAGGTTATATATTCCTAGGAAGAAATTAATGCGTTGTGGAAAGATATCAGTGGAAGGGAAAGAAAAATAAATCGTGGTCTTGCCAAGGTCCAGATACCGACACAGACATGGGAGGAAAGAGAATCTGTATTCCACCAGTGGTCTTGACAAGTATGAGAACGTCGATGCCGAGCTCTCTGCCAAAGAGAATATATTGCGAAGAACACTGGTGTGCCCCCGACCCTGGTGAGGTTCGCATATTCCAAGAACGGATGGGTTCCAGTTGTGGTGGAGCCAGAGAGGTAATCGGGAACAAAAACAGTGGTGTGAATGCTGCTGGGGTTTCGATCCCGGGATATGTAGAGAAAAATAATAGGGAGGAAGGCTGGGAATTGAAGAGAAAATATGCAGGGAATGATACTAATGGAGATTCTCAGAATATTTAGATTTCTGTGTTGGATGATAGGAGACATAGCTTGGTCATGCAAAACCAGGAAGTACTGTGAGTGCACCCAACAACCCTTTAAGAGCCAATGGTCAGACCACTAAGTTCTTGTCTATGAATTCTCTAAGGACTGAAGCCAAAAATCATGGATCGTCAGCCAAAGCATCTGCATTATGAGTCTAAAGATATCAAATCGAGAAGGGTCTTGTCCATGGACAATCGACTCACCAGACCTAGGAAACTACATGAGTCATATAGCTTCTACGGTAGGAGGAGGAGTCCGACAATGGCTTACAATGCCGATTTGAATACGAGTGTTCTAATCATCACCCTATTCTGTCTGGTACTCTATGGCCGGGTCTCTACAATTTTGTTCACATGTGCATGGATGGCTCTCTAGGCAGAGTCAAAGAACCAGCCAGTTGCCGCAGTGCAGGTAAGAGCGCTCCCTCCACAGAACTAGTATCTCTTGGTTAAAGCATTAGAGCTTCCTTCCTGGGTTATCGTGAATGTTTGCAGCCATCCCTAAACCTCATCTCTTGCGAATTGAAAAGAGTGCAAGGTGACCAGCCCCAACATTCTGATTATTTTTCCCTGCCCCCTCTTGCCTTTGCCAAGAAGAGTCAAAGGACCAGCCAAATGCCCCAGTGCATAAATGCCTGTTGGGTATCCAGATTCACACATCATAAATCTTGCTCTTAAATGCAACTTGAACTCAAAACCTTTGTTTTAATGGAGTTAAACACAATAACTAATTTCTAGCACGTATAAAATTGGATTTACACTGTGCATTGTACTTATCCTAAATATTTAGAATGTTTTTCAATATGAAATTACTGCAGTTTCGTATAATATAAATAGTTAAGTAGAACAAAAACATATATCTAATAATACTATATGCCCAACCTGTACGTGAAAGTCACTAAATAAATTCATCTATTTGCATTTATTACAAACTGTAGGATCTGGATTTAGGATTTGTCTGCTCGATTTTCATTTTGAGCTAGCAAAGCTCCAGGTCCAAACCTAACTCCATGCTTATTAGGCACCTTAGTTCTCGCTGTGGCTTGAGAGGTATGCACTAGCTGCTAATGATTTTTCTAATAGCAGTCATGACTAATTACCCGGGGCACACTCTAAGTCAGCGTCCCTCAAAGAAACAGGGGTGAACGCTCAAAGCTAATTGCTTAGTCTTTGTGCCTTGTCGTGAAGGTGGGCCAGGCCCTAACCATACATGGGTCAGCTCATTGAAATATGAGAATCACAATTGAGGATGCATAAATGCTTGTATACCTGTTTGATGACGGTCACAACCCAGCCAGCCATACCACGCCTTGCTTTGAACTTCCTCTAGCACCACCAGCTTCAATAACGTAGCAAATCTAGAACCAGATACATAGACAGTGATTTTGACAAATGCACTACTTTCAGAGGCCACAGAAGTGACGGTACCGAGACCTCTTATAAAAAACAGCGCGATGGTGAGCATCACGGTGTATGGCACCTGTTAGCAGAATACCAGAAGTGGTAGCAGGTGTTGGTGCCAACGTAAGTGGTGGCAGGCATGGTTACAGGCATAAGCAGTGGATGAAGCGGTGGCAATGCTTTTTATTAGCTTTATCTAATGTTATTTTCGAAACCATAGTTTTTAGACATTTTGAGTTTTTAGACATTTTAACATTTAATGTTTAGGATTAATGCTAGCATTAATTCCTTTGAACTTGAAAATTTCAGGGTTTGTGATGCATATAGTAACTTTGGCTTCGTACTTGCCTCGGTATGAGGCCAAATAAGATGACAATTACACTCATTCGTTAATAAGAAAAATTCTTATCTTTGATTGGGGCGAAGAAAACGTTGTCAGAAAAATATGTAACAAAGCATAGACTAAAATTTTTAAAATGCATCGATTTAAGTTCAGGACTAATACGTACATCTCTTTCGATTACTATAGTCCCTGCCATGCCGCAGGCGGCAGGAACTAATAAAGGAGCCGCTCAAAAACAAGCTAACTAAGAAGGAAGAGCAGATTAATGATCCAAGAGAATCTTGAAACATTTCCCAAGCAGAACCATGGTGAATACAAACTCATTTGAAGTCTAGGTTATGGGTGTTTCAAATTTGTTTTTTTTTTAATTGTAAAATAGAAATTGATTAATGAGAGGATTTTCCTCAAAGTAAATTTTGAAATTCATGATGAAGTTAATAGTTTTAAGGGATTTTCTCTCATCCCAATAGCTTTGGATAAGGTCCTTGATAGTACGATTCGAGATATTTACTCCACATATATCCCATGGACTATGTTTTAAGGAATTCATTGAGTTATTTTCTCCTTGGAGTAGGAAATATACGGAGATATTTTCTCCTCTGTTTTTGGGTCTTGAAAGCTATATAAAACCATCCTATTTACTTTGTATGACATGATAATTTTTGAGAAAAGAGCTTAAGAGAGTCATTTGAGAAGATTTTGGAGAGCTGAAGAAGTAATTCATAAGATTTGTTGATATGTACAAGTCTTGAATTCCATTGTGTACAAGACAACTCTAGGATGGCCACCTTGTTGTTGTAAAGAGAAATGTATATATTCCTCATTTTCTAAAGATAATAAAAGGGATTCGACCTATTGGAGGCAAATCCAGACACATAGTACAGTGGAGGGGGTGAACTTTGTTATCAAACATGGTGTTTGCATGTTTTTTTTATTCATGGTTTGATCAATTTCGTTTAGACACATTTTAAGTTACAAGTTTATAATGAAATGAAAATTTATATGAATGAATTGTAACTTAATATTTCAAGCCCATTTGGTTTTTTAAAAGGTCTTATTATCAATTATTAAGTGCTATCAACTTTTAAGATCAATTGGTATCAAAGAAGTTCATGATCTAGCTTAGTGGGTATATTTGTCAGGTTTAATCCAAGAAAGGAGAAATAAACTACATAAGAAGGTAATTTCTTATGTTTCTAAATGTCAACCTCAAAAAATGAGTCTTTTTCTGATCCTTTCTTTGCAAATATTTATCAAAATTTAAATATGTTTGAAATTTTTTTAACGATGAAGAAAATGGTAGAGGAGCTGTATGCTAATGGCAGAGAAAGAAATACGTTGCAAAAACAATTGAAAGAATTGAAATATGAGAAGAAGGAGCTTTGAAATAGACTTTATGAAATGGAATTGAAAATACAAGCTTCATAAGAGGCCCTAGAAAAGTGTCAGAATGCTACGGTAAACGAGGTAAGCAATATTGGTTCAAATTTTCCTGAAGAAGATTTTTTTTTGGTTATTTCGAGAACACACTAGAGGAATTGGTTCAAAAATGTTATCGAGAATGGGTTATGATGGAAGAGGCCTTGGACTTAATGGTCAAGGCATCGTCAATCCTATTAAGGCTATAAGACAACCTCCAAATGCAGGATTAGGATATACATGTGAAGAAATGGGAGAATGCTCCAATGTTTCCAAAGTAAGAAGAACGTCGAATGTTGAGTTTGTCTCAAAGGGACTTCAACAAAATTAATGATGCATTATATTATGAAGTTAATAATGATGAAAATTTATCTCCATAAGGGTTTGATCACATCCAAAGGAGAGTTAATTCTCCTCATTAAATTCCCAGTTCAAAAGACTATGGAAAACAATATAAGTTCCTGGATGATCATTTCATGGCTAAGAAGTCTCCCAGGTATAATGGATCTTCCAAACAAGTGACATTTTGTATTTTTTTTTGGAAATAATAATAAATATTTTGCAGAATGTTGGAGATTTAAAGATTATGGTAAAAAAATTGGTGTAAGAAAAAGTAAACCACAGATCCTTCGCTTCGGGTGAAGAAGGAGAAAAATATGGTTGAAAGATGTGGAAGGATTCAACCGCATCATGGTTCTCAAACTGGGAGAAAATTCGATCACAATCCACCAAAGATAAGGGAATCTACACAAGTAGAACATGTGGTTAGTATTCCTAGACAAATCCATCAAGAAACTGAGCATGATGAAATCAAATTAAAGAATAATTTAGTCGGTTGGCTTGGTAAGCAATGGATTGCGTTTTCATTCTTTGATGAGTTCTCTCCAATTGAGGAAATTGGATTTTGAAAATTTTTGTGTTGCTGCTATAAGTGAAGCAATGGATCGATGGGAGTAACATACTCGATGTGCATATGTATTGTTTGAAGAACTAGCCTCGGAACTTGGAATAGGGCTAGCTTCCCCAGTAGATGCGGCGCTTCATGATTGGATAAGGCATAGTGATGGAAACTTAAGTTTTCCTAGATTTGTGGATTGGTGTGTTAACAAGATCATCGACTTCTAGGTATAATGACAATGGCGGAAAGACACAGTAAGTTTTCCCAAACCTCCTTACAGTACACAAAACTCCTTAGCATTATGAGACTGGATCAGAAAGGAAATGATGGAAAGACACGTTAAAGAGGTGTGCAATGTGAATGAGGCACTATTTTATCTTTCGAGTGTATATTTGAATATATATTCAACGCTCAACAGAGATGCACCACGATTTCATTACTTACAATCCATGGTTGATTATGATAACATCATTGGCGAATTTGATGGATACATGTTATTTTTTTATGATTTTATTGTAGGTAAAAGGTGTTGTGCCACATCAATTCTGAAATGGAATTTTTGATGGGGAAAACACGCAGAGTTGTTGAGATCTGGTGGCATATTGCCATGTATTTCGTGGCCCAGGCCAAGTCAACACATTCAATCCAAATAAAGGCAGGATAGTGGAATTAACAATGAAAAATGGAACTCATTATCGTAACAATGATTTTCTCTTATACGGTTAAACATGAAAGAAACCAGTTTTTAAAAAAGGGCCCATGTAAATTTGGATATGTTGGGTGGAACATGCCTTATACACAGTTTTGGCTCAACTTAGAAATGTACGTTTGCAGATTTGAAAATGTTGTTGGGCACCATTAACCTTCCACCTTCCAAATATAATTCGCCCTCAACATTGACAAGATGTTACAATGTCGGTAATTCTATTTCAAACATCGGCTCTAGAGTAACCAACTTATCTTGGGAGTTATGATGCAGACACATGTTTAATGCAGGAAATTGCAGACAAAGGCAAGGTTGCAGACCATAGTTGAGAAGCTAGTACATAAGAAGAAGATTCTTCTTCAAATTGTACTAATTTTGCAAAAAATCAATACCCTGATATCATAATCAACTTCAACGATTTTAGCTTTTGGTGGACCAAAACCCTTCCTCTGTGGGGAGGGAGGTATGATCCAGGAGGATCTTGATACATTTCCCAAGGAGCACCATGGTGAAGACAAACTCATTTGAAGCCTAGGTTATGGGTGTTTAAAATTTGAATGTAAATGTTCTCATATTTGAATTTTTTAACTGTAAAATAGAAATTGATTAATAAGAGGATTTTCCTCAAAGTCAATTTCTAAATTCATGATGAAGTTCAGAGGTTTAAGGGATTTTATGTCATCCCTAGGGTTTTGGATAAGGTCTTTGATAGTAGGATTTGAGAGATTTACTCCATTTATATCTCATGGAGCATGTTTTAAGGGATTAGTTAAGTTATTTTTGATAGAAATAGCTAAAAAACACACATTCACTCATATATTATACACAAATGGTGTATGTGTAAACAAACTCACACATTGATTACATTCAGATTACTCTGTTAAATAGAGTTTCTGAGATCCAACTTATTCCTAATTTAGAGAGAGAGGTTGAGAGAATTTCTCAACCATCACAAACCAGCTTCTCAAATATGGAATGTAAGCATTAAATCCAACATCCCCCCTTAAAAATTACATTACATGATTTTATTGAATTCACTCATAAATAACAAAATAATCAAGCCCATGAGTAGATGCTCCATCAAGTTGCCTCATAACCCTCAGAAAGGTGTAGTTGGCAAGTTGGATTCTCGAGTTCGCTTCCTCAACTCTCGAATCAAGGACCTCCCGAAGTCAATTATTGGACAGCATCCCAATCTGTTGCATAACCTCATTAGGAGACCACTTCCACATCTAACACTAACAAGGGATCCTTCCCTATATCCGCAACTGCCATGCTATCTGGACAACCATCCATATTGAGCCTTACTGCCACTTGATCTCTTCCAAAACAATTGATTGCAATCACTGAACTCCTAGTCATTCTATGGACGAGCTCCCATCCACCGAAATACATGGGTGCTAACTGTTGTACTCGCTAGTTATCTAGGGAAACCGTCTAGATACAGAATGTATCTAGAATCAGTTTTGCAAAATAACCTTTTTATCTAGTTTAAAATTCATCCTCACTTAATTTAAAAAATATTACTTTTTATAATACTACTATATTCTAGCCAAATATATGTTGCTCCGCAATATTTAAACTGGATAATCCATAGTAAAAAATTCTGGTAGAGGCTCATTCAGCATCTTTAAATGCTCACAATCCGATTTCCTCTAGCTGATATCAAGTCTGGCAGCTAAATCGGGCACAACGATGACAACAGGACACATCAGTCCTTTGACGAATACCCACCCCCTATGGTTTGGTGTATGCGTTGCAGCCGGTTGAATCGATCCTCCATCGCTGACAAAGTCTTTGTGTCTGAGTTTTCTTTTGCTTACTGTTGCTCCAACAAACCATAGCAACAATCTCATTCAATAGTGATGGAAAGAACATCCTGTCACACACAGGACAGCAGGTGTGGCAGGCCCTACCAACGGCCATAGCTAACATTACCACGCACACACACAGATATCTGTAGTGTATCATGGAGCTGCTCTCACTAATCAAAGCAGGAATGCCGCTACGCAACCTTCCATTACCCCTTTGAGCAGCTGCATGTAATATGAACCTTCAAATAGTTTGTATGCATCGAACAGAGCATAAAATTGACATCTTGAGATATCACATACAACGCCCTATATCCAAAGATTAACAATTTTTATGTGTAAAATAGGATATCATCGTCGAATACCGATGGCAACCCTCAATGTGAAAGCCCGGTAACCAAAACAAACCCATTACATAATATAAAAACCCAGAAATATCATCACCCAAAGCACAACACACAGGCCTCTGATCCTATGCTCCGATAGCATGATAGAAATAGCTAAAAAACACACAATTACTAAACAACACTCATATATTATACACAAATGGTGTATGTGTAAACACATTCACACCTTGATTACATTCAGATTACTCTATTAAATAGAGTTTCTAAGATCCAACTTATTCCTAATTTAGAGAGAGAGGTTGAGATAATTTTTCAACCATCACAAACCAACTTCTCAAATATGGAATGTAAGCATTAACTCCAATAATTTTCTCCTTGGAGTAGGGGATCTAAGGGGATATTTTATTCTTTTTTTGGGGGTCTTGAAAGCTATATAAAAACCTCCTATGTACTTTGTATGACATGTGAGTTTTGGAGAAGAGAGATTGAGAGAGTCATTTGAGAAGCTTTTGGAGAGCTTCATTTTGAGGAGATCTTGGAGAGTTCAAGAAGTATTTTAGAGGATTTTTTTGTACGTACAAGTCTTGAATTCCTTTGTGTAGATTCCTGGTTAGCGGCTATATTGTAAAGATAACTGTGCATCTTCCTCATTTCAGAAAGACAATAAAAGTGATTCGACCTGTTGGAGGTGAATCTGGAGACGTAGCCCAGTGGAGGGTGTGAACTCCGTTATCAACCTTGATGTTTGCATGTTTTGTTTATTCATGGTTTGATAAATTTTGTTTTTATACATTTTAACTTATAGGTTTATAATGAAATGAATATGTATATGCATGGATTGTAACTTAATCCTTCAAGACCATATGGTTTTTTAAAATGTCTTATTGTCAGTTATTAAGTGCTCTCAAGTTTTCAGATCAATTAAGGAGCTTAAAAGAAAATATTGGACAAGCAAGTAACAAATTGTTTTGAATTCCAACGTGAGATACAAGATTTGAAATCCAAAATTCATGCTTTGCAGAATAATCCCATACCCCTTACACTCAAAATTTTCATATTTCAGATCAAAAATATTTTAATTTAGTCTTTAAGCTTATTTTGTTATCAATTGAAGAAGAATGATCCAGATTATCCACAATGTTACCAGAAATTTTTCGACGTTTCAAATCCCAATAGGGATCCATCTTCAGGACTATTTTGAATTAATTCTTGAAAGAGGGATCAGATAAGTGATAAATAGTGATAGAAAAGCCACTAAAAGACCAAAATCTTGAATTTTAATTATTTTTATTTTTATTTATAAATTTTTTCAAGAAATAAATTATTATTAATAATTATTAATAATAATGTTTTAATTATTATTTATTAAATGTTCATTTGAAGGTTGAATTGCGTCAAGTTAAAAGTGAGCTGAGACAAGCAAAGGATACTATTCAAGAAGAATAAAACTATTACTCTAAAAAGTACAAGAAGCATTTGGAGTTTTTGAAGAAGCACACTGCTAAAAAAAAAAATTGCAAAGAAACTTGATACAATATAAAAACAGAGTGAAGAAATTGGAAGATAAATTACAAGCATGTGCTACAACTTCCAAATAACTAGAGACTTCTACACAATGCAAGCGATATTGTACTGCATTAGTTTCTTGTGAAGAAGAGGGTTTGTAGAAACCTACCAAGTACCCTAGAGTTCTGTAATAACAATCTATGTATATGCTATTACTCTAAATACATTTCAATGTCTAATATAAAAATGGTTTTTTTCTAGTAATGTTTTTGTTTATGTAAACAATGTATTTTTTTATGTAATTATTTTCTTATATTTCAATAAGAAATGTATGGTTCTTTGTTATTCATAGAATCAAAAGGAATTACACAATCAAATCAATGATAAATCTTGTTTCCATACTAGTTATAACTTATAAGCAAAGAAAAATCAAGTTTCCATATTTTTTCCTGCGGGGAAAAAAAACATAATTTTATAATCAAAAGACACAAAATTACACTTGGTTGATACGTAATCTGAATATATCAATCTCTCCAGACCAATATCCTTCAGGAGAGAATATATGCCTTGTAATTTAGCTCTCTATATAAAAGTTCATATATTTCGCCATTTTGCATACAATGTTTCATCTTGATCATCCATGACGTTTTCCTTTTTTTTTGGTCTCATATTTGTTTTATTGGCACCAAGTTGTACAAGATTTTCATCTTCCTTCCTTTGGATTTCAACTACTTCCCTTGGAATTTCTCAGTTTCCCCCACTCTTCCCTACACCATTTATCAAGGATGGACCATCCATTTGATTTTTAGTGATTGAATCCATCATCGACATATCACCAATAGTTTCTCCACACACTTCTTGTGTTTCACTATGTTTTTCAACTACAACAAAAACTACCCCATTCATTTGATATTTATCATCAGTATGATCACACTGACCTCACACAGTTCCTAAAATCAACAACATTTACCATGTCAAAGTGCATGTAAAATATGTACTTTGCAAAAAGTACAATTATGTGTAACATAAGAAACATAAAAATTGAAAATTCAGAAAATTTACAGATTTAACTCTCTTTTTACAAATTTACACGTTGTTTTTTCACCATGAAGGAAGCATATGACTTTACTTGATTCACTTTGACTCCATATGTGAAACCATCAGTTCTTTCCTAACCCATATCAATAATCTCAACTTCTTTGCTCCACTTTTTCATTTCATCTGAAACTGAAGTACAATTAGCTCCCTTGAATACACCATGAAATTCAATTCATTTAAAACATTCCAAAGCCTTATAGGTCATTCTTGATTCAATAAGTACAAAATCCATATTTATAGGCATAAAATCCTTATGGATCTCATTCATAACAACTGAATGAGTTTCTTCAAGGTCTCCATTTAGGTATTCAATAACATCCTCAATTTTGGACTCTTTACTATGGTTTTTTCTCATGAAGTGCCAAATTCCAACAATAATGTCATTTTTTTATCTACATCTTGAAGTGACTTCCTAGAGAACCATCTACCAATTTCTCTAAATTTCTTCTTCCCCTCATCTACTCTGTGGTTAAATCATCCCGAGTGCTTCATAAGACTCAGTAAGGAAGTCCTCAAGTGGTTTCTTGGTGACCTTCTAGTATAACATGTAGTTTGATGTGTTGAAAAACCTTCAATGATTGATCCTAAATATTTTTCATTTACATAATTTATATTTTCTGTTGGTGCATTTCCATCCATTTGATGATGAAAGGTACTAGTTATTTCCACTGTTTCATGACTTATAGGTTGATCTACATTCTCATTACCTTCCTATTGAAATTGTTGTCCACTGGGTAGGACTACAATTTCATTCCATTCAACTATTATTGGACACAAAGGTTTCCATGGTTGTTAAAAAAAAAATTGTTTGCTACAATTTTCTTGCATAGTGGACATAAAGTTTCGGCATTTGTTGCATTGTGATATGAAAATGCATTATTACATGTTGCTTGAGGTAAATTCATGACATTATTTTGTGGTATGTAGTTATGATCTACGAATTCTTGACGTTGTTGATGGGAAACACAGTTAGAAGCTATTTTATCTCTAGCAAGAGTGAATTGAAGGACAACGTTATGTGGTCCCAGGATTGGAATATTAGGCATTTTTATTTCTTTGCATCAAAATAATTTTCGACGAACATTATTTTGAGATTCTTGGTTTGGATGATCCATTCATGGGTTCTATTAATTATTCACCAGATGATAGGGTTGTATTGTTTACAATGGATTCTAGGTTTTTATTTTCTATGAATGAGGAGTCAATTTCTAAAATTTTTGGTATATTTTGGTCTCCAGTGAATTTCACCTATCATGCAATTGACATAGTTGAGGAAGAATAAGTTAGTTTCCAAATTCAAACCTTGTCTATCTCTACAATATCAAAAAATGAATGTTCTTTCCCAATATGTGTACATATACCATTCCCAAAACCATTTACTATAATCATTTCATAGTAGGGGTTGGCTTGAGCTTTTATTAATCTAAGGGGACATCTCATGAATACAAGACAACCCTTAGGTTTTTTTTTCTCAACAGACACCTTTTTAGCGCAAATTGAAAAACAAGGTGTTTAGTGAGGTGGAAAATAACAGCAAAC
Organism: Pinus albicaulis; assembly: GCA_034641835.2. Taxonomy (NCBI): domain Eukaryota; kingdom Viridiplantae; phylum Streptophyta; class Pinopsida; order Pinales; family Pinaceae; genus Pinus; species Pinus albicaulis. The sequence goes on along the minus strand of CM076574.1, from coordinate 543,446,072 downwards.
ATGATCTATATAGTCTTCAACAAACATTTTTCTAGGCCTAGTTTTTTACGTTTGCACTTTTTTCTTGCTAGAATAATTCAAGAACTTAAGAAATTAGTCTTGAATTTTAACCAAGAAACTCAAAAATTGTGAAAAAGTGTAAATAAATCATTCATGCAAACCAGGTGTATAGTGAGGTGGAAGATTAATATAAGAAACCATTTGAAACTAAAATCACTCAGAAAGAAGGAGGAATGAGGGTATGGTGGGATTTCTTGCAACATAGAGTAGAGGCAACATACCCTTGTTTTCCATATTTATCCAATGAAAAATGTTGTAGATTCTTATTGCAAAATTGGTTGGAATATAACATGATAGGATAAATGACATCCTCCTAGGGTAAATGGTGGAATGTTTCCCACCATATCAATGGAATGTTTCTTGTTACCACAAAATCTAGCAGGGCCCTAAGGAAGGGAAAACCTAAGGGAAAACTACTAGAGTAAGTGATTACAATGGGAAAATGACCCATTTTTTCTTTATTAAAGTTACCCTTATCTTCACAGAGTTTCATTTATGGGAGAAGTCCCAAGATCGCGCTACCAAAATTGGGGTTTTCCAAGTACTACTCTTCTTCAAGATATAATCCATTAGGGGAGATCCAACAAGACCAAGATTGATGATTAAACACCCATTTAAGTTGAGGTAACAAGAATACATTTAAAACCCTTCTTCCAAGTCACCCAATAATCCATGACCAAAGTACCCAAGAAGAAACAAGCTTAAGCACCTGATTACACAGTGAAAAACATACCTTTAGGATTGGTTTAACCACCTTTAAGAACATGCTCTCGATAGATGGGAAAGGGGAAATACAACTGATTTTGGGAGAAAATATCAAATGGCACAATAAAATAAATCTTTTTCCATCATACGTGTTCTTCAAAGAAGGAAAATGAATATGGAAAACACATAAGAGAAACAACACATACTGCTATGTACCAACATATACTGGAATCAACTTGGAGACTTTTATTATTCTCTCCAAGGAAGCCAAAATGATTACACCCTTTTCCACTGATTCTCATGTCTTTTAAATATTACATGAAAATTAGTTACAAAGGTAACTATCAAAATATATATAACTACTTAACTATCCATAGCTAAAGAGTTTTTTAAAACATTAAAAAAAATAAATTTTCTCATTTTTGAGGAGTCAAATGACTAGTGGAAAATTGAATTTGAGGATTGATCCTTGGTTTTGCCATTTTAAATTATCCTTCAATAGGAGTAATCAATATTTCACACTTCTTCCAAAGTTCTTCATCTGGGAGTTGACACTAGATCATTTTCTATAATGAAATTTTCAAATTTGGAAGTTTTGTATAATTAGGTTTTGCAAAAATAGTGTCTTCAATAGCCAAATAAGTTTGAAGTACCTCTACAAATAACTCACTATAGTTCTTCCCTTTAGCATTTCATTATTTTCATGTGTTGCATCTACTCTACTTTTAACATCCACTAGTTCCTTTTCATATGGTTCCCAAGAAAGAAGATTTCCTTGCTGGTCTCAACAACTAGGTATACCATCTCTAGCCCTCTGGTCAAATTTGGAATCAAACAAAGAAAATGACTTTTGAACCTCCTTTAATATATTCTCATATCCTGAATACAGAGTATATTTTTCTCTTTCATTTTATTGATTTCCATAACTAGTCCAACTCTCTCTATTCTATTTAATTCCCTTAATTTAGTTGAATATTTTCCATTTAAATATTTGATCATATTTTTAGCCTCAAATGCTTCTTTCTCTACATTTTTCTTGCATGCATCAATCATTAAATCACACCCATTCATCATAATAGTTTTTTGATCAATTATATGAATATACTCCCATATATAATGTACCTCTCAGATGATATCATCCCAAACAATTTGTCTAGCTTCAATTAGAGACATATTTCCCTTCAATTTGGTTTTCAACTCCTTAATCTCATAATGTGTTGCCTTGTTCTTTGTGGTAAACTGATCATTTTTTTATTTTTCTATATTTAGCTTCTTGTTGTTGATATCAAGTTGCTACATTATATGAATTAGGTTGTCCTGGATTTTCTTTAGTTCAACCTCTACAATTATAATTTTTTCCATAACTTTTGTAAGCTTCTTTGAGTGATCATTTTCACTCACTTGGGACCACAATAGTGCAAACATGTATTTTGAATGATTTCTCTAAGATCTACACTTGTTCCTAAAAAATGACAATTTCTTTGTTTATGTCCACTAACTCTCTCATCAACACTTCCTTGTCTTTATCAACCTAAATTGTTTCATTTGTTTAAGCGTGCTCAATCCTAAGCATTTTCAACTTCTTCCTTAATGACCACACCTCAATTTTTGTGTTTTTCAACTGGGTTTTGATATCTTCCATGTTTTCTAGATCTTTTAGCAATTTAACAATTAGCTTCTTAAACTCCTCATTTTGAAAATGCAGTTCTCTATAATTTTCCTTTTCTTGCTTGAGCTGATTTCAAAGTTTCTCCAAAATCTATTCTTCTTTGCTTACTATTTTGAAGAGATTTTTCTTAGGTCACTATAGGGAATTTCCCTACTTGTCTATGCAAATTAATATTGTTAGGCAGTGGGATATCATCCACATTTATGGATAGATCTAATTTTTTAAAATCGAGTCCCGAAGGAAGAGATTAAATAATTGGATGCATGAGGGACAATTTTAATTCGTTCCTTTCTAAATCTATAACATAGAGTAGTATTTTTATGATAAGTTGGAGTTTCTTGTGCTGCTAACTGAGTTTCCATGTTGTTTCTCACCTCATGACTTATTTCTTAAATCTATTGATAAATCTTCTTTAACACTTTTGTGGGGGAGGGATTTTCTTCAATTGAGAATGTCCTATCGAATCTCCAAAATGTCCAAGGAGAAATGGGAATTGTACACTTAAACTTCTTTTTCCATAAGCGGTGTATGAAAAAAATGTAATAGATATAGTAGGTTTTTTAGTTGATTTGAGTGTTTTCTCCATGTTTACAATTTGAAATAAAGCACAAGGAAGAAATGTGGAGTTATGAGTTCCTCAACACCCAGAGATAATGAACAACCAAATGTTGATGTGCAATTGAAATTGTACAATCTGGATTCTAGTCACTATAACTCTGCAATTGGAGGATAAAGAAAATAATAGGACGGACAACCTTTTATTTATTTTTTCTTAACAAAAAAAATAAAAATATTGATGACATAAGGGGCATGGAAGGTTGACATGGATGCAGAAGAGATGACATGGAGGAGTGAGGCTGATTGATGATGTGTAAAGTTTTTCTTGCTTCTCTGGCTCACCTGATGGATACATGAGTTGTCACCAACTTTTGTTGCATGTTTTTCATAAAAACCATAAACCACTTCCGAGGGGTCCCTGTGTTGGTTTCTAAAAATTAGATGGAAACTATTGAAATGAATCATGGTCGTTGATTTGGATATGGGTTGTTTAACCATTCAAATTTCTGATGGGTCATCATATTGGAACTATTTATTGCTTTAACTCGTCAAAAAGCCTTTTATTCCTCAAGTTTATTCCAATGAGTGACGATCCGACCCCAAATTTGCACGTGGTTTAATTTCCAATTTATAAAAGTTTCAGACCCACTTTTATATAGTTTAGGGTTATGCTTTTAAGCCCGAAAGGTTAGGATTGTATACAAAATATAGATATTTTTTTTGAAAAGGGATTGTTTTATAAAAAATTTCCTAGTCCCTACATCCAAAGCCATATATATGTGTGTGTGTGTGTGTATTATTATTATTTTTTTTTTTTGTAGAAAAATTGAAAAGTAACCTTTGACTACAACACCTTGCATTAAATTATTAGGGTCCTTGATTTCTTTACCCTTCCAACTCTTCATTCTTCTTCATTTTGGATTCCATTTGGTACTACTGTAGACAATGACCTTATGCATGACTTTAAATTGACTAGATAGGTGTGTCATTCCCTTCCTTATATCATGAATATTGTCATATTAAAACTCTCTCGAAGGAGCATAGCTAGCCATGGCGTGATTGCAACTAGGAATTTCCAAAATCCAAGACTCCAAGTATTTCCAAAATTAAGACTACCACCACACAGGAAAAAGAAATCAACAAGAGGAATGGAGGGACAAATCCATTTTGAGTATTTGACAAGACTAATCAACTAAAAAATAAATTTAAAGTCGAAATTGAAACAAAAAACTAAAATTAAAAACCTATCCATGCTTTCAACAAGGATACCACCCACAAGTGACCTATAATTAGCCATTAGCCATTAACTAGTAGAGTACTAACAATGTTAATTTTGTTAAGGCTAGAACTCTATGTTGTAGATAATTATATTTTAAGAAAAATTCGACATTTTTACATTTCATTCACCCAATATCATCATAAGCAATTTAGTAGATAGAATATTAGCAATAGCAATATAACAGAACAATCATAGGTCTACCATGATATTTCTTTCATAGGTCTGTCATTATATATTTTCCATATTGTTCAACATATCTCCTTCATATCACTATAATAATATTTTCTCATTTCAAAGACAAGAAGTCATAAGGATGGAATTTCTAGACCTAAGAACTGAGGTCAATTAGGGCATTGTTGCACCACAAGGCTGAGGCCCATTAGGGTGATATTACAACACAAGATTGAGGCCCATTAGGCATTGTTACACAACAAACCTGAGGCGCATTATGGAGTTGTTGTGTTATCACAAATAAGAAGGCCCAAGGAGTCCACTTTCATACCTAATAACTGAGGCCCATTATAGCGTTGTTACACCAAAATACTAAGGCTCATTAGGGTGTTGTTAGACTAAAATATTGAGGCACATTAGGGCATTGTTACACCACAAGATTGAGGCCCATTAAGGAACTGTTACACCACAAGAATAAGTTATGATTGCATAGGTCCATAGGATGAAATGATCATTATATCACTACCAATTAATTACAGGTCCTGGTGTGCATTTATTTGAGGCACACAAACCCTACATTTTACCCTAAGAAATCCATGGCATTTGGAGTATTCTTGAACAACAAAAATCTATATGTGAAAAATTTAAAATATTTAATTGTATTAATGTTACTTATGCTTAAAAAAATACTCTACAAGTTTAATCATTCAATTTGGTCTTGAAATGAAGGTTTTTCGTGCATTTTTGTGAAGTTGGCTAAAATTTCCTTGGTTCACTAAAATGCATGCCCATGCTTCATTTCTTGGCCAATCTTATTGATTCAAATTATAGACCATTTATTTAACTATTTTACACACGTTTACATTGTTATATATTTACTAACCAGTGGAGTAGTAACAAAGTTAATTTTCATAGGACTAGAAGTCTCTGTTGTAGATAATTGTATCTTAAAACATTTTCAACATTTTCAAATTGCATTTACACCATATCACTATAAGAAATTATGTAGAGAGAACATTACCAATAATAATGCATTGGGAGAATCATAGGTGTCACGATATATTTGTCATAGGTTTGTAATGATATCTCTATTATAGGACTCAACATAACTCCTTCACATCTCTATTATAATATTTTATCATATCACATATAAGAAGTACCAAAGAGGTCGTTTTCATACCCAAGAACTGAGGCCCATTAGGTAGTTTTTACAACACAAAACTAAGGCCCATTAGGGAATTTTTACACCACAATATTGAGGTACAATTTCGCAAACCCATAGGTTAGAATGATCATTATATCATTGTCAATTAATTACAGGTCCGGGTGTGTAATTATTTGAGGCACACAAACCCTGCATTTTACCCTATGAAGTCCATGCCATTTGGAGTATTCTTGAGCAACATAGATATATATGTGAAAATATTAAAATATTTAATTGTATTAATGTTACTTATGAGTAAAAAAAATACTCTCCAAGTAGAATCATTAAATTTGGCCTTGAAATGAAGGTTGGGCATGCATTTTTGTGAAGCAAACAAAAATTTCCTTACTGCACTAAAATGCATTGTCATTCTTAATTTCTTGGCTAATATGATTGGTTCAAATTGTAGTTTGTTTATTTAACTATTTTACACAATTTTACATTTTTATATATTTACTAATTAGTAGAGTAGTAGTAGTGTTAATTTTCTTAGGGTTAGAAGTATTTGTTGTAGATAATTGTATTTTAAAACATTTTAAATATTTTCACATTAAATTAACCCCATATCACGATAATAAATTATGTAGAGAGAACATTAGCAATATCAATGCAATGAAAAAATAATAGATATGTCATGATATATCTATCATAGGTTTTTCATGATATCTCTATCATAGGTTTTTGATGACATCTTTGTCATAGGTCTATAATGATATCTTTGTCATAGGGCTCAAAATATCTCTTTCACATCTTTGTCATAATATTTTCTCATATCATATATCAGAAAGCCCAAAGAGGACCCTGTCATACCAGAGATTTGAGGCCCATTAGGGAACCATTACACCACAAGTATAGGGCCCATTATGGCATTGTTACACCACAATACTAATGTACAATTTCGTAGACACATAGGATGGAATGGATATTATATAACTTCCAATTAATTACAAGTCTTGGTGTGCATTTATTTTAGGCACACAAACCCTTCCTTTTACCCTATGAAATCCATGCAATTTGGAGTATTCTTTAACAAAAGAAATATATATGTGAAAAATTACAAATATTTAACTGTATTAATGTTACTTATGAGTAAAAAAATACTCTCTTAGTTGGATCATTCAATTTGGCCCTAAAATGAAGGTTGGGCGTGTTTTTTTGTGAAGAAGGAAAACACTGCCTTGCTTCACTAAAATGCATGCCCAAGGTTCATTTCTTGGCGAATTTAATTGATTGAAATTGTATATTGTTTGATTTTACTATTTTACACACTTTCCCATTGTTATATATTTACTAACGATTAGAGTAGTAACAATGATAATTTTCTTAGGGCTATTAGTATTTCTTGTAGATAATTTCATTTTTAAACATTTTCAACATTTTCACATTGCATTCACCCTACATCATCAGAACAAATTATGTAGAGATAACATTAGGAATAAGAATGCAATGGAACAGTCATAGGTTTGTCATGATATCCTTGTCATAGGGATCAACATATCTCCTAAATATTTCTATAATATAATTTTTTCATATCATAGACGAGAACACCCAAAGATGATGCTGTCAGGCCCAAGAACCAAGGCACATTAGGGCGTTGTTTTTTTTTTTTTGGAAAATATTCTCATTATATTAACATAGAAATATACATAGAGTACATGCAAAAAACATTTGGGGGTATTCTCACATCACCCATTGAGGTTCTCTTCCCTTGGAGAAGGAAACCAAAGAACCTTTCTAGAATTTGCAAATAAAGTCTTGTGCAATGCATCATCGTAACAATGCTTAAGCTAAAAATTACAAAATTTCTTCATTTGTGGTGGGACTGAGCCATCGAGAGATAGACCTTGAAGAGAATACAAAACATTAAAAAAATAGTTGCAGGAGGATTCAAATTATATTTACATGGAAATATTCATAGATTAATTGTAAAAAATCTTGGGGGTATTTTCCCACCACCCATCGAGGTTATCTGCCCTTAGAGAGGGAAACCAAAAAACCTTTCCATAATTTTCAAATAAAGTCTTGCAAAGTGCATCATCAAAAAAAATTTTAAGCTAAAAATTACAAAATTCATAACCCTCGTTTTGTGGTGGGACCGAGCCACTAAGAGATATAACTTAAAGAAGACAAAACATAAAAGAAAAGTGTTGCAGGAGGAAAACTGGGAGTTATTAGTTAGCTCCATGATGGACCAGGGGTGTATTGAATTGTTTCAGCTACTTGCAACCATCGCCGAGAGGGTCGGTCGTATGCACTTCAGCAAGAGTCTCATTGATAACGTAACACCCATGTGGGATTAGATGAGAATGTGAGAGTGGTGGAGCCTTCACCTGAGTGTGTTCCAGAGCTGCCAAATCTACCTGATACCCATGAACTAGGGAAGGGAGACTATCAGTATCCAGAGTGGTTGGGGGAGGTGTGGCTTCAATGGACACAAAGAAGCAATTGGATGGTCTAGGGGAGGAGAAAGAGGGGATGTCAGGAGGGAATTTTATGTCAAGGTGATATGATAGATGTCACAAGGACATGGTGACATGGGAATTGATCGCAAAAATCTCAACTATCCAACAGGTGTCTCGAGATTTATCCTTTTCTTGAGCTCGGAGAAGACGAGCCAGAATATTGCAGAGCGACCAAAGAGTGTTGCAACCTCGAAGAGCTTCTTCAACCTCCAAATCAAAATCTTGATGATGAATGTGGGAAGGGATAGTGTGGTCATATGTTATTATGTATTACTATGTGATAAGCGAGGTGGGGGGGGGGGGAAATCTTCCTCTGTCATTCCCAACACGATGACCGCTGATCATTTATATAATAATGATGCAGTAGCTGGAGTCATCGAGGTGAAAAAATGGTGCAGAGGTAACAATGATAGTAGGAAAGGAGTAAGAGGTCGAAAGAGACTAGGCTGTGAGCAGGGTGGTTGTTAGGAGAAAGAAAGGAGAGTTGGGAATAATTCCTTGGGTTAAGATGTCAGGAGGAGGAGAAGGGGATGGAATTGAAGACATTCGTGTGAGATCTCTATAGATATAGACTCGAGAAGGTATAAAAATACATGGAAGAGGTGACAAATGTCAAGTGGATGGTGTTGTCATTTTGTCCTTGGGAAGGTGGCGATGTTGGGAGGGACACCCAGATCTGAGGACCATTAGAGAGTTGTTGCAGCATAAGACTGAGGCTAATTAGTGCATTGTTACACCGTAAAAATGATGTACAATTTCACAAAACCATAGAATGGGATGATCATTATATCATTGCCAATTAATTGCAGATGTTGCTGTGCATTTATTTGATGCACACAAACCTTGCCTTTTAACCTATGAAATCCATCCAATTTGGAGTATTCTTGAACAACATAAATATATATGTGAAAAAGTTTAAAAAATTAATTGTATTAATGTTTCTTATCAGTAAAAAAATATTCTCCAAGTTTAATCATTCGATTTTACCTTGAACTAAAATTTGGGCATGCATTTTTGTGAAGTAGGGAAAAATTTCCTTGCTTGACAAAAATGCACACCAAATCTTCATTTATTGGCCAATATAATTGATTCAAATTGTATACTATTCAATTAGTGATCACTGGTACTGGTGTGCATTTATTTGAGGCACACAATCCCTACCTTTTAACCTATAAAATAAGTCCAATTTTGATTATTCATGCACAACATAAATTTGAGGATGAGTTATTTCCCACCCAAATTTAATGAGGATGTACTTCATGCTATGTGAGAAGACATGTTCCCCACACATTTAAAAGGTATCTTATGCCATGCATAAATAGGAAGAGACTTCTAATTTTAAAATCATAACACATTGGTGATGGTGTCATATTTTTTATAGACATTTTTTTATTTTTCAACATAGAGTAGAGACAACACATCCTTGTTTTCCATAGTTAGCCAATGAAAAATGTTGTACATTATAATTGTAAAATTAGTTGGAATATGGTTGGAACATGATAGGATAAATGGCATCCTCCTAAGGTAATATATTGGTGGAATGTTTTCCAACATAGATTGCATCAAATAACTAGGGTTATTTAATTATTAACTCTAATTCCGTCTCTTAATTCTTCTTCATTTTGGATTTGATATGGGTACTAATATAGACCATGAAATTATTCAAGCCTTCCAATTTACTATATAGGTGTATAATATCCTTCCTTATCTCATGCATATTTTCACTATAACACCCTCTAGGAGGAGGATAGCTAGCTATGGCATGATTGTATCTAGGAATTTCCAAAATCCAAAACTCCAAGAATTGCCAGAATTAATACTACCACCACACAAGAAAAGGAAAACAAAAAAAGGATTGGAGGGACAAAGCCTTGAGCCAACTCAATTATTTGAGTGCGCTCAATCCCAAACATTTTAAACTTCTTCCTTAATGATTGCACCTCAAATTTTGTGTTCTCATACTAATTCTCATTTTATAACTCCTTTATTTAATTTGTTGATAATTCTTCTACAATGTTTCAAATGAAGGAGGCTCTTCTATTGTGAATCTTTTCACATCAGTGGAGATAGAAGAGAAAGTAGTGTTCCCTAGATTTCCCAACTACATTTGAAAACCAGGTTCATTTGAAGGCTCTTCTATTAATTTTGTTTGTGTGTATTATTCATCCTTTGTTAGAATTTTAGTTCTCTTCTGTGACTGGAAATCCTCCATCTCAATATATATATTTTTTCAAAAATAAATTATTTTCTTACCATTGATTAAAGAAAAATAAAGTTACATATGTAAATATCTATATACATCTATTAGTCCCAATTTTCTTTAAATAATATGAAAGAGATAATATCTATGGAATCACACATAGAAAATTTCCCGATTCAAGGGCCAAATATTCATCTAATGAAGCATGAACTAGATCAAAATGTAGCCAATAAAAATAAAAAACCATATAAAAAACAAAATGACACCCCACTACAACAAAGTTTGGAATGATGAATAAAAAGTCTGAATAGGGCATGTGCCAAAAATAAACACAAATAGATTCATTGCTAGAAGAAGAAATTCCCTAGATTGGAGATAGATCTGTTGACAAGGAAATCGAACTGGATCTTCCCAGGAATGAAATAAGCCCCTTGCTTCAAGAGTAAGTTTGCCATAACATTATTCTCATAGAAAATGTGACGAAAGGATATTGAATTGAAAGTTACCATCATGGATTTAATTTTCTCCAAATAGTGTAGTAATGATGGCACATCTAATGTGGAATGGGACTTGGCCCAATCAATAATTTTCTTCAAGTCCCCAACGATCAATATCACCTCAACAACAAGCCCAGTTGCACAACATATCACCCCCTATTGATCCAATACCTCTATTATAACATTGGTGTCATATCCCCCTAACCATAAGAAATGGAAGGTCAGGGATAGTCTAAAGATGATAATAGCTCCACAACCACACTCTCCATTCGCAAAGGCTCCATCAAAAAAACCAACAGGGAAAAAATTGTCAAGATCCTTGAAATTTTATCGACACTTATGACAAATGGGTCTCCATGGAACTATTTCCACAAAGTAGGCCACAATTTTTAATGAGGTATATCTCGAATCTGGTGTTTTATTATTTAAAATGTAGTCGTTCCTACAACACCAGATGCCCCCAAATATTTATAGTGGTATTTTCTTGAATTCTAGGTGGAAATTCGAATAGTTGAGGAGGAAAGATGAAATATAAGACCTATCCACTTGCAAAAATAAATTAAGATAATTGGATACCTCCTCCCAAATGGAGATAACAAAATAACAATTCAAGAAAAGGTCAACAACCTCCTCATATGATGATCTACACATAGGATAGAAACCTGGGCCCTAAAATCCTCTCTTCGCAAGATTTTCCTAAGTGAGGATTCAATTATGTAACACTAACTAGGTGAAGCATTTCAATTTTCTTGGAGCCTCCCATCTCCACATGATGTCCAACCAATATGTGCCATGATCGAGCTAATATTTTTTGGTGATATATGTGTAAACCTCTTTGGCAGTGATGTTACCACCATGGGAGCGACCACCCCATAAGATCCTGACAGCCTTACCAGACAAAGCAATCTTAGTGTGACATAGTTTGGTTTGGTAGTTTTCCTAATCAGAAACATGCACATGAGGGAGATCCAACTTGTCTTCATTCAACCATTTAGTAGAGGGAAATACTACGTTCTGTTGGTAGCCAATGTCTGCTAAGGTGAAGAGCCCATTACCATTAAGAATATGAATAATGGGGAAAGAAAGGATATGATCCCCCACTAGTCCAATTATAGAATCTAAGGCAATGAATATTTCCTTACCACTACCGACCAACCAACTCAGGTTTCCACACATCGAGGGTTTTTATTTCATCAATTTGTGCCATATGAATGAGGAATTTCTCTTTAAAATATTAGCTAATTCTTGATAACATAAAATGGATCCCACTACATAATTTTACCCCCTAGGCCAATCATCTCCCAGATCCAAACAATTACAAGAGTCTCAATTTCTTCACACTACAAGGAAAAGACCCTCTAGCAGAGGTTATAAAGGAGGTTTTTAGTGTTATACAATTGGCCAAAATTATAAAAAAAACATTTGGTACAACATCCGTTTATGGTTACTGAGGTTTTGGTGGAGCTTTTAACAGAAATTCAACACAACTAAAAAAAATGGGCGGCTGGAGGTTATTATGGATGTTTTTTCAGCGGTGCTCAACTATGTCTTTAACGCACCAGTGTGCACATAACATTGTTACCGATGAAATAGGTAACCTCATTGTTACCTACTTTTCGAAGTATCAAGAAAAACACCTGATTTTGAAAAAGTGGCGATGCAGAATCAAGAAAAAAAAAATTGAGCATGTTTTTGGCACTTTAAGTTTTTTTCATTTTGTTTTTTTTTTATTAATTTTTTTTTTTTTATGTGATGTTTTTTATGTCGATTTTGAATAGTGGTGATGTATCATCACCAACGTTTTTTTATAGGATTGATTTTGACACTATAGATTTTCTAATGTCTTCTTCTTCCATGAGATGTTTATTTTTAAGTGCGTTTATGTACTTGTGTTTTAAAAATATATATTTTTTTTTTTTTTAAAATAAAAACTTGTAATGATATCTTCACTTTTTCACATAGATAAAAGATGGAAAAATGGTCAATATTCTAAAGTTTATATTTTCTACATGTTTATGTATTGTTAAATAATTTTTCAATGCACATCAAATAATTGTTGCTAAAAATTCCGGATGTGGATGCTTGAAGGATTGGACGGGACGTGGCTCCCCGCGCTCTTCCCAACAGCGTTTGCCAGGGTAGCCCACATGGCTCCCTGTACCTGCATTTATGAATACCATTACTCTCCAGCTCGCGCGGCAGTTATTCAACTTGATCGGCTCACTCTACATTCGATTATGGCGGCTCTTCTTGCAATGGAGCACTTTCGAGATAGTTCAAACGATAATGTTGGTCGGGGAGGCTCGCCATCTCCTCTGCAAGGAAATTGTGCTCCAGGTTCTGCAGATGCCAATGTGAAGACAAATACGGGGCGGCGCTGCTCTTTACATGCCTGCTTCGAGCCTCTTCCGGGGTTTCATTTATCACACAGTCCACTTTGCAGCCTCAATTCACTCTCTGGCGTCTGGACTGACCAGCGAGGTGGTCTCATTTGTCATTTTTAAGCTCCTTCTGCTAACCTCAGTAGCGACCAGTCCTTTTCCACTCCCCCTGCTTTCCCTGTCAGCCCTTTCTGCCCTGGTCCTCTTCATCAAGTGTCTGTCAACATGCCCCGTCTCCGCGAAAGAATGAGGAGCCGGCGAGGTCTCAGCCGAGGTCTATGTCGCCCCCCTATCAGTCATGGCACAGACTCCTCCTCTGTGGATGAAGCTCACGGTCATACACTTGGCCCATGTGGTGACAGAGGAAGAGGTCGTGGCCACACTAGAGGTGTTGCTGATGTTGCTCCGCCCTCCCCTTCCTTAGCTCATGAGCCTTCCAGCAGCTCTCCCCCCCTGTCTCTCATAGTCGTGCTCGTCCCACGATTCGTAAAACTTCTCAGCGAGCTGAACTCAGGTTCGACTGCACCTCATCCAATTCCGTCCTCACTGCCTATATCATTGTGACTCTCCGTGAAGAAATCCCTAATCATGGTGCGCCCCGTTTTGTCTCTCTCCTTTCCCCTCCGGGCTCTAGCTTCCCCTGCGAAGTGGTGGCTCCTGCCACTTCCTCCCCCCTTCCACAGAACGAGCAAATCATGAAGGTGGTGCACACTGGCAGGGAGGACGCACTCGACGCTGGGAAGGATGACAGCAACAATGTTTTCGGATGTAGGATTATCGAGGAACCTCCTTCTCCAACTCATGATTAGCCTCTGCAAAGCTCTACAGGTTTTTTGCTCAAACATTGCAGAAAATTTTATGCTATATCGCTTCACAGCTCAGCTGAAAAAGCGGATTTTGAATTTTATCACTTATTTCTATGTTTGTTTGGCTTGTATGAACTCAAAACGGGTTTCCCTCTCAAGGGCGGTTCAGACTCTGTGGTTAAAAGGACTGGTTTCCTATTTTAGGCAGTCCAGACACTCTTTGAATAGCTTGTTTATCAAGCCCGGTGATCAGACTCACATAGCTGACACTGTGGCTGTTTTGTACCAGTAAATTTTATACATAATAGAATTAGTCATACTTAGAAAAAAAAAAGAAAATTGTTGCTAAAAAACCAATATTTTGAACCATATGACAAAAAAATACAATTTTTCAATATAAATACAATGAAAAAAATACACTTTTACAGACTTTTTGTTGCAAAAAACATGTTAAATAAACTAATTTTTTGGGAGAATCTTAACAAAAAATCTTAAGAAAATAACATTTTATTGAATTTTATGTCAAAACATAATAACAATCACATGTTTTTTGCAAAAAATAAGGGTTGTTCTCATAAAATATCAAAGTCTAAACATTACAAGTAAAACTGATTAATAGTTCTCAAAAATAAGCTTTGTTTGCAAGCATAACTTAAACATCATCAACAATATCAACTAATACATATTCAACATCATCTAGAACAGCATTGATGGCTTCTTCCACAACATTTTCTTCTTCATTTTGATCATTTTCATCTTCTAATGGATCTTTCATGTCAGCAAATATTCCAAAGTGTCCCTTTCCAATCATTCCATATAATGGTGGTTGAGGTTCCTTTGCTTTTTTTTCCACTCGTGATTCATTAAAATCTCCTTTCCTCAAACCAACTTCTTGCTTCGCATCTGGAAGGAATTTAAGAGTGTTAATTCATTGTTGAATAAATTTGCATTGAACTGGGTCTTTTTCAATGGCAATGCAATTTCTTCCTTTTAGTAGGCAACATGCTAGTGTTGTACCTAATCATCAAGCGCAAAAGAAATAAGTAAGAAAATTAGTATGGAGACATAAAAAGTAAAAAAGACAATATTTAAATTTAAATTTGTATAATAAAACTTTCCTGAACCTGAGAATAAATCTTAAACCCATTCTCCTTCATTTGAACATAGATCTGTAAGATAGTTAACCAATGCTTGTGGTTTTTGATAAATCTTAACTATATCTCCTTTTTCATCTTTATCCTCATATGTTAGTTTTCTTACAACTGCATCATAAACCAATACTTGACTATGACTCTTCCCATCTACTCAATTCATAATAATATGCTTATAGCTATTGTATTTTGTCCAACATTCAATATGGATGAACTCACAATAATTTATAATAGGCTGATCTTTGGAAGAAACAATATTTGACTTTTCCCTGTAACATAAATAGTAAAAGTTCAATTAAATTTTACATGAATAAAAAAATTTAGGAGTAATCAAACATACAATTTCAAAGTCTTACCATGTAAGTTGCATCCTTGAGTTTGCTTTACCCTTGAAGCTTGTTAATAACATTGGAGACTGTGTGTCTGAATGAAATGTCACAAATCGCCAAAGTGGTGATGTTGTCACTTCTTGAAAACCCGTAGCCACTTTACTAAAAGCTTGATAAGTATATGGTTCTCTATCATATTCAATGTCTGGGAAATTGAAACCATGAGGAATATCTGCAATAACTAGGCCATATTCCCTTTAGGTATTAGTGATGTAATGTCTTCACAGTCACCTTGTATTATTTGATATTGGACACTGTTGAGCCCATTCCAAATGTAATGATTAAGAGTAGGATCAAGTTCAACATTCATAAGACGCTTCCTTCTCATGTTCTCCATATTAATTTTTTCAATAAAGCTTTTGAAAGTATCTGGTACTCCATTTCCATCCTTCTTCGACATATTTAATGACACACACACACACACACACACACATATATAAGTAATAAAATAAAAATAGTTTAAATATGAATAAAATGAATTTATAAATCAACATACCTTATTGAATGCAATATAAAACTCTTTTAGTGTTGATGTAGAACTTGCTTCTGGGTAGTTGCATACAACATCATCCCAACTGTCTTCATTCAACATTTTAACCGTCTGTTCTTGTATTTTCATAAAAAATTTCTAACTGAATAAATCAAGTTAAAAGTGTTAATATACTCAGATGTATAACAAATTCTACCAACATCATTGTGTTTTATTTAAAAGAAAATTATAATGAAAGAAAAATAAGAAATAATTCAAGAAACTTACTTTTGAAATTCTGCACACATTTCTTCCATTGATAATTCACATGACTTCACACGGGCTAATACTGATTTTACTAATTTATCATCCTTCACAACTTGCATTGTTATCCAAGGTGTGATAGTCATATCCTCTGGAAGCTACTTCATTTCAGGACCCACCTTACTGTTGGTACATATTATGGGTTTACTCTTTCTAACCTTCTGATTTTTTATGGAAATATTCTCCCACCGATCTAAAATCTCATCAATCAAATCCCATGCCTCCCCAGTTCTAAATGCCAACTGTAAAATTTTATCTGTGCCTCTGAATAAATTTGTATTCAATTTTCCATATTTTGCTTTTTTTTCATCAATTTGATAACCTGTTTCCATTAAACATTCCTTTCGAAATGTTACACTAACTTGTGTCTTATCCCCACCACATTTTTCTATGAATTCATTATGAATAAATCTGACCCTTTGGATGAAAGTGATTTTCATTCTGTACTCATTATCTGCATTATGATCCCATGCAAATAGCTTTGATTCTATTTCTGTTAAGTCAGCGTAAATGATGCATTTCACTGTTTGAAAAAGATAGTTATTGGGATATTCTTCAATCAATTGTCTCTTAGCCTCTATCGAATGGTTCCCTCCAATTACATAATATTTATAATCAAAACATTTTTTTTTGTCAAATGCTTGTTTGTTGGGAACCTAACGTGGATCGACAAGAACCACATAATCCACCACATGCGCATATGGATTGAACCTGAACAATGTTTTCAGATTATGTACATGTAGGTGATGGGCCTTTCTAATTTTATATTGAGATTTTCCTTCATCTGGGCTATAAAATTGGTTAACATTAAGCTCAAATGTTTGGCCACCAAGAATTAATTTATTCTTCCTCAACTCTTGTCGAATAGCATTTTGTTTTGTTTTAATAATGTCATCCTCTAACTCAGCACCTGGTGTTATGATTTCTCTGCTTCCATGAGAGCTTTCAGTTTGTTCTTCACTGCTGCTCACGACCTTTGCAGGTTCACCAATATTTGATTTCCTAGTCTTATTGGATAACATATCAGTTTTTTTATAAACAAGCTCTCCTTCATGAGGTAAAAGAGAGACATCTTTGGCGATTTTTATTTTTGGTGTCTGAGCTGTTTTCTCCTTTTGCACAACAGTTCTAATCTCCTCCTCACTAATTCTATCATAATTTTATGTTTCATGTTTGACACCTTAGAAAAAACATGTTTAATTTTACTAAATTGACCCACCTTAGTGAATCTTGGTTGATCCCCTCTTTGTACTATTGTAGTGTCACGAGCTATTGATCTTTGCTTCAATCTCCTTTCCTCTGCTTTGTCTTTGTGGAAAGTGTTGATCACATCCATAACATTTGGCACCAACATATAAATACCTTCAAACATGTTTGAAAGACTCGGAACAAAATCCTATGAAACAAAATGAAACATGTCAATGATCAATAATTTATAAAAAATTGAATCATCCTTACAATAATGCATAGAGGAAATAAAAATAAGCATACTTACAATGTTATTTGCAATGTTGCTTGATACTTCTTCAGAAAATTTTGAAGATATTTCATCTGTGTCATACTTGATGATTGATAGACGGTATCTAACCTTCTCACGTTTCTGAGCCTTCCTTGCAAGAAAATAAATAGTGTTTGTATTCGGGACCATACATATGTCTCGTACTCTGCCCATCACATCATATGGCTCATTTAAGTCAATCATACCACAAAGCAGATAGATGTGTATATCAGCCTCCATTTCACTATCTTCAAGATATCATGAGAAATCGGTTTTATCTATTTCCTCGACGTTCTTCCAATCAGAAATAAGCTTTAATGAACCTGGTGCCCCACTTGCTTGAATTTTATTAGTGTGTGCAACAATGTCCTTATTGCGTCCAACAGTGTCCATAGTGCGTCCAGCTGAAAATTTAGATTTGGGAGTTGTATCCATAGTGCGTCGAGCCGCAGCTGTAGATTTGGGAGCTGCTGCCCTACGTGCAGAAACATTCACAGAAATATTTTTTGATGCCATTTTTCTGATATATATATATATATATATATATATATATATATATATATATTAGTTAATGGAAAAATAATGCGGATAAAATAAATTTAATAAACAAAATTTATTTCTAAAACTAAATAGCTTGAAATTAAAGCAATAAAATTAACTATAAAAATTTTCATTTAAAAACAAAATATTATAAATCATATGTATATATATCTATATAATATGTTTTGAATACATTTTATAAAAAATTTAAAAATGTGTTTAAATTGTATAAAACAATTTTTAAAAAATAAACTATTATTTTCAAACTTTAGTTTTTGTTTAATATTTAAAAAAAAACAAAAAAAATTACTAACTATTTATAACAAATGTTAAAATTAAATTTTATTTTTTTAAGGCAATGATTTTATTAAAAAAACTTATAATCTTTTAATATATTTTAAAATTTTAAAATTTAATTTTACATTACATAGCAATTGAATAAAAATAAACAAAATAAAATAAAAGAAAAATTTATTTTACTTTACATAGCAATTAAATAAAAAATTATAAACTTAAAATTATAAAAAATTAATATAAAGTTTATAAATTTATATAATCTTTGAATATATTTGAAAATTACAAATTTCTATTTCACATTGCATAGTAATTAAATAAAAATAAACAAAATAAAATAAAAGCAATTAAACAAAATAAAAGAAAAAATTAAATTTTTTATAATGCTGTTTTAATACTTAAATTAAAAAAAAATTAAAAAAGAAATTTAAATATTTAAATGTTACTAACCAGTGTTATAATATTATATATATATATTTTTATTTTTTTAATTGTATTGTTATATAGTTTTTTTTTTTTTTAAATTTATTGTAATGTTATATTAAAACAAATGTTTTATTTATTTATTTATTATATTGTATTGTTTTTTTTAAATTATATAATGTTTAAAAACAAAACATAATTGTTATCTAATAAATTGCTTTTTTTTTTTTTTTAAATTTTATATATTTGTTATATTTTGATATTTTTAACAATTTTTTTTTAATTTATTAAATAATGTTTTAATAATTATTTATTAATTATATTATATAACAATGTTTTTATTATTTTTATATAACAATGTTTTTATTATATTATATAACAATATTTTTATTATTTTTTTATATAACAATGTTTTTATTAATTTTTAATTGTTTTATTAAAACAAATTTAAAATAATAATAATAATAATAATAATAAAACAAAAATTAAAAATTGTTTTATTAAAACAAATAAAAAAAAATTAAAAAAAAAAAACAATGCAATGGTGTGTCATTCCGTGACCGCAATTCCCGCCCTCCTGCCCAACCGGGGGCTTGAGGCCGGCTGGGCAACCCACCGTGGCGCCGCCCGGTCGGCCTCTGGCGCCCCGCGCCCATTGCATTTTTTTTTTTTTTTAATAAAACAATTTTTTTTTTTTTATTTGTTTTAATAAAACAATTAAACATTAACAAAAACATTGTTATATAAAAAAATAATAAAAATATTGTTATATAATATAATAAAAACATTGCCCACGTGGTGTAGAACAGTCGGTGATGGGGTGCACTGTTAAGGCACTCTGTTCTGTAAGGTCACCGGTTCGAAACCTGTGGATGGGATGGGAGGAGAAAAAATGGAAAGATTAGGATTAATCTGAACGAGAAAAAAAAAAAAAATATATATATATATATATATATATATATATATATAATAAAAACATTGTTATATAAAAATAATAAAAACATTGTTATATAATATAATTAATAAATAATTATTAAAACATTATTTAATAAATAAAAAAATGGTTAAAAATATCAAAATAAAAATAAATAAATAAATAAATTAAACAATTTATTAAATAACAATTATGTTTTGTTTGTAAACATTATATAATTAAAAAAAAACAATACAATATAATAAATAAATAAAAAATCATTAAATAAATAAACTATATAACAATACAATTAAAAAAAATATATATATGATATATAACAAAACAAGAAAAAAAAATTAAGATTTAAAATTAAAAAGAATAAAAATAAGATTAAAAAAAAAAAATAGAATATAAAATCAAAAAATTCTAAAAATTCAAAACAAAAAAAACATTTTAAATAATGAAATCACTGATATATTTATGATTAAAAAAAACAAATAAAAAATGTTATAATATTACTATTTTTTTATGTGCATGGTCGTTTTATGGATTTTTCTATCTAGATGAACTTATAAGTTTTAAAAAAGAAAAAAAATCTAATTTTTTGTCCTTGAAACCCTAAAAAATTTAGTTCTTTTTGCATTTTCTTCACTAAAAAAATATAAAAAAATTATGGTTTTTGAACCTAAAAACCTTAAAAAAATAGTTTTTGGACACAGAAAACTATAGGAAAACAGATTTTCCCCAAAATCGTCTTTAAATTGACAGAATAAAAGGAAAAATAACCTTTGAAATGCAAAAAACTCTGTCACCAATGCCAACACAACGCCTTCATAAAATTATGAATAACAACACAACGCCTCCAATGCCAATGCAATGCCTTCATGAAGTTACCAATGTCAATGCAACACCTCCACAAAATTACCAATAGCAACACAACGCCTCCAATGCCAATGCAATGCCTCCACGAAGTTTCCAATGCCAACGCAACACGTCCATAAATTTGCTCTAACAAATACTAAAAAACTTGATGTGATGTGATGAATAGAAATAATCATTCTTATTATATAGCGAATATTGTCTAATTGGTTTACTGTTTAACGAATGTGGGATTAAAATTTCAAATTTAAAATATTTACATTTAGTTTATTATAGTTCATACTATAGTTAAAATACTTAATATTTGCATGTAGTTATCATAGTTAATATTTTATTTAATATTTACATGTACTGAATGTTGAATAATTCAAATATAATTTCAGATTAAAAATTAAAATATGAAATACTTACATGTAGTTAATTATAGTTAATATTATAGATAAAATAGTTAATATTTGCATTTAGTTATCATAGTTAATATTTTAGTTAATATTTACATGTATTCAATGTTTAAAATCATGGGATTAAATTTTAAAATCTAAAATATTTACATGTAGTTAATTATAGTTAAAATAGTTAATATTTATATGTTG
Source organism: Pinus albicaulis (assembly GCA_034641835.2). NCBI lineage: Eukaryota > Viridiplantae > Streptophyta > Pinopsida > Pinales > Pinaceae > Pinus > Pinus albicaulis. Next base: position 543,424,607 of record CM076574.1, on the reverse strand, counting down.
TTATTTTTGTAAATATTTACATGTAGTCAATCTTAAACCATTCAAATAAGAAAATTATTTTAGTTTCGAAGGCATGCATGAAAGGAATATTTTGTAGATATTTTGAATAGAAAGCATGGTGAAATATTTGAAAACCAACAGTTTATTAATAAATTTTGAAATATATTTTAGATGAATATAACGTAAGTTTAAAATTTAAAATTTAAAATATTTACATGTAGTCATTATAGTTAAAATAGTTAATATTTGCATTTAGGTATTATAGTAATATTATAGTTAATACTTACATCTAGTCAATGTTAAATCATTGAAATAAAAACATTATTTTAGTTTGGAAGGCATCCATGATAGAAATATTTTGTGGATATTTTGAATATGAATATCGGTAAAATATTTCAACACAAAAAGTTTATTAAAAAAATGTTAAATACATTTTTTGACTAATATTTGTACCAAATATTAGAAATGAAAATTTTGGAGGGAAAGTTTTTCGCAAAATTTTTTGGGGGGAAATTTTGGAGGGAAAATTTTTCGCGAATTTTTTTGGGGGCGAAATTTGGAGAGAAATTTTCAGTCTTTAAGCTATATATTGTAAGTGGGAGAGGAATTTGTATCATTCGCCCTATTCTTGTTGAAAGCCATGGTTTCTTCTGATAGCAAAGTTTCTTTGTACAACATCAACATCTTCGTCACGCAACAACTCTATTTAGAGTGATGAATATAACGGGAGTTCATTCACTATGAATAGAGAGTCAAAAAATCGACTTGGTCGTAATCCTAAAGATGATGAGAACAAAATTGATGAGGCGCAACAAAATGAAATTTCTGTAAATTGAGCGCCAGTTATACCACTTACTCTTAAGCCGAAGGATTATGAAAGTAACAATGATGAAGGGCATGATGAAGAATTTCCAGAGTAAAAAATTTCACTTCATCCTAATCCCAAGGATTATGACACCATTGATGAAGAATATCCACTTCAGCTTAATCCTAAGGATTATGGGAGAACAATAGATGAAGAGAGGAATGAAGAATGTGCAGAGTCAAAATATCCACTCTGTCCTAATCCTGAGGAGTATGCCAGCACCACTGATGAAAATGGGGATGTAAAATTTCCAGAGTCAAAATATCAAATTCGTCCTAATCGTAAGGATTATGCGAGCACCACTGATGAAGAGGGGAATGATAATGTTTCAGAGTCAAAACATCCACTTCGTCTCAATCCTAATGATTATGCCAGCACCACTGATGAAGAGGGAAATGAAAAATTTGCAGCGTCAAAATATACACTTTGTCCTAATCCTAAGGATTATGCAAGCACCATTGATGAAGAGGGGGATGAAAAAATTCTAGAGTCAAAATTTCCACTTCGTTCTAATCCTAAGGATTATGTCAGCACCACAGATGAAGAGGGGAATGAAGAATTTGCAGAGTCAAAATATGCACTTCGTCCTAATCCTAAGGATTATGTCAGCACCACTGAGGAAGAGGGGAATGAAGAATTTGCAACGTTAAAATATCCACTTTGTCCTAATCCTAAGGATTATGCCAACACCACTGATGAAGACGGGGATGAATTTCCAAAGCTAAGATTTTCACTTCATCCTAATCATAACGATTATAATTTAACCACTGATGAAGGGGAAGATGAAGAATTTCCAATAAATATAGATTCAAGGCATTCACTTATTCCTAATCCTAAGGATTATGAGAGCATCAATGAGGAAGGGGAGGGGCAGGATGAAGAAATTCTAGTGAATACAAATTCAAAGCTTCCACTTATGCATAATCCCAAGGATTATGAGAGCACCACTGAAGAAGGGGAGGATGAAGAGTTTCTTGCAAATGATAATTTTAGAGGCACAAATCTGAATATTTCATTTTCTCCAAGTGACCATTTCAAAGACACTCATGGTGATGAAGAATTGAATCCTCCCAGGGAAGAATTTGAAAGCATGGGTCAAGATGGTGAAGAATTTCTTTTGAGTCGAGGTTACAAAAGTGCCGACGATTCTTGTGAAATGTTTTCTTCAACTGATGACGTAAAGAAAATTTTCCAGGCAATGATGTTGATGAATTTTTTAACTATGTTGAGGATGATGATAGTGGGGATAATATTCCTCCTAATGGTGATGAAACTACTTTTACAAAGGATGATGGAATGATGAAGTCGTTGCAAGAAAATATTGCAACTAGGAGTAGGAGCAGACCTTTTCATATCAACCCAAAGCATTCCAGTTATACATGGGTGATGACAAAATATCTCACAAAAAGAAGTTCTGTCATTCATTTGATTTCAAGTGAATGTTGTCGAAGGGATTGCTTGAAAAATATGGATTTCAACTTTGTTTTGGAGAAAAGGAAAACATATATGTCAATGAATAAAAGCATGCAAAATTCATATTTAGTGGGTTGCATGCAATCTACACTAGCAGGTTATGATTATCATATTGGGAATGTATTGCTTTGTAGAAAGGCATTCAAAATGTTGCATTCAATTGGTAATTGTCGTTTGTCAAGAATCTAGGATAGATTGGAAAGGGATCCCACATATTATTCAGAAGCACGTTATAAACGGGAGGTGGGGCCATTTGAAAATACTGCTAAGACATGGATGAAAGACTTATTTTCAAATCATGGAGAGTGTATGCCAAATAAAGACACAATACATGTTCTAGATAATTTCTCGAGACGAGAAATATTCATGTTATACAAATATTATGCAGAAGCTGTTGAAGGAATTGGTAATTTTATTACATATTATTATTTTACAAGGATATGGAAAATTGAATTCAACAATGTTTGTATTCCTAAGAAGACAAGGATGGGGATTTGCAGCACATGTGCTTCTCTTAAAGCAAAAAGAGATAAATGTCAAGGGGCAGAAAGAGGTATGTGTTCAAAACATTTTTTTTTTAAATTTGATACTTATCAACTATGAAAATATATTTATTCATATTTTTCTTTTATTTTATGTACAGATTCCGTTGTCAAAGAACTTCAAGACCATTGCAATCAACAAACAAGTGAAAGGAAAAAGTTGTATAAACATCGAAAGAAGTGTTATGATCATCCAAATAAATATCTGGGATTGATAATTGATGGTATGGACCAAAAGAAAACAATTCTTCCACATTTTGTCCGCACGCCAAAAAAATTACAGGAGGAAAATTTCATTCAGTTTCACTTGGTTGGTTGTATGGTATTTAATGAGAAGATGTTTCCAAGAGTTTTCTTCACAACTCAAAATATTCACAATGATGCAAATCTGACCATAACTATAATCCATGATGTGGTTACTCATTGGTCTGGGATTCTTCCTGAAGTTTTGTATTTACAATTAGATAACATAAGTCATGAGAACAAAAATCAAGTTTTTTTTGGGTATCTAAACATGCTCGTTGAATTGGGGATTTTTAAAAAGATAAAGGTTGGTTTCCTTCTTGTTGGGCATACTCATGATCATATTGATCAAATGTCCAGTCGTTTTTCAATAACATTGAGGAGGAAAGGTGTTGGGAGTCTACCATCATTAATTGAATGTATTAAGAAATCGTACATTCGAGAGCCTGTTTTTCATGTGTTGGAAGAAACTATTGACATGCGAAGGTTTATTTTGGATCAAATGGTGAGGAGAAATGCATTGAACAACTTAATGACATTATCTTCTAGCATCAATTTCGTATCAAAAAAATTGATGGGATAATACTTATATGGGGCAAGAAGTATTCAATTGTTGAAGAATGGGGACCATCATCAGGTTTAGCATTTTTGAAGTTCATTCCAGAGTGTCCAATATTTTCATCAAAGATATTGTTATTACAGTCAGTTGTTGAACTCCATAATGCACGAAGGCAGAAGATAGACATAAATTATTCTGAATGTCTAGAGGAAATTAAAAGATGTATTAGAGATACATATGAGTACTTCGATGTTGCTGATTCAGTTTGGTGGGAGTATTTTTTCAGTAATCAAAGTGATATGATTTCAAGATCAATAAATGTGGATACGCTTTTGAAGACTCCTTTTTTTTGGCCACAAAATATGCCAAATGAACATGAACATCAGGAAACACACAATGTTGAACAACAACAGCCTCAAGCTATTATTAATTCCCCATAGGTAGAGGAAAGAGAAATCTATATTGGTTTTAGAAGATCATGTGCACAACATGAACCCATGGAAGACCTTTACAGGGGTTCTGTGCAGGATCTTAAGGAGGGTTGCATGATAGCAGTGTTAGTAGATGAAGATCCACTTGGCTATCCATTCTGGATTGCCAAGGTTATAAAGGTCATTAATGAAAATGAAGATATTACAGCTGTTGATGTACATTGGTATGCCACAAGTACCCACCCTTTCAATGGTGTGTACAAGCCAGAGATGGTAGTGGAAAAAAGAATTGGCAGAAAGAGAAAAAGAAAGAGCACAAATATAAATCATCACCACACAGATGTCTTAAAATTGGAGGATGTTGACATACTTGTGTATGACTTCAATTTGACAAAGAGAGGAACTCTTCGGTTGCAGACCATAAATATTTTGAAGAAATTGCTACCAGAACAATTACTATTGAAATGGGACTCTGTAGAATGTAGACGTAGATCTACAAGACTTTTGAACTTTGAAATGGTGGGCATGCATGTTGACTCAGATGGAGCACTAGTTGATGAAAGAGAATAATATGGATCATCTTCATCTGCATCGAGCCATTCATCTGAAGATGTAGGTTATGATGGTGTGCCAGAACCTATGGTTGATTTCGAATAACTATCTAAGACACTTTTATGTAATTGATGTTTGCATGTTAACTTGAAATAAAAATTTTGACTTCCATCTCATTTTTCATGAAGTTATGAGACATTTCTATGTTTGTTGGATTATATGTTTTAATTATGAATAATTCATATCTCTAGAATATCGACAATGCAACAATGAATTACAAAAATTATTTATGTTATATTCAATGTACCAATGTTGATATTTTAATTATAAGTAAAATAGAAAATAGAAACTAATGTTGAATTTTTAGATTATGCACTGATATTACCATGATATTATGTATTGTTACCATTTGGTATAAGATACTTTTAAAATTTTTAATAATTATATGCGTCATTGAAAGGGAACACTTTGTTTTGATGCTTGATTTTTAGGTTTTGGTTGAAATTAGATTTAAATTTGTCTTATGCTAAGATTTGAAAAAATATAAGTTTTTATCCTTTAAAATTAAAATTACTCTTACTTGTTTTTGTTCAATGATAATTTTTTCATTTACTTGTTCATTTTTTAAAATTGTTTAAGTCTTATAATTTCTCCATAATTTCATTGTTCAAGTATGTTGAAAACTTAAGATTGAAAAACTTTAGATTTACAACTTTTCATTAAGGTTTTTATGCGCTACCAAATTTTATCTTTAATGTTATGGTTGACAATAATTACAATTTTGGGGCTGTTTAGAGTCAAGATATTTTATGTTTAACAACATGGATGAAAATTGTTCGAAATGATAAGCCCTTCAGACATGTATTTTTTTATCTTTAACATCATCTATAAAAAATGTTAGAAATTTATGATTTTAAAAAATGTCCTAATATGTTATCTTTAATTCCATTGTTACAAGTGTCAAAATTATGACACAATTTTTTTTTTTTGTTATTCCAGCATCAACTGGTTTTGTTTTGAGAGTGTTTTTTCAATCCTTTTTAAAAAAAACAATTTTGTTTTTAGCATAATTTTATAAAATGCTGAAATTTGACCTTAAAAAAAAACCAAGTGCGTTCTGGAAGACACACTTTTTGTTTTTGGGGTGTTTTTTCATGTTTTTTGAGACTTTTTGGGCTAGAGAACTCACGTTTTGAGGTCAGGTTACCTATTTCATCGGTAACAGTGTTACATGTCGAAGGCACCCTGGGCGGTTTAAGGAGAATGCACCGGTCATAGTATTGGTGATACAATGCATGGGGTTGTTCTAATTGGTCTTTGGATTTTTGCGGTGCCCATAGGTCCTATAAACGCCCCTGCCCATAGAATTTTCGAAACGACCCGGCATGCAGTATCAAACAAATGCACCGAGTTTTATAATTTTTATCAGTATTCGTGCGGTGCCCATAGGTCGTACAAACACACCGGGTCTAATATACACATAAACGCACCGGTGCACAGTACCACACAAACACACCGAGATTTATAATTGGTATTGGTATTCGTGCGGTGCCCATAGGTCGTAAAAAGACATCGGTGCGCATAGACACATAAACGCATTGGGGCACCGTACCACACAAACACACCAATATTTTTAATTGGTTTTGTTATTTGTGCGGTGCCCATAGGTCGTATAAACGCGCTAGTGCATTTAACGATACAAACGCACCGGTGTATAGTAACTGACATGCACTGATTTTCATTTTGTATTTTTTTGAAACATCGACTTGTGACAGTGCAATTATTGTGATTGTTTTAAATTCATTATTCATCAAAAGTCAACACAACTTATAAAATTATTCATATTAATTAAATTTTTATTAATGCATTTGAATGTGATGTTTGGATTAATTTGTTATATCATATCATAATTATTGTGGTTTTTTAAAATTCATTATTCATAAAAAGTTGACACATATATATCTTATAACAATATTCATATGAATGAAATTTTTATTAGTGCATTTGATAACGATAATGGAGAACGCAATAGATTGTCTTTTATATATATATATATATATATATATATATATATATATATATATATATATATATATATAAGACAATCTTTGTCATACAAAATGAGACAGTTATTGGTATCCCTTTGTCTGATTCACAGACATATTTCAAAAAATACAATGCCTTGCTTTGATATCCAAACATAGTGATCATCATTCTTCGCTTGAACTGCTGTCACTGCTACTAGAGCTACTTCCATGACTTCGGTTATTTTCAGGAATGTTTTGTTCACGGTGTTGATTGTTTTCTTCTTCTTCACCTTCCATCTACAAACATAAAAATGAAATGAAATAAGTGTATATACATTTGTGAGAATAATGAAAATTGCAATATTAAATAATATACATCAATGTAAATCGAAAAGAAAAATTACGTACCATAGCAAAAATTGACTCATAAACTACACACATTCTTTTAGAATCATGTATGTCCATGCCAAATTTCAAAATTTCATCTGGTGGCGCAGTTCCATACTTTGTTTCCTGCAAGTTTTATACACCATAAAAAATTATATATTGAATATAAAAGAATTTTTTGTTCTTATATTAATTATAGACGGAACTAAGTAAAACAAGATCGATAGATGCTTACAAATTCCACAATTAATTTATGATATGCCAACATATACTCACAACCCATATTTAACCCAATTTCAATCAATTCCTCTGATGGTTCTTCAATGATGATTTTTGTAAAACAACTTAAAAAATACAAAAATGAAATCTAGTTAAGATGTTGTTATAAGGAAGTAAAAATTACTCACAACCTTAGATATCAACCCTTTTCTTCCTTTTTGTCCTGTTTTATGTGCTGAATGGGTCCCATTTTATTTTATTTTTTTGCAAGAAAATACTTGAAAATTAATATTTAATGCTAAATTGTTTATTTATTGTACCTAATGTTAGGGTCTCGTGATTTGGCTGATTGGCAAGCCAAATGACAGTGTAACATCAAACCAAGCTTTGCAGCCCAAGGACCTAGCCTTCCTGGACTCAGAGAGGGCTCTCTCTATATGTATAAGGGATATCTGTCTGTTTACTTATTATGTTCTGATTTTAGGCTAGTTATGAAGTAAGTTTTTTTGTTTTGGTTTTTTAAGTTGTGAGGGATGAAACTGATCAAAGATATAAAATAGGTAAAAAGATGTCAAATCAACTGGGCTATGGAGTCGAAAAGGTCAAGAAAGCTATAAGATGGTGATACAAGGCTGTTGAAGGGCCGATTTGATTTCAAGGTAGAAAGGATCTTTGGGCAAAATGGAGTAAATAGACATCAAGTTTGTGAACAACAAAGATTTTCCAGCATAACTAGTTTAATAGATAACATAAACATGGTAGGGAAAACCATTAATCATGCAAAACGTAACTATAAGCTACTCAATACATAGAAATAAACATTCAAGCCACGCATAGAAGTATATGACCTTCTAACTTTGGGAAATGGCTATCAGACTTTGGGGAAAACACTTAAGAAAGACAAACAACTTAACTTACTATGCCGGAACGCCTAAACACAGTACTTTAAGTTATTGGGCACTTTGAACAACAAGATTGGCATGGTTTTTAGGCAAAGGGCTAGATCGAAACTAGGCCTCCTTGGTTCAAACAAAATGATAATCTAATCAGTCAGAGATAAATTTCATGGATAGAACTATAGCTAGCCATAGGTAAGCAGGGCGTACCGTAAGTCATACTTAGCATGTATAAAACCATGAATGAAACAAGCAACAATATCCTCAAGTTGTTAAAGAGCAATTAAGAATTCTTTAATGCAACTAAGGAAGAAGAAAACATGAAAGCTATGAAGATTCAGGAAATTTGAGGTGCCTCCATGGGCATATCTCAAATTTTTTCTCTACTAATCTATAGCAAGCAAGAAACATGTATTCATGAATGAAAACTAGAAGACAACAACAAAGCAAGAGACACTATACCATTCTACCAAGTCATGTAATCCAACAACAATCCTTCTTCATTCATCCAAGAGCATCCAAGAGGCAATCCAAAAGCATAAGACAAGTATTTCTTCCAAAGCTTATATGACCATATATTGCTTCTCTTCTCAAGTTCAGCCTTGTTTTACAATGAAATCCTTTGGAATATATAGGCCAAAGTGAGGAAAACCTCATGGTTCAACTTGCCATCCTATTGGCCTAATCAAAATATCTAAACTTGTCCTTGAGGCTTTGCAAAGCCCAAGGCACAAAATATCTCATAAAATATCTAGAAAATGCTAAAAAAGGAAAAATAATTGACTTTTCATTATTTTCCATGTGCAAAAATAGCTAAACGCACATTTGGAAAAAGCAATTTTTGAAGGTTCAAAAATTACAAAAATACTCAAAATTTATATCAGCAAAAGGTACCCTGACTTTCCAGCAACATCTGGCAGCCTTCCCGATGTTGAAATGAGGCTCATGATAGCTTGTTGGAAAGCTCTGAGTGTCTTCTTTCCAGAAAAACTGAAATTTTTCCAATCTGATGCCCGAAAGTCCTCCAAAACTGCACCTGTGTGTAAAAAACCAGAAAATTACAGTCTGCTGATAGACCGGGCAAAGTGTGCAAAAAGCGAGCATTTTTCACCATTTTGAGGGAGAAAATGATCTCCAAAAGTCCTGAAAATCGCTGAGGGTATGCTCCTAAAATTATGGCATCCAATGATACCATTTTCTTCCTTTGACGAATCCCCAAAATGAAATGGTGAATTTCACGAGTTTTGACAAAAAACTCAAAAATGCCAAAAAACCAAAACATGTCAAAATGCGCCCAAAATCAGTGAGTATGACCCTCAAGGGTCCCAATCAACATGCTCCGAAACGGAAGCCAAAATTTCAAGTTCTGATGTGTCTTTCTTCCCTTTCCGTGACGGGCGCATCCCTTTAGCCTCCTTTAGTTTCTCTTGGGCAGCCTTTAACTTGCGACGAGCAAACTGATTTAACTTTTTGTAATGCCTCGTCATTCTCCTTTGCAGCTCTAGATCCCTGTTTTCCTTCTCCAACTTTCCCTCCAAATGTTTATTGGCTCTTTCAAGCCATGCCTCCTTATTATTTTCAATCTCTTGCTCAAGTAATGCAGTGAGGGGAGTGGATTGGAAAAGGGCATTTTCCTCCTGTTTTTGTTTCTCAAGGGCTCTTTTAAGCCCTATGGTTCTAGGCCTTTTTCGCCTAGGCTGGTCTTCTTCTTCACTTTCATCAAAATTACCTATGAGCTCATCTATCCTTGCTTGGGCTTTGGAGGCCTCTTTCTTGTACTTAGTTTCCCTTGTCTCATGGATAGCCATATGGACACTCATTTGCCTGTTTTGGACTTCTAGAAAATGATTGAAATCCGTCGCCCTATGAAGCTCACCTTGTAATGTATCAATTTCTCTTTCTCTTTGGATCAAAAGGTCTTCAAGAATGTGAGCCTCATTATCACTGTCATCACTTGGAATTGGGATGGCACTTAATGCACTCTCATGCTCATGACCTTTTCCTACCTTGCCCTTCCCTTTGCCTTGGAAGGCTATCCTTGCGCTTTTCCTCCTAGGTAAATCAATGATAGGCTTCTCTAGCAACTTTCCTTTGCTACAGAGAGCTCTTGTCACATTTGGAGTGACCACCCTTGGTATTCGTTTCCTAGCTGTCCAGGACTTTGTCTTTTTAGGAGAGGAAAACATGATTCCTTTACCTTTGTCATCTTGCTTGTCATCCCCTTGAATTTGTTTTTCTTCTTGAGGCTGATGTGTATCTTGAGGAGGCTGTTGTGTATCTTCTTTAGGCTACCCCTGCTCCTCAATGTCTTGCTGTTGTTCTGCCTCACTTTCATGCTGCCCTTGGTCATCAATACCATGCTACTGTTGTGCTTCAAACTCCTTATGCCTTTGATCATCAATGTCATGCTCACTTTGTTGTCCAAGCTGCTGCTCAAATTGCTGCTCTTCCTCTTGTTACTGTTGTTCATCATCAGTGAGTTGCTGCTGTCTAGCACTACCCTCCTCTTGCTCTTGTTGCTTTTCACCTTCACCACTATCATGCTGCTGCCCTCCATCACTTTCTTCCTGCTGTTCCTCATCTTTTTCTTCATGCTCATGTCCTTCCTCCCTTTGCTGGCCACTTCCCTCTCCTTCTCCATGCTCTTTTGCCTGTCCTGTAGTGAATCTAAGCCTTCTAGGAGTAGGTCTGCTAGAGGAAGGTGAGGCACGATGAGTAGGAGATGTAGGGGATGTATGGACTGGGGGGACAGTGGAAAAATCTGGGTGACTGATGAAAACATCCCAAGAAACGTCTTTCTTCTCAAGCTGGTGAAGGATGATGATTTTAATGAGGAAGTGATGGAATAGAGAGGCTACTTGCTATGATGGAGGCTTCTTTTGGACAGAGGAGGCCATTTTCTCAATGCTTTTGTACAAGAAGTAAGGGAGATTGAGCTGCTTGGTTCTTGTGAAGTGCATCAACAGTCAGATGTGGTATGCATAAACTCGGGAGAATATCCCTTCACAAGTGAAATACTTCATTATGATCTTCATAAGAGGAGCATAGCTGGCAAGAAGATGAGAGAAAGGAAAAATAGCAGGAAATTCTTCTCTGTGCTCAGGCTTGGGGAAGGGTTTGTAGTCATCCAAGTCTAAATAGGCTTGCTTGAACCATTTCTCGCCAATGTATGGGATTTTAGTTGCCTTGGATATGGATCTCGGGGAGAACTTGAAATCAAGACTTGCCGCTTGAAAACGTTTGTCTTTGAACCTCAAGGCGCACAAATGTTTTAAAGGCGAGAAGCTTTTAACTTCTTGTACCCTCTGGCAGAAATCCAAACACCCCACCTCATGAAAATTGAAAAGGATAGATGGGTGTGCATTGAATTCCTTGGTAGAAATTGGCTCATACCTCTTGTGCAACCCACTTCTGCTATCTTTCCTAGGAGGCATCTTGACCTAGATGTGCTTTTGAAACACCAAATTACTTCAAAGCTTTTGAAATGCTTTCTTTAAACCAAACTCTGTCTCAGCCTGTCACTTCACTGTTTGATAAGGCAACAATGGTTTTGAGTGTAGTGTGAAATTCCCTCCTTTGATATAAGACCCTATTTCTTCAAAATGCTGCCTTTCCCAACTTTGTATATCAATCAGCCAATATTCACAATGAAAACACATTAAACAAAGATAAAGACAGTCAAAAGGACCTTCTTGTGTTTGTGGAAGAGTACCCTGCCTGCTGGTGTTTTTATAGGTAATAAGACAGCTTTGTCTTTTTAGAGGAAGGCAGAACCAAAAGCCTTTATAATTCAAAAACACTGATTTCTTCTTGGTATGCAACTCAACCAATCAATTCAACACTATAAATACAGTCAACCAGAGGGTATACACACAGTCAAAATTTACTGTTCATATGACAAGGTGGCAGAGCTTGAAAGTTTCTGAGGTGTTAACAAAGGTCTGTAGGAGTTTTAAACAATCAAGGCTCTTCTTTAACCAAAATAGTGCTCCCTTCTGGTATACTTTTCAACACATATATTCAAAACTATTTCTCAGTCAAACAAGGTGTATATTCAGTCAACAATCACTGCTTATAGGACAGGGTGATGGATCTTAACATGTTTTTTATGTGGTAGCAAAGGTTTTGTAGCAGTCAAACACCAACAAACTTCCTTTCAAACAAATTATTTGCCCTCTTTACTTTACTGCTCTTTGCACACAGTTTTGACAAAAGACACCTCCGAATGCAATGGTGACCTTACTGACTCTGCTCTATGGGAATGAAAACCAAACACTGCCTTTTATATTTTTAATCACAAGGAGGAGAGTTTAGAGGGTCAAGAAATGCTTATATAATGACCACTGTCTTTGCAAACTGACCTACTGTTTCAAATCCCCTTATTATGTTTATAACCCTTGTCTCTCCTTGCTTTCATCATAGTTCCGAGGGTAGTTACAAAAGCCTTTTAATGAAATCTCAACAGTTTTTAATGTTTCAGTCTTAGCCAGCATAACCACAATCAACCTTGTTTTTTCTTTTAAAATAAAAACACCAAAACAAACTGTGATTTCCACCGTGATTTTATACCCTTTCACTCTACTCATCAGTCTTGGAAAAGGTCATGCAGGCACGTAAATAACTTTAAGATCGATGGTCTTGTCTTGCTGGAGGAAAGGAGTGGCTTTGCCGCTTGCTGGAGGCGTTCAAATGTTGCAAAACAAGCGCGGCATTTTTAAAGGTGAAAACGTCGCGTAGGAGAGTGTGTCGGGTCACTGTCAGGCAGACAGGACCAACGCCCACAGGCACGCCATGCGCACCTACAAGCGCACCGTGCCACCGTTCATTCCTATGCAAAATTTGCACTTAAACGTGCCGTGCGCTTATACAGGCGTGCCGCGCAATTGTTGACCTTTGAAAACTCTGTTTTTTGCTTGAAAATCCTTTCTCTGGTCTCGAGAACTTCAAAGGAATGTTTTGCTCATGCTTGAGGGATTTCAAAAATGGAATGACAACAGTGCTTTGACCTTTGTTAAAGTGGAAAAACCAACGGTCCCTTTGATGTTTGATTTGAGAGGGTTTTTCAAAAGTTTTGAAAAAAAACGTTTGTTTTTAAATCCACATTTGAAACCTTATTTTTTGAAAACGAAACTAAATTTCTTTTGTTTCAAACAAAACACAAAGGCAATGATCACCTCTTTCTAAGCCTATTTTCCCTTCTCGAAATGACATAACCTTTTGGAGAAATATGTCTTTTGAAACTTTGACTGTCTCTCACTTAGAGGGAAAAAAATGTCTCCTTTTGCAGAAGTGGCATGTAGATTTTGCCTTCAATGATTTCTAGAACTTGAAAAACTATGCCAAAGTTCTTTTTGTACTTGATGAATCTGTATACTTACTTGCAGTGCCTTTTGCTGGGGAAAAAACTGAACTATCACCTCAATACTCCTTTTATACTTCTGGTGCTTTGTATGAAAAGAGGACATCCATAGAGGATATTTTATGTTGCAGGGGGTTTTCTTTGACATTTTGACGGAGGTCTTTTTCCCTTTTTGCAGTATAAACTAACACTTTTCTCTTAATGCTTTGGATTTGATGATGCCCACTGTGAAACTAATCTTGACTTATAGGTGCAAAAATGCAGTTGCATCCACCTATGTTTTATCATCCTCTATCTAAGAAGGGTGCTTTATATACAATCTTTCCTCTGCTAAAAAAATACCAGCATGGTGTCTTGGGTCCTTCGTTATAGGAACAGACTTTCTTTGGAAAACCAAATGTACTTTGCCTTTTTTCCACTGTGATGAGCTTTTTGAAGGCATTTTCTTATGAGCAGGAGGATAAAAGTCCTTTGAAACATAATATTTATCATGTCCTTTGTTTGTGCAATGACTCCTCTTACCAACCACTCTTCAATCTTGTTTTGTTTGAGCTGCAGACTATCTTTTGAAAGAAACCTTGTTAAGAGATAAGATAAAACCCTTTGGATTACAGTGGTACCCCTGCTTGCCTTCTTGGTCTCTTACCACTCATCTTTGATCAATAAGATCTTTTAAATAAATCAATGCCATGGCCATCTGCTTAGTAATGAAGGAGGCCTTTCACTTGGCGAAATATCTGATGTTTTGTCAACCTTCTGTCTCAGCCATATGAAGGTTGCCTCATGAACATATTGAAAAAGGTTTCTCTTACAGGAGGGTAGGCAAACAAACATTTAAAACATTACTGCTTTCACCTCTGCCTTCAATCATCACTGTACTTCAGAAAACCTTAGTCAATGTGCTACTGCTTATTAAAAACAAACATGCCTTACAATCAGTTGCAACTCTTGAAGTCAGATTTTGGCCATCGTCCTCTACTTATAGATGAAGGAGGCGATTTTAAACCCTTTGGTTATAGATGGAGGTTCTTAGCCATTACGTATCATCAGTCCTTTGACAGTGTTGTTTTTTCTTCTGCTATCCTTTCAGGCTGTGAATGAGGTCGCAAGAGTTTGATGAATAACTCTTTGCCTTGTAGATGCATCTCAGGCCAAGGATCACATTGAGAAGCAGTTGTCTTCTCATGTGGAGCCAAGAAATTGTCTTCTGAGATGCTGATATGTTTCTTGTCCTTGTAAAATCCATCAAACACTGTAAAACACCTAAAATCAGCTTGAGATTATGGTCTATGTATTGCTGAGACTTAAGGGTGTATTAGTGGCATGACTTAGGGCTGTGACCAACTTTATTAGCAGAGTGGGAGGTCTGTTATGACTGGTCTATAGCAGATGGAGGTTGTTGGCTCTTGGATAGTTTGCCAAGGGTGAAATGTCTTAAAGCGCCACTTCCTAACTTAGGGGAGACTGTTTGAATAGATTTGGATTGTCTCTTTAGAGCTGATGGGCAGACTAGTATGGCTGAGGCAAGGTAGGATTTGATAATGAGGTTTCATCTCGTCATGGGCGGACTGAAAAGTAGGAGGGCGAAAAAAAATTTATGGGTGTTTTCCCAGCTGGAAAATATGACAAATTTTTGGATTAGTTGCTAGAAAAATTGGCTGTGAGAACTAGTCATCACTAACAAGTGAAAAATAATGATGACTAATAGTGGCTCCATTTGGGGAGGGTAGCTCCTTTTCAGGAGGTGTCTAGAATTTCAGATCTCTAGCTTATGAAGACCAGTGCCTTACCCATTGGCGCAAAATTTCATTCTTCTTTGATACTATTTCTGAAAAGTGACAACATGATTAGCATCAATGATATTTCTACCTACCCCACTATCTTTCCTAACATTTTTTCTTCTTTTTTGGCGCATTTGAACTAGCAGCCTTTTGACAACATATTTTTATTTTTGTAAAATGAACCTATCTATTTCTACACTTATATCTGCCGGGAGTTCAGATTAAACTGATGAACTCCTTCATTACTCTACCTATATCAGCTGTCAAGATTAAGCTGCTTGATAGGATTTTGTTCTCTAATCTAAAACATGAAATTTAAAAGATGATCAAATCACGATTAGACAGTCTGATTTTTCATGCATTTGCGGCATAAAAGCCAAGCTGCACACAAATATTATTTTTCATAAAATGGAAATCTAGAAAAACGGGGCTAAGATGTACAATGTGTTTTCCATCCCTGCTTCCCTCTTTGGTTCTGTTTTGGGCGTGTGGAACCTGTTAGCGCTCGAATCTACCTTAGGTTGAAATAAGGTAAAACTCAAGGCAACATCAAACCATGCTCAGCCTCGTAGCTAGCCCTACGAGGACAGGAGAGGGCTCTCTCCGGGTATATCTCGGCAAAAGGTCTTCAAAGGGGCTGAGATGACTTATAATGGATACTGATTTTAGGCTAGTAAATAGATAGGAAAGTTTGATTTTGATTTTTTGGGTTTTTGTTGAAAAAATGGGAAAAACAAATTTGGGCTCGGGGATGAGGCCAGATCTTTGCAAAATTCGAGTTGGGGCAAGGTAGGCAGTAGTCTTGATGCTTTTTTATTATGTGTATGGATGGATCAGAATGAAAAGGAGCTGAAGAGGGAAAGGGAGCACAAGGATCCTCTCCAAACTGGCGAAAACATATAAAAATAAACAAATTTAAAGGCAAAGCACTGGAATTAATGGATTCTACCTCATTTACTCATTCATTTAGTTTCAGAAGCAAAAGAAGGGAATGGCATACATTAAAAATTTAAAGAACTTACAAATAACTGAGAGAACACACCATCAAAACTGAAAGCCACAAGAATCCCAACAGGTGCTGCAAAACCTCTGATCTTTCCTTAGCCAAAATGCAGAAAATATGTACAATAGTGTGCCAAACTTTTCCCAAGAGTCCAACCCTGAAAGTGTCTCAGAAAATACAATAAATAGACAATTCTAACCCCTTTCCATGCCTCTAGGGGTCGATCTGATGCTTCTAGGAGCAGTTTGAACCAATTCTAAACAAGGAGCTAGAATCTAAGCAGCCAAACAACTTGCCTCTAAAAGGAAGGAAACTGATTCTTTCACTTGATTTTCACTTTTTTGGGAGTGACTCATCTAGAACAGGTAAAAGTGAATCAAAGTTACATTAAAACCACAAAATTACATCAAGATAACTCAAAAATTACATCCACAATCAAAACTGGTCCAACTGGCCGAAATCCTGAGCTGGAAAATAAAAAATTGACCAAAAATCTCTATGCGCCGCGCGCCTGAGCTCTATGCATCGCGCGCCTTTCAGCCTACTTTTGGGGAATTTCTTGGCATCAAAATTAAGCTCATGATATCTTTTTGGAAATCCCTGGATGTCTGCTATCCAACCCAAGTGGAATTTCCCAATTTGGAGCTCATTTGCCCCTCCAAAACTTCATTCTCCCACAAGTACTTCCTGCTGGTGCAAAAGGTGGCAGAAAGGTGATTTTCATGGTGTTTTTGGCCCTTTTGATCATCCAGAACTTGGTGAAATGCTTCGGCCATTTCTGAGCATGCATAACTTACCATGAAAAATCCAAAAATATAAAGTTTTCCTCCAACAAGTGTCCCAATCATAAGCGCGCGTTGTGACGCGCTACGCGTTGGGCGGAAAAACCTATTTTGAGACCAAAATTTTCCAAAATGACAAAAAATTCTCCAAATTTGCTGAAATTTAGAGCGAATATCCCCCATCATGCCTTATGCTCAGCCAATGAAGCCTCGGCCAAAATGCGGAGTGGATCATGCCTCTTTCGCCGTTTCAGTGCTCTGCTCAACCTTCTCTTCAGAATCTTCATTTTTGCTTTGCAGACGTGCATGCGGGCCCAATAATGACCTTTCATATGATGGAGCATGTCTTTGTCTCTATTGGCTTTTTCCAACAACTTCTCCAGATGAATGTTAACATGCATGAGTTCGGTCTCTCGCTCAATTGGTGTCATGTCACCAGGTCTCTTTCGGGCCAATTGTCGATCTTCACGGATTCGCCACAGCTCTACAAGTGTATGCTGATCCTCTAGCTGTTTGTTACGTTGCTCCAGGTAGTTTATCACCCATTGATCTCTCTGCAACTTAACATTCAGCGTGTCAATCTCAGCCTTCTGCTCCTGGATGATCTCTTTCAGTTTCGAGCTAGGAGAGCTCGCATCAACATCGATGAGTGTAAAATCAGTGTCTCGGCCTCCTGAAGGGCCCTCATCGTGCATAGGCCTCTTGCCTCTATCCTGAACCTGCACCTGTGCTGATGAAGAAGACGAGACCCCTTCCACACCATGTGGAGATAATACTCGCTCTGCTGATGAAGTCAACGAGACCCCTTCCACCACGGGTGGAGATAGTACTCGTCGTGTAGCTGCAAATAAGGCTCTGTGGCCTCGCTGATATGTCACATACACTGGAGCACTGATATGCTCAGACTCAGGAATATGAAACTAGTGTGAAGGCCCTCCCTCATCCTGAACTACCTCGGGAGGCGGCTGTGATGCTGTGAAGAAGTCACAGGAGATGAAATCCTCCCAAGCAATGCCCTGCTGTGTCAGCTGATGTACCACCATGATTTTGATCAGCGCGTAATGATATATGCTGCTATGCTGCTGTGCTGGGGTCTTCTTCTGTACAAGAAATGTCATCCGCTCTATGTTGCGATACATGAAGTATGGAATGCTCATCATACGTACCCTCGTGAAATGCATCAACAAACGGATATGGTACGCATAGAGGCACGAGAATCTGCCCTCGCAACTGAAATATCGAATGATGAGCTTCATCAATTGTGCAAACTCATCCTTCAGAAATCTGAATGGAAATACCCTGCTCAGCTGCCTCATATACCCAGGTTTGATGTATGGCTCATAGTAGGATTTCTCTAGCTGCTGTCGTTTGTTCCATTCCTCTCCTATGTTTGGTATCCCGGTGGCCTGAGAAATGGTCTCTGGTGACAGAATGAAATCTACTCCGGCAAGGTTTACACGGCCATCATGTAGATGTAGAACAAATAGGTGAGCTAGTTCATGATGATGCTGGGTTTGTGAAATCATCTCACAGTACTGGAAACATGACTGATGTTGAAAAAAATCCATTGCAAGCGGGCAAGCCTGCAATTGAGCCAAAGAAGTAGGCTCCTCCCTGACATGCCTACCACTTTTTCCACTTTTGTGAGACCTCCGTGGCACATTAATCTCTGCTGTGGAATCAATGTCATACTCCTGCTCATAAACTGAATCCGTCTCTGACATGGTGCTGAAATCAAGATGTTTGACAAATATATGCTGATATAGGTATGGTGAAAAACAAGAGTTTCAGTGTATGCTCAAATCCCAGATGTGTCACATGTGTATCAAGGTGCTATAGGAAAACCATAATGATAAAGGTACTGTCAAATAAGTTTGAAATGGAAAATAGCCACTGCTTGACTACATGGGGATTTTGACAAGTGAGTAGGAAGGAGTATAATGTAGTGTAGGACAAAGAAACATCCCTTGCAATGATAGTTAGGCTTTGTCAATGGAGAATGGGGAATAGTGAATATGGGACTGTGTTACAATATAAATGATAAACAATGTGACAATGACAATGGTAATGACAGTAGTGATTTGAATAGGAGAGAGAGAGCGTGAGGCTATGGTAAACAATAAGCGATGACACCAATAATAATAGAGAGCATGGGCATATATATCAATAACACAAGTTTGGAAACCCCCACAATATCACTAACATGTCCTTCAAAACCCTATGGAGTGATTTTGGCAATGAACATAGGGTTTAAATTTCACCACATAAAACACTTGTTTTCTCCACTTTCAAAACACCACAGCATGTTCATGAGTCACTAAGCAGGCATGAATAACTTACTTGCAAGTAAATGAAGTGATTTGATGCGAATTTGGGTGGTGAACTGAAGTTTTCCGGCCCTGAAAATCTATGCGTTTCGCGCATGCCCAGTGCGCCGTGCGCTGTGTTTGTGTCACACGCGTGCAAAAATGCATAGGCCTGTGATGCCCAGTGTGTCGTGCGCCGTGTGTGCATCGTGCGCCACTTGTATGCGCCGTGCGCACTTCCACTTCAACTCCACGGCTCTGAAAACGAGTTTTTTGCTCTCCAACACTCCAAACTCGACTTTGCTTTGGAAACTTATGAAAATGATTTGTCTTCAATGGTTTATATAGGTTGAGAAATATCTCACAAGAATCATATTTGATTTTAATTTTCTCCATAACCCACTTTGTAATGTTTGGCAATCTTGGCACTTTGTCATTTAATGCAATTCTGTCTGTTGGCTTTTCACTGTTTTTTCTGAGTCTTGGACTGAAGTAATGATTTTATTTTTTGCAGGGATTTTGGCATTTTGACTTCGGCAAAGAC
Source organism: Pinus albicaulis (assembly GCA_034641835.2). Lineage (NCBI taxonomy): Eukaryota > Viridiplantae > Streptophyta > Pinopsida > Pinales > Pinaceae > Pinus > Pinus albicaulis. Next base: position 543,404,638 of record CM076574.1, on the reverse strand, counting down.
CAGAGGCTGCTTTGAACTTTTTATGGTGGAAAAAATACATAATTATTACAAAAAATAAATTTGACAGTTTCTAGTTCAAAACAGAGTTTTAGACTAGAAATGTCTTCAAATGTTTTTGAGAATAACAATATGAAATAGGAACCTTTTCGAAACCATCCTCATGGCTTGCGAGCTTTATTAAGTATATCAGAAGACTGAAACCCTAGACTCTAGGACTAAAAGACTCTTTTTGACGAAAATAATCATTTATGACCATGAATGATGTGACCTGAACTTCGATGATTTTTGAGGAGTTTTAATTAGCCATGCAGGTACAAGCATGAGGAAATACAAGACGACCAGACCCTCTCGTCAGTCAATGGCATGCCCCTAGCGAAATGCAATGAAGTGAAGTGAGCGAGACACCTAAAAATGATATGAAAAAAGAAAAATGATCTCTAACGGAGGGCTGTAAGGACCAACTCTAACAGAACCAGTATCTTTTCCTAATCTACTCTCTTTGATAAGTCAATCTTACACAATGTTGACCATCTTTTTCACTCACTAACTTATCAGCAATTAAATTTAAACATGTTCAGCTATGATTAGGCTAGATAGCTTAACAATACATTTGAATGCAAGTAGTGGCATTTAGACTTGCGCGCTTTCCGAAGGACTATGTTTTGGAACATGGGGCCTTTTTCCTATTTTTCAGCCGCCCTCTTTTCTACCTTTTACTGTTTTTGACTTTTCTGTTTATCTATTTTTCAAACAGTGGTATATACAATGAATGAAGTGTTCAAACTCAAAAATCTTGGAAATGGAAAAATTTAAGCATATTATCATCGTAAGGATCTCCTATCACTCTCGGCCCACTCAACTCCTGAAAAGAGAAATTTGGAAAGTTTTCTCTTTCTAACATGACATAGGGATTCATGCAAGAATCCCTGAACAAACCAGTATCTTCCCGCTATACTTCTTTGTATATCTGATTTCCACTCCTTTCTTTATTGTACATCTTCCTTAAGTAATGCATATACTCTTGGTCATTTTTAAAATAAATAATGACATCGTCAAGGAATGCAAAAATGCAGAAATTCAGGACTGGAAACATGGCTTTCATGAGCATATTTTTGATATCAGGTGACTTTGCAATTCTGAGTCTGAAACTAGGACTACCTCCAGCATACTGAAAAAAGCCTTTAAGTTGTCTACTTTGCAAGGGAATCTTTTGACTATAACCTGAAACATCATCTTGTAAAAACATATGATTAAAAGCACATTTCATCGGTATACAATGATCTTGGGTAGAAAGGACAAAATCTCTATTATAGGGATGTGCATTAGTTTTTCTAAAATCGAAACAGACCCTATGACCAATTATTTTATCTCTGATTATTACTGATTGGTTCAGATTGTTATATTTTCTCTCGTCGAAGTTTTTTCTTAAAGGAATAGTAGTGGCACAGTGTTTTCCCCTGTTTTCCCGGTATGAAATGGTATTCTGTATGAGATTGCTAATTCTAGCATTTCTAAGTTTTTGGTGAAAAGACAGAATATGAGCCAATTCAAGTAACTCTGGTACATTTGGATTGAAGCTATCATCTCTGCTCATAAGAAGTTTATCAGGAATTTTTTCTGGATTTTGAGCTGTTATGGCTACGGTCAAAGTTTCATTTGCAGTGGAAGAGTCATGTGGTGGTAAGTCTTTGAGGTATGGTAGAAACATTAAACTTCCCTGCTCCTGAGTTCCAAACAGGTTTGTGATGTGTAAGTCTTCTAATGCCTTTACCCTAAAAAAAATTTCGAAGGTCACTGCTGATGTTTGACCGAGGTTTGAGCAATTCGCTTAATAGTACATGAGGGTTTGTGCTTCTTGCTCAATTCCTATTTCAGAAGGAACATACCTACTTTCCTCAAGACACAGCTGCCTATGATCATGGTAGTTTTGAGTATCTAGTTCATCATAGAGAACTAGGGGCAGATGATGTGGTGGGTCTAAGTTTGCCTCAGTTTCTTCTGATTGTTCTTCAATGTCCTCGTCAGTATAGAGAATAAAAGAGTTCAGGTCAGAATGCACGGAATACATTGGAATATTATTTGGTCTCTCTTGGCTATTAATCATGTATTTCATGTGTGACTCTCGATAGAGTATTCTTGTTTGGTCAAACACAGGAATGGTGGCGAAAGACATATCCAGTTGAATGTTCCCTTGGAGCTTGGCTCCCCAAGATCTGGATAGAAGCATTCCGTACTTGGGGGGAATGTCTGCCACTACTATGTCCATGATTAGATGTTTCGTAGGTATTTGGGCTAGACTAAAACAAAGGTCTTTGATCAAACCTAGGCATTTGACTCTACTTGAATCGAATGAATACAAGTCTTTGTATGGTCTTGTGATTTCCAAGCCTAGTCTTTCCATTACAACCTTCGGCATAAGATTATGCGAGGCTTCGAAGTCTAGCATGGCATTGTGAAGGATTTGGTCGTGGATATTTAAACTGATGTTAAAGGGAAGAGTAGCTCCCTCTTGAAATTTTCCTTCTACTTTCGGACCAAACAACACTTCAGGGGTGTCATCAGCTAGATTAAGGGTGTTGGCATCACTTCCCATATTTAGGACTTTCAACACTTGGGACTTGTAAGAGTTTTGGGTGATCAGATCGGTAAGAGGCATGGTGATCTTAATCTTGGCGATCTCGCCCTCAAAGCTAAAAGGCAGCTGGAGTTTGGACATGTTTGTTTCAGCTTTTTCAACCATGACCTTCTCTATGTTCTGAGTTTGCTGGGTCTGTTTCAGGATTTTTTTCGCCACAGCCACTTCGGGAATACTTGTGGAAGTACTAGGAGTATCTGAATTAGGGTTAGTTTGGGTAATTCTATCCTTGTTTTGTTCATTTTTCCCAACTATGATTTTGTTGCTGTTGACTACTTTCTTAAGGATGGTATTAGTGGTTTTAGCAGTGTCCGAGCTTCTTTTCTTGGAGTTATCTTGATTTTTCCCACTTCTAAGGTCATACTGCCTATGAGCTTCTATTATGGCATTCTAGAAGTCTATGGCAGGATCGTCGTGATCTTCATAGTTGGTTTCGTCCTGATTTGGAGAGAAGAATGATTGTTCTTCTTCCGTGAGATACACCTCACTCTCATTATCAGACCCTATGAGGTTCAAATGACTTTCATCAATGGGTTCTGTATCCCTATCATCTTCTTCCACATAATTTTCATTGAATGGTGGCCTAATTTGTTGGTCATTTTCCCTGGGTCTTTTTTGAGGCTGCTCCCTCCTAAAATTTTGGTTCCGATTTCTGATTGGAGGGTTTGGCTGATTGTCCCTAATAGGGGCCTTTTCATTTATCCTTTCCCACATTTTGGCCATGGTCTTGACTAAGTCATCTATTCTAGGATCTAGGGAAGGAGATGAAGTGGAGACCTCATCTCTATATGTGACTTTTCTTTCTGATCTAGTCCTAGCTCTTTTTTCTGCTAAGTTGGCTTCTTCTTTTATGGCTATTTGTTGCATTTCCTCTAAGGTAGGGGGATCCTTGTCTCTCAGATGATATGTCATGTCTGGATCAAAACCCTCGGGGAATTTCGCTAAGGCTAAACCAAGTGGGGGTTTGAAGTGAGGTGGGAGGGCATTATACGCACTGTTGAACCTAGTGCAGTATGCCTGGACACTTTCCCCATTTTCTTGTTTTAGGTTGTTATATTCTGATAGGATTTGAATAGGGTTCTTTTAGACTTCCCACCTGTTTCTGAAGACTTGACATAGTTCTGGGATGTTGTGGATGTTGTTTTGAGGCAAGCTTTTGAACCATGTTTTGGGTTCCCCACCCAGGCTTTGGGCGAATATTCTCATTCTGACGGTCTCGTCTTGTACTTCCAGGTATTCAAAAGCATCGCTAATCCTACTTATATGCTGTTGATTTGTGGCTGTGTCTTCTCCGGTAAAGTGTGGGATTTTGTCTTGATATTTATTTGGGAGAGGAGCCAAAGGTAGTGGCAACACCAAAGGTGCGTACCAGGTTGCCATGACGGGAGCTAATGGATGATGTACAAGATGAGGGCTTGTGGGATGGGCTGAGGTGGTTTGAATAGTAGTGGTTCGGATAGGTGTGGCGGATGTACTTGGACTAATGACATGGTTTTTAGCAGATCTGGGATGGTATGAGCCAAAGTGATGGAGAAGCTGAAAGTCGGGGGGTGTGGAAGGTGAGGCTTCTCTACTAGGACTCTGTGGTGGGTCTAGGGGTTCAAGATCATCAAAGTTTATCTTACTATGTGACTTGCTTCTGAAAAGAGTTCTTGTTGATTCTAAATCAAAAGAGGAATCTGGCAAGGTAATAAGATGTTCAGGTACTGATCTTGTTTTACGGATGGACCTATCAGTAGCTAGATTGTCAGTTTCGGAAACTTGCCACAAAATCTTCTCTGGGTCATCTACTATGATAGGGGGATTTGGGTCTGGATGGGATTTGGTGTTGATTCTTCGTGAAGCCAGATTTCGGATCTAGAGTTTAGAGAGGTTGATATTGGTGAATATTTTGGATGGATGGCCTCTCTAAAGTTCTACTAAGGTGAAGGATGGTCAAAAATAAAAGGGATGGATTAGTGGAGTCTCCAGGTGGAACTTGGTTGCTTTTGTGAAGATATAGCTATGGTCCACCACCAATAACTAATCTGGAAATGTTTTTTTAAGATTTTTCTGAGTTCTTATGCGCATCTTATGGTTTGTTAAAGTATTCTAAACTTGTTTCAACACTTTGCTAGGGTGGTGAGAACAAAAAGAGTTTACTCTAAATGAGCCTATGGACTGCTTGCTTGTTTAAGTATCTAAAGGACTAAAGAGTCTATAAGAGTTTGCTAGACTGTCATGTACCCAGTGTCCCACCATCTCCCGCTATGTTAGTGAGCGATGGGATAGGTTGATCGGATAGTAACCTAGAGTTCGGTAAAATAGTAGGGCCTACTGGAGGCTAGTGGAGTCGCCAGGTAGATTTTTAGTTGTTTTGAGGTATATGTGTATGGTCCACCACCAATACTGTTAAAAAAACCAATCTAAGGATTTTTTTGGGGTTTTTTGAGTTTTATGTAGTCCTGAGGTTTGGAAGAGTTTCCTATAACTGACTCATCATTTTGTTAAAATGGTGAAGGAGCTATCCTTTACTCTTCATACAACACTTAAGTTTTCTAAGTTTGAATGAGACTTCAAGAGTTACTAAGGAGTACTTAGATTGTCACTAACTCAGAAGGTCCCACCGTGATCTCCATTATGTTAGTGAGCGGTGGGATAAGTCAATCAGATAGTATTCTTAAGGCTGCTAGAATGTTTAGGGAAACTAAGCTTGTTTATTACTGAGAGTCCCACCGTGATCGCCATTATGCTAGTGTGGAAATGAGGTGGCTCAATTGGATAGTAGCTTAGAGTTTAGTGAAGTAGTAAGGCCTACTGGAGGCTAGTGGAGTCGCCAAGTGGATTTTTAGTTGTTTTGAGGTATATGTGTATGGTCCACCACCAATACTGTCAAAAACCAATCTAAGGGAGTTTTTTGTGGTTTTTTCTGAGTAGTTTTATGTGCATCCTATGGTTTATTAAAGTATTATAAACATGTTTCATCTCTTTGCTAGGGTGGTGAAACAAGGAGTTTACTCTAAAGGATTCTATAGGCTGATGGTCTGAGTTTAGTGTTGAAAGACTAAAGAGTCTATAAGAGTTTGCTAGACTGTCATGTACTCAGAGTTCCACCGTGATCGCCATTATGTTAGGGTCTCGTGATTTGGCTGATTGGCAAGCCAAATGACAATGTAACATCAAACCAAGCTTTGGAGCCCAAGGACCTAGCCTTCCTAGACTCAGAGAGGGCTCTCTCTATATGTATAAGGGATATCTGTGTGTTTACTTATTATGTTCTGATTTTAGGCTAGTTATGAAGTAAGTTTTTTGGTTTTGGTTTTTTAAGTTGTGAGGGATGAAACTGATCAAAGATATAAAATAGGTAAAAATATGTTAAATCAACTGGGCTATGGGGTCGAAAAGGTCAAGAAAGCTATAAGATGGTGATACAAGGTTGTTGAAGGGCCGATTTGATTTCAAGGTAGAAAGGATCTTTGGGAAAAATGGAGTAAATGGACATCAAGTTTGTGAACAACAAAGAGTTTCCAGCATAACTAGTTTAATAGATAACATAAACATGGTAGGGAAAACCATTAATCATGCAAAACGTAACTATAAGCTACTCAATACATAGAAATAAACATTCAAGCCACGCATAGAATTATATGACCTTCTAACTTTGGGAAATGGCTATCAGACTATGGGGAAAACACTTAAGAAAGACAAACAACTTAACTTACTATGTCAGAATGCCTAAAAATAATACTTTAAGTTATTGGGCACTTTGAACAACAAGATTGGCATGGTTTTTAGGCAAAGGGCTAGATCGAAACTAGGCCTCCTTGGTTCAAAAAAAATGATAATCTAATCAATCAAAGAGAAATTTCATGGATAGAACTATAGCTAGCCATAGGTAAGCAGGGCATACCATAAGTCATACTTAGCATGTATAAAACCATGAATGAAACAAGCAACAATATCCTCAAGTTGTTAAAGAGCAGTTAAGAATTCTTTAATGCAACTAAGGAAGAAGAAAACATGAAAGCTATGAAGATTCAGGAAATTTGAGGTGCCTCCATGGGCATATATCAAATTTTTTCTCTACTGATCTATAGCAAGAAAGAAACATGTATTCTTGAATGAAAACTAGAAGACAACAACAAATCAAGAGACACTATACCATTCTACCAAGTCATGGAATCCAACAACAATCCTTCTTCATTCATCCAAGAGCATCCAAGAGGCAATCCAAAAGCATAAGACAAGTATTTCTTCCAAATTTTTTATGACCATATATTGTTTCTCTTCTCAAGTTCTGCCTTGTTTTACAATGAGAGCCTTTGGAATATATAGGATTAAGTGAGGAAAACCTCATGGTTCAACTTTCCATCCTATTGGCCTAATCAAAATATCTAAACTTTTCCTTGAGGCTTTGCAAAGCCCAAGGCACAAAATATCTCATAAAATATCTAGAAAATGCTAAAAAAAGAAAAATAATTGACTTTGCATTATTTTCCATGTGCAAAAATAGCTAAACGCACATTTGGAAAAAGAAATTTTTGAAGGTTCAAAAATTACAAAAATACTCAAAATTTATATCAGCAAAAGGTACCCTGACTTTCCAGCAACATCTGGCAGCCTTCCCGATGTCAAAACGAGGCTCATGATAGCTCGTTGGAAATCTCTAAGTGTCTTCTTTCTAGAAAAACTGAAATTTTTCCAATATGATTCCCGAAAGTCCTCCAAAACTGCACCTGTGTGTAAAAAACCAGAAAATTACAGTCTGCTGATAGACCGGGCAGAGTGTGCAAAAAGCGAGCATTTTTCGCCATTTTGAGGGAGAAAATGATCTCCAAAAGTCCTGAAAATCGCTGAGGGTATGCTCCTGAAATTATGGCATCCAATGATACAATTTTCCTCCTTTGACGAATCCCCAAAATGAAATGGTGAATTTCACGAGTTTTGACAAAAAACTCAAAAATGCCAAAAAACCAAAACATGTCAAAATGCGCCCAAAATCGGTGAGTATGACCCTCAAGGGTCCCTATCAACATGCTCTGAAACTAAAGCCAAAATTTCAAGTCCTGATGTGTCTTTCTTCCCTTTCCGTGCCGGGCGCTTCCCTTTAGCCTCCTTTAGTTTCTCTTGGGTAGCCTTTAACTTGCGACGGGAAAACTGATTTAACTTTTTGTAATGCCTCGTCATTCTCCTTTGCAGCTCTAGATCCCTGTTTTCCTTCTCCAACTTTCCCTCCAAATTTTTATTGGCTCTTTCAAGCCATGCCTCCTTATTATTTTCAATCTCTTGCTCAAGTAATGCAGTGAGGGGAGTGGATTGGAAAAGGGAATTTTCCTCCTCTTTTTGTTTCTCAAGGGCTCTTTTAAACCCTATGGTTCTAGGCCTTTTTCGCCTAGGCTGGTCTTCTTCTTCACTTTCATCAAAATCACCTATGAGCTCATCTATCCCTACTTGGACTTTGGAGGCCTCTTTCTTATACTTAGTCGCCCTTGTCTCATGGATAGCCATATGGACACTCATTTTCCTGTTTTGGACTTCTAGAAAATGATTGAAATTCCTCGCCCTATGAAGCTCACCTTGTAATGTATCAATTTCTCTTTCTCTTTGGATCAAAAGGTTTTCAAGAATGCGGGCCTCATTATCACTGTCATCACTTGGAATTGGGATGGCACCTAATGCACTCTCATGCTCATGACCTTTTCCTACCTTGCCCTTCCCTTTGCCTTGGAAGGCTATCCTTGTGCTTTTCCTCCTAGGTAAATCAATGATAGGCTTCTCTGGCAACTTTCCTTTGCTACAGAGAGCTCTTGTCACATTTAGAGTGACCACCCTTGGTATTCCTTTCCTAGCTATCCCGGACTTTGTCTTTTTAGGAGAGGAAAACATGATTCCTTTACCTTTTTCATCTTGCTTGTCATCCCCTTGAATTTTTTATTCTTCTTGAGGCTGCTATGTATCTTGAGGAGGCTGATGTGTATCTTCTTTAGGCTTCCCCTGCTCCTCAATGTCTTGCTGTTTTTCTGCCTCACTTTCATGCTGCCCTTGGTCATCAATACCATGCTACTATTGTGATTCAAACCCCTGATGCCTTTGATCATCAATGTCATGCTCACTTTGTTGTCCAAGCTACTGCTCAACTTGCTGCTCTTCCTCTTGTTCCTACTGTTCATCATCAGTGAGTTGCTGCTGTCCAGCACTATCCTCCTCTTACTCTTGCTGTTGTTCACCTTCACCACTATCATGCTGCTGCCCTCCATCACTTTCTTCTTGATGTTCCTCATCTTTTTCTTCATGCTCATGTCCTTCCTCCCTTTTCTGTCCACTTCCCTCTCCTTCTCCATGCTCTTTTGCCTGTCCTGTAGTGAATCTGAGCCTTCTAGGAGTAGGTCTGCTAGAGGAAGGTGAGGGGAAATGAGTAGGAGATGTAGGGGATGTATGGACTGGGGGGACAGTGGAAAAATCTGGGTGACTAATGAAGACATCCCAAGAAACCTCTTTCTTCTCAAGCTGGTGAAGGATGATTATTTTAATGAGGGAGTGATGGAATAGAGAGGCTACTTGTTGTGATGGAGGCTTCTTTTGGACAGAGGAGGCTATTTTCTCAATGCTTTTGTATAAGAAGTAAGGGAGATTGAGCTGCTTGGTTCTTGTGAAGTGCATCAGCAGTTTGATGTGGTATGCATAAACTCGGGAGAATCTCCCTTCACAAGTGAAATACTTCATTATGATCTTCATAAGAGGAGCATAGCTGGCAAGAAGATGAGAGAAAGGAAAAATAGCAGGGCATGCTTCTCTGTGCTCAGGCTTGAGGAAGGGTTTGTATTCATCCAAGTCTAAATAGGCTTGCTTGAACCATTTCTTGCCAATGTATGGGATTTTAGTCGCCTTGGATATGGATCTCGGGGAGAAATTGAAATCAAGACCTGCCACTTGAAAATGTTTGTCTTTGAACCTCAAGGCGCACAAATGTGTTAAAGGCGAGAAGCTTTTAACTTCTTGTACCCTCTGGCAGAAATCCAAATACCCCACCTCATGAAAATTAAAAAGGATACATGGGTGTGCATTGAATTCCTTGGTAGAAATTGGCTCATACCTCTTGTGCAACCCACTTCTGCTATCTTGCCTAGGAGGCATCTTGACCTAGATGTGCTTTTGAAACACCAAATTACTTCAAAGCTTTTGAAATGCCTTATTTAAACCAAACTCTGTCTCAACCTGTCACTTCACTGTTTGATAAGGCAACAATGGTTTTGAGTGTAGTGTGAAATGCCCTCCTTTGATATAAGACCCTGTTTCTTCAAAATGTTGCCTTTCCCAACTTTGTATATCAATCAACCAATATTCACAATGAAAACACAGTAAACAAGGATAAAGACAGTCAAAAGGACCTTCTTGTGTTTGTGGTAAGAGTACCCTGCCTGCTGGTGTTTTTAGAGGTATTAAGACAACCTTGTCTTTTTAGAGGAAGGCAAAACCAAAAGCCTTTATAATTCAAAAAAACTGCTTTCTTCTTGGTATGCAACTCAACCAATCAATTCAACACCATAAATACAGTCAACCAGAGGGTATACACACAGTCAGAATTTACTGTTCATATGACAAGGTGGCAGAGCTTGAAATTTTCTGAGGTGTTAACAAAGGTCTGTAGGAGCTTTAAACAATCAAGGTTATTCTTTAACCAAAATACTGATCCCTTCTGGTATACTTTTCAACACATATATTCAACACTATCTCTCAGTAAAGCAAGGTGTATATTCAGTCAACAATCACTGCTTATAGGACAGGGTGATGGATCTCAACATGTTTTTTATGTGGTAGCAAAGGTTTTGTAGCAGTCAAACACCAACAAACTTCCTTTCAAACAAAATATTTTCTCTCTTTACTTTACTACTCTTTGCACACAGTTTTGACAAAAGACACCTCCGAATGCAATGGTGGCCTTACTGAATCTTCTCTATGGGAATGAAAACCAAACACTGCCTTTTATCTTTTTAATCACGAGGAGGAGAGTTTAGAGCGTCAAGAAATGCTTATATAATGACCATTGTCTTTGTAAACTTACCTACTGTTTTAACTCCCCTTATTATGTTTATAACCCTTGTCTCTCCTTGCTTTCATCATAGTTCTGAGGGTAGTTACAAAAGCCTTTTAATGAAATATCAACAGTTTTTAATGTTTCACTCTTAGCCAGCATAACCACAGTCAACCTTGTTTTTTCTTTTAAAATAAAAACACCAAAATAAACTGTGATTTCCACCGTGATTTTATACCCTTTCACTCTACTCAAAAGTCTTGGAAAAGGTCATGGAGGCACATAAATACCTTTAAGATCAATGGTCTTGTCTTTTTGGAGGAAAGGAGTGGCTTTGCCGCTTGCTGGAGGCATTCAGATGTTATAAAACAAGCGTGACACTTTTAAAGGTGAAAACGCCACGTCGGAGAGTGTGTCGGGTCACTATCGGGCCGACAGGACCAACGCCCACAGGTGCACCACGTGCACCTACAGGCGCGTCATGCCACTGTTCATTCCTATGCAAAATTTTCACTTAAACGCGTCGCGCGCTTGTACAGGCGCGCCGCGCAATTGTTGACCTTCGAAAACTCTGTTTTTTTCTTGAAAATCCTTTCTCTGGTCTCAAGAACTTCAAAGGAATGTTTTGCTCGTGCTTGAGGGATTTCAAAAATGGAATGAAAACAGTGCTTTGACCTTTGTTAAAGTGGAAAAACCAACGGTCCCTTTGATGTTTGATTTGAGAGGGTTTTTCAAAAGTTTTGAAAAAAAACGTTTGTTTTTAAATCCACATTTGAAACCTTATTTTTTGAAAACGAAACTTAATTTCTTTTGTTTCAAACAAAACACAAAGGCAATGATCACCTCTTTCTAAGCCTATTTTCCCTTCTCGAAATGACATAACCTTTTGGAGAAATATGTCTTTTGAAACTTGACTGTCTCTCACTTAGAGGGAAACAAATGTCTCCTTTTGTAGCAGTGGCATGTAGATTTTGCCTTCAATGATTTCTAGAACCTGAAAAACTATGCCAAAGTTCTTTTTGTACTTGATGAACCTGTATACTTACTTGCAGTGCCTTTTGCTGGGGAAAAAACTGAACTGTCACCTCAATACTCCTTTTATACTTCTGGTGCTTTGTATGAAAAGAGGACATCCATAGAGGATATTTTATGTTGCAGGGGGTTTTCTTTGACATTTTGACAGAGGTCTTTTTCCCTTTTTGCAATATAAACTAACACTTTGCTCTTAATGCTTTGGAGTTGATGATGCCCACTGTGAAACTAATCTTGACTTATAGGTGCAAAAATGCAGTTGCATCCACCTATGTTTTATCATCCTCTGTCTAAGAAGGGCGCTTTATCTACAATCTTTCCTCTGCTCAAAAAATACCAGCATGGTGTCTTGGGTCCTTTGTTATAGGAACAGACTTTATTTGGAAAACCAAATGTACTTTGCCTTTTTGTTGACTGTTATGATCTTTTTGAAGGCATTCTCTTATGAGAAGGAGGATCAAAGTCCTTTGAAACATAATCTTTATCATGTCCTTTGTCTGTGCAATGACTCCTCTTACCAACCACTCTTCAATCTTGTTTTGTTTGAGATCCAGACTATCTTTTGAAAGAAACCCTGTTAAGAGATAAGATAAAACCCTTTGGATTGTAGTGGTACCCCTACTTGCCTTATTGGTCTCTTACCACTCATCTTTGATCAATAAGATCTTTTAAATAAATCAATGCCATGGCCATCTGCTTAGGAATGAAGGAGGCCTTTCACTTGGCTAAATATCTGATGTTTTGTCAACATTCTGTGTCAGTCATATGAAGGCTGCCTGATGAACATATCGACAAAGGTTTCTCTTACAGGATGGCAGGTGAACAAACATTTAAAAAATTACTGCTTTCACCTCTGCCTTCAATCATCACTGTACTTCAGAAAACCTTAGTCAATGTGCTACTGCTTATTAAAAGCAAACATGCCTTACAGTCAATTGCAACTCTTGAAGTCAGATTTTGGCCATCTCCCTCTGCTTATAGATGAAGGAGGCGCTTTTAAACCCTCTGCTTATAGATGAAGGAGTTTCTTAGCCATTACGTATCATCAGTCCTTTGACAGTGTTGTTTTTTCTTCTGTTGTCCTTTCAGGCTGTGAATGAGGTCGCAAGAGTTTGATGAATAACTCTTTGCCCTGTAGATGCATCTCAAGCCAAGGATCACATTGAGAAGCAGCTGTCTTCTCATGTGGAGCCAAGAAATTGTCTTCTGAGATGCTGATATATTTCTTGTCCTTGTAAAATCCATCAAACACTGTAAAACACCTAAAATCAGCTTGAGATTATGGTCTATGTATTGCTGAGACTTAAGGGTGTATTAGTGGCGCGACTTAGGGTTGTGACCAAATTTATTAGCAGAGTGGGAGGTCTGTTATGACTGGTCTATAGTAGATGGAGGTTGTTGGCTCTTGGATAGTTTGCCAAGGGTGAAATGTCTTAAAGCGCCACTTCCTAACTTAGGGGAGACTGTTTTAGTAGATTTGGATTGTCTCTTTAGAGCTGATGGGCAGACTAGTATGGCTGAGGCAAGGTAGGATTTGATAATGAGGTTTCATCTCGTCATGGGAAAACTGAAAAGTAGGAGGGCGAAAAAGTTTTATGGGTGTTTTCCCAGCTGGAAAATATGACAAATTTTTGGATCAGCTGCTAGAAAACTTGGCTGTGAGAACTAGTCATCACTAACAAGTGAAAAATACTGATGACTAACACCTAAGGATCGAAAAATTCAATGATTACATATTACATTTGAAGCGCGTTGTTGTTGAAATGGCTCCTCCTACGATGCAATTTTGTCCATTTCTTTGACCGTCTACTTGTACACCTTTTTGGACATTCCTACTTGCATATTTTTGATATCAGTTGGTTCATCTTTTGAGATTTTCATAATCTTCCTGAAAATGTAACACGACATTAATAAACTATTTAATTTTTATATTAATATATGAAAAGTAAATATAACAAAAGTGATATTTATAAATAATTCTAGACAGACATTTGAAGGAATATTATTTTTTCATTCCTTCTTTTTTGTTGTTGTACGTTTTTGCTATTAAAAGTTTGACATGTCTCATTGACCAATTCTCTAGAAAATCTTCCTATAGTTTACATAAAATTTGGTTCTTGGAATCATTGGATTGGTTTTTGTATTGTAAGTGGAAAGACCTTCTATACATTCGTTCCACTAGATCCCTCAAACTTTTGTAAAAGTTTTTCCCCCTTTCGTTAACCTCCAGCACCACTCCAGATGAGCTAAGGAGCAATTCATTTTCATTTGCATGTTCTGTTTTTTTTCTTTTCTTAGAACAACATTCCTTTTCTAAGTTGTTGGTCCCTGTAGAACATTAAACATATGTGAATTAGTAGACTGTTTGACAAATGCTATCCAATAATTTTAAGTATATTATTAATGATAATTAAAAAACTAAACTCATATTGGATCGATAGTATTTTTTCATTCACCTGAATCATCCTTTTGCAATTTTTCCATGAAGATTTTACGCTCTTCTGGTCCTAGATCAGAAATAATCTTATCAAGCTTTGTCATTTTGTGGCTCTGCATGATACACATTAAACAATACATATTAGTTAAACTTACATATAGTTCAAAAATAATATTTTTTATAAAGAATTTACTAAGAACTTGCCTCTTTTTTTTTTTTCTTTTTTTGATGTGTTATCAGTATTTTTGTTACTTGATCTCTTTTCAGTCATTTCTTTATCAATCTCAAACCTGTACCATATCATTTATTAATATATTTATAAATAAATTGTCAACTTTTCAGGTAAAAAATAAATCTCAAGACACCTGTGCGCCTTTCATTCGGTATGCACCGACGTTGGTGCATTGTGGTCTTCTAAATGCACCGCAAAAATAGAATAATAGACCATATAGTGTTATATGTCAACAAGGAGCACCGGTGTGTTACATATCAACTATGGCACCAATTAACCATGATAAAATAATAAAAATAATCTAGTGTTAGTTTTTGTAGCATAAACTGCTGTCATATTTTACATATGGCACACTAATAAAAAAAATTGTTTTTTAATTTTTTCACATTACTTTCATGGTGTGATTGTACAATAAGCTGCACCGGTGCGCTAGGTAACGCTGGGCACACCGATAAAAAATAAAATATGTTTTTTTTAAATTCACGCAAGGGCCTACATGGATTGGGATTCAACTATGCAAATCGTCCCGTCGGTTGGATGTATTATGTCTGTATTTAGAAATAGAAACCCTATAAATCTAAATTGAAAAGCCCTAAACCTGAAATCACAAAAAGAGGGAGAAGAAAGGGCAGAAAAAAAAGAACGTAGGGTTTGTACTTTTTGAAAGTGTAATTTTTTTTGCGAAACAGAACCTTCGCGGTGCGCCATAATGAAATAGCGCACCAGCTGCATATTTCATAGATATCGCACTGAGAAAAAATATTCTATTTTTTTAATTTCTTATCACAGTACTTTCGTAGTGCACTGCGATAATAGAGCGTACCGATGCGCTAAGGTACATCGGGCGCACCGCTGAAAAATATTCCTTTTTTTTTTAAATTTACGCAAGGCCGACATGGATTGGGATCCGACTATGCAAGTCATCCCATGGGTTGGATGTCTTAGGCTTATATTTAGCAATACAAACCTTATAAATATAAATTGAAAAGCCCTAATTCTGAAATCACAGAAACAGGGAGAAGAAAGGGCAGAAACAAAAAAAATGTATGGCTTCTTTCTAAAATGGTTTTTTTTGTGAAACAACATATGCGCGGTGCACCAGAATGAAATAGCGCACCGGTGAAAAAGTTTACATATGGCACACTGATAATTTTTTTTTGTTTTTTTTTTAATTTTTTATCACTGAACTTGCGCAGTGTGCTAGTATTACAGAGCGCACCGATGCTCTATGTTACTCTGGGCACACCGAGAAACAAAAAGCTACTTCTTTTTTTAATTCATGCAAGGGCCGACATGGATTGGGATCCGAATATGAAAGTCGTCCCGTCGGTTGGATGTCTTATGAGTATACAAGCCCTATAAATCTAAATTGAAAAGGCCTAATTCTAAAATCAGAGAAAGAGGGAGAACAAAGAGCAGAAACAAAAAAAATGTAGTGTTTCTTTCTAAAATGGTTTTTTTTGCAAAACAGAACATGCGTGATGTGCCATAATGAAATAGTGCACCGGTGCCAAAGTTTACATATGGCGGACTGATAATATTTTTTTTTTAGATCTCATATTTGGGATTCAACTGCGTTAATTTAGTCATTCATCTATGACCATTTCCATGAGAGGTAGTCGTAACTGACTAATTTCTCATGATTTTTGAATAGTCCATTTAGCACTCATTGCATCGGGTGATGCTCACAGGGGTGAAGAAGTGGGATTGAAACTAGTGAAATGAATCACATAGCGTCAATCATCACTTCCGAGGCTTGCACCCGGTAACCAGGACTTCCCAGGAGGTCACCCATCCCAGAAATCCTCTAGCTCAAGTGCGCTTAACTGTGGAGTTTTCCCCACAATCAAGCCCACTTAGCTTCCTACCCCATTTGCAAAACCTTAGCAACTATTGTGCCTCATGAACCATTCAATAAGAGATCCCTTTTACTCTTAGTATTTCATTTCACTAGTTTCAATCCCACTTTTTCACCCCTGTGAGCATCACCCGATGCAATGAGTGCTAAGTGAACTATTCAAAAATCATGAGAAATTAGTCAGTTACGAATACCTCTCATGGAAATGGTCATAGATGAATGACTAAATTAACGCAGTTGAATCCCAAATATGAGGTCTAATATAATACACTGCGGAAACCCCTCATACTTAAAATATATATATATATATATATATATATATATATATATATATGTATATATATATATATATATATATATATATATATATATTACTTTTATCATTAATTACATGTGATGGTATTACAGAGCGCACCGGTTCTCTATGTTACTCTGGGTGCACCGCGGAAGAAAAATCTGTCTTTTTTTTTAATTCATGCAAGGGCCAACATGGATTGGGATCTGACTATGCAATTCGTCCCGTGGGTTGGATGTCTTACGACTATACAAGCCTTATAAATCTAAATTGAGAAGCCCTAATTCTGAAATCACAGAAAGAGGGAGAACAAAGAGTAGAAACAAAAAGAATCTAGGGTTTTTTTTTTAAATGGATTTTTCTTTTTTAATTTGTTTCTGAAAACTACAGAAAAAGTAAAAAAACAATAAACTTTGATTTTTTTATTTTACTGCATAAAAAAAACTGCAGAAAGAAGTAAAAAAAACAATAAAATTTATTCACAAAATCCTTTGAAATTCTATGCTACAAGGTTTGAATCACCAGAGGTTTGGAATTCTGATTTTCTGAATACTTCTGTTCGAATGTATTCCCTGCTCCACAGTGTTCTCGTGCTCTGTTCGCTCCAGGTATGTCTCCTGCAAATCTCTAGCTGATTTGTTTTGCAGAAATAGTGTAATAATGAAAAGTGTTCAGTATTTAAAGAAATGTTGGAAGAAATTAGATTTTCGAAATTATTTTGCTGCCAATTTTTCAATTTGCCGTTTTTTTTCACTTAAAGAAAAAAAGAGTTGCACTTTTTTTATTTGCGGTTATTCGTCACCGGCGCGTCCCTTAATCGAACTACACTGGCGCGTCAGGGGATACAATGAAACTGGTGCCTATTACCAAAACGCACCAGTGTGGTGATCTGTACATTAGGCACCGAAATTACATTTAGGTGTGTGCACCAAAATTTATTGTTGTTTTTCTCAAATGCAGGGAGAAAATATCATAATTATATCCAATGGAAAATTCTTCAAAATCTAGCTCGTTCCATAATATTTCTCAAAGTCCATCGCGGATTTCTCCCTATCCATCTCAAGACATAATATTTACTTCAGATTTTATTTATATTTTCACTATCTAATTGAATTTTTTTTTTTTATCCATGCACTCAATCATGCACAACTTAATTAAATTTATAATGTATACAAATTTTCAGGTTCATGCGGATTCAACATTGAGTTTAGATGCAAAAAATATTCAAAGTACTGCTCCAAAGGGTTGGAAGTTCTTATCAGGAGCGGCATACTGCAAGACGCATTTGGTAGATGAAAATGGACAGATGCTTCACCCTGCCAATTGTAACAATATTGCATCTTCTAGCCACAATTCTGGGACAATGATGGTAATAATCATAATTTTTTGGTATATATATTGAGTAATATGTAATTATTTCAACGTCAAACCAATTTATAATCATGCAATATTGTCAACGTGGTTACTTATTGATATCATATATTTTGTACTAATTATTAGGATTATAGTGATGATGAACGACCTACCTACCATCTTCCCTTGCACCCCATGACAATGTCAAATAGAGAGAAGATTGAATTAAGAGAAAAAATAAGAGAGGAAGGATACCAAGAATGGTTGAATCAACCACCGATTCAATTCCAGCTACATGTAGATTCACCAATTAGGAATGACTATAGCAATAGTAGTTCTTCACAAGTTGGCAATATTGGAGGCAATCAAATAGAGGTTGGTATGGATGATTAATTAAGGGATACGACCGCTATGGAGACAATGTTGTTAGATGCATTCCAAAATGATGATCAGCTAGGGGATGATGCTCATATCACTAACACCTTTTTCGAAAGCCTTCAATTTTCTTCCACCACCCCTCTCTTTGGACCTGGCGGTCAGTCAAAGTCTACCCAGTTGGGGACAAAGATGTTATTGTAAAACTTGAAAGCAAATTTTGGCTTGTTGAATGCATGTTTCTCGAAACTTTTGAGGTAAGTTACCATAAAATACTCCCTGATATAAATTTGAAATATAATCAGTACGTCACTGCAATGAACATTAAAAATGGTTAATTTTATGAACGTTAATAATTATATTGACATTAATGTACATTTATTAATATATTTTTCCATGATCACCAACTACAGGTTATTCAAAGATAAGGTTCTTCTGAGTGATAATGTCTTGCCCGGTAGCTGCGAAGAGGCAAAGAAATTATTGAAAATGTTGGGTGTTGAGTATATATCATATCATGCATGTCCAAATGATTATATTATATATAGAGGAGAATATGAAGACAAAGAGATGTGTCCAAAATGTGGGCATGACAGGTATGATAAATAAATAAAAAGGGTAAATCACGTACTTGTCCTCCTTTTAAGATATTGAGGCACATGCCTATAATCCCAAGGATTCAAATACTCTTTTGTTGCAAAGAATTAGCTATGTTGCAGGGATGGCATGCCTCACATAGAATTGAGTTGAGAGTTATGCGAATACCAAATGATTCAATAGCCATGAAGCATATAGAGGATACATGGCCCGAAAAATTCAAGAATGAAGTACAAAGTCTACGACTCAGCATAGCCATGGATGGCGTCAACCCATATTCCCTCCAGAACACCAACTATTCTGTTTGGCCTGTAGTAGTGATCAATAACAATATTCCCCCATGGTTGTTTGTGAAGAATGAGCATCTTATGTTGGCTCTCATAGTCCCTAGTAGAAGACAAGTGAAGAATATGGATGTCTACTTACAACCACTGGTAGATGAATTGAAGGAATTATGGGATGGAATAAATGTATACGATGTATCAAGACCCATCGCAGTAGAGAGGATTTTTACGTTGTATGGCATATGTGCTTACACGACACATGATTATCTAGACTTAGGAGTTTGCTCTGGTAAATTGCATGTTTAATTTATTGATTTGTTTATATACGCAACAATATTATTTCACATATTAGTTATTTAATTCGACGATGTTGTAATATTTTTTATGATATTCATGTTAATATTATTTAACGTGCCATGAATATTAATTAATGTATACAAATATAATCTCGCAAGTCTTGTAACAAAAGGGTATTTTGAATGTAAATGTTGTGGACCTTCTCTGAAAGCTAGATGGTCCAAGGACCTATGAAAGCCAATCTATGATTGCTCCAGGGTATTCCTACTAGAAGAACACCCTTACAGAAGAGTATAACCCAAAGGCCTCCAATAATGACACCAGTTGAATGGCTTAAAGCATATGAGAGAGAGAAGGAGAATGAGTTCATAGAAATGTTCGATTCAAATGGGGAGCCTATGTTCGATGATATAGATTTCTTCAACACCTATGTTGAGAAATTGCCCATTGGGATGAAAAGGAAATCTATCTTTTATGACCTCCCATATTGGGAGAATCTTAAGATTACCCACTTATTAGATCCCATGCATATATTTAAAAATGTTTCATCTTCTTTATGGAGGCACATATCATCGAAAAAAAGTCACATTACCTGTTAGGAAAAATATTATTACTTCAAAAACTAAAAAGAAACATTGGCCAAGACAATTAGAAGGTACGGGATCAGAGGCAGGCATTGGTCCCTCTAATTCATGGTTTTTCAAAGAAGGTGATGTCCCATGGATTTAAAAAATATATGATATTTCTTTGGCAAAGGAAGTTATAATGGGTGTGAGGGTGCCAACTTCATACAGGTCTTCACTATGGGGTTGCTTCACCGTGGATGACCATTTGTCGGGGTTGAAATCGCATGACCATTTGAATCTTCTAAGAGTATGTATATTAATGTCATGAAAAGAATATATGATTTTATTATTTGTTATATTAATAATAAATTTTATCCCAATATGCGAGGATCATAAACATAACTAATTTTGTATATTATTGCATGTGTTTATAACTTTGCAGTGTCATTATCCTTTGTTCATGTGTGGGTGCGTGAAACATGAATTCCCTCAAGACCTAGAATGTGCCATATCTAAATTATCTACATTTGTACATTGGATCACGTCAAAGGAGATTCATGTGGCTAGCATTCCATGGTGGCATCAAGAGATAGTTTAGATTGTTTGTATGTTTGAGAAGGAATTGTCGATGAGTTTCATGGACTTACAGGTTCATATTATAATCCACCTAGTAGATGAGGTTGAATTAGTTGGGGTGGTTTCTTGTCGTTGGATGTTCTTCTTAGAGAGGTACATGAAGAAATTGAAAGGTTTTGTTCGGCAAAGGTCAAAACCCGAGGGGTCTATGGCAGAGGGGTACATATCGTATGAGTCTTTCTATTATGCCAGTGAGTACATCAAGCAGATCGACAATAGACCAAGTGTGGTGATTTGGGACGGTGAAAGGGATGAAGACAAAAGAGAAGGAGGGTTGCTCCAAACGAGTGGAAAAAAGCGGTTGATAAAGAGTAAGCGACTTATAATTTTTCAAATTTACAAAAAGTAATTAATATTCATGTTGAAATTCGATATAATATATATTTTGATCTCTAAGTACTATATAATGTTGGTTTGATTTCATCAGCGAATGCAAAAATTGAAGCAATCAATAAATTCGTTCTTTACAATTCTGAAGCGCCACAACCGTGGGTCGCATTGTACGAAAAAAACATGATGAAATGGGAAAGTGATAGGAAATAATTTAGACGGTTGAATGGTAGAAGTGTGCCCTATCATGATCATTTAAAAGAAAATATGCCAAAAATATGCCCCAATAATTGGGTTGCTGACCAAGTCAGAGAGAAATACGGTGCTATTGGTCATTACCTGCGTGCTGAAGAGGATGCGCTAAACGTAGGGATTGGGTGCAGCAACTCGGTAATAATATTTTTAATTTATATGTAAATTTGAAACTTATATGAAGACATCTACATTTCATATTTTAACTATTAGATTATTATTTATAAGAAACATGACACTATGATTTTTTTAACTTTTTTATAATAGGTGCATTTGTTCCCATCTATGTGGGCATATGGACACCATTTTCGCACAGAAAATGCCGATGGTGGAAACATCACACAAGACTGTAGAGTGGAAGTCGAGTTCGATCAATCTAGTCGATCTAGCCACCATGATCAAAACTTAGTACGAGGGATGTTAGGTTATGTTGGAAAGATACAAGAGATCATTGAAGTGGAATTTTCTTCTTTCCAATGTGTCATTTTTAGGTGCAAGTGGTGGGACACCTTTGATCAGAATAATGTAAAATAATATCGCGATAGTAGGCTGATATGTATCAACTCTAGAAAGATGTGGGATGAAGCTAAGGAGCCCTATGTTTTCCCTAAACACTGCAACCAGGTGTTTTTTTACCCAAATGTGTTGGATAGGGATTGGTGGTTCATATTGACACATGACCCTAGATCAAAATATATTTTTTAGAACAATAGTGTTATCATTCCATGCAAGCTAGAAGATAATGAGGGTGATCATGAGAACCGAGAGTGATATGGTACATGTGTTATTTCATCAATATTTATACTTTTTAAGATGGGTTTTTCGAAATATTAATATAATATGTATTTTGAATTAATTGGTAATTTGCATTGTGTTAATGTTAAAATCAATAATTCACTAGATAATTTGTAATTATGTTGATCTCAAAAACAATGGTGTACTGTATAAATTAATTCTTTTTTTTGTATCTAAGATCATAATTAAATAATGATAATTCTAAAGTACAGGAATTTATTTGCATTATTTTCTAAACTTTATTATGTTACAATAAATCATATTATTCTAGATTTATTATTTTACAATTATTTAAAATTTACAAATGTAAAAATTTTAATAAATTCTTTTCACATTAATACAATTAAAATTTTACAAATATTTTACATAAAATTATAATTATAATTATAATTAAAATTTTAATTATAATTATAATTATAATTACAATTACAATTTTAATTATAATTATAATTACAATTAATTTTAATTATAATTATAATTATAATTACAATTATAATTATAATTATAATGATAATTATAATTACAATTACAATTTTAATTATAATTATAATTAAATTATAATTATAATTTAATTATAATTATAATTATAATTGTAATTACAATTTTAATTATAATTATAATTTAATTATAATTATAATTATAATTATAATTACAATTACAATTTTAATTATAATTACAATTACAATTTTACAATTTCACGTACAATTACAATTTTAGAATTTTAAATACAATTAGAATTACAAATATTACAATTTTACAATATCATGATCATTTAGTATTAAATTAATTAATAAACATCACATTCATGATAACCATCATCCAAACATCATACTTGACTAAAAAACACATTCAAAATCGCTAATTGCAACATCGTAGTCATGATCATCTAACAAAACACAATTAAAATTATATATTAACATCATCACAACACAAACATCAAATATACATCTCATGTCAAATCACTCATGCTATCACATACACATTTATCTGCAAGCTGCACATTAAATGAACATATCTAACATGACCTAACAACATACACATCATGATGATCACCAACATACAAATTAAGTACAACTGCAACATGAACATAACATACATGGACCATATATAACTGCAACATCGTAGTCATGATCATCTAACAAAACACAATTAAAATTATATATTAACATCATCACAACACAAACATCAAATATACATCTCATGTCAAATAACTCATGCTATCACATACACATTTATCTGCAAGCTGCACATTAAATGAACATATCTAACATGACCTAACAACATACACATCATGATGATCACCAACATACAAATTAAGTACAAGCGCAACATGAACATAACATACATGGACCATATATATATATATATATATATATATATATATATATATATATATATATATATATATATATATATATATATATATATATAACTGAATAATTTTAAAAATATACAACTGTAATATAAATGTCATGGATCAGCTGGTGGCAGTACAACATCAATATCAGTACTAGTGGCCGATGGTCCAGCCTCATCTCCATGATGACTGCTGCTAGATGCTAGTGGAGGCTCATGCTCATCTGGCGCGGCGCGAGGTGAACGATCATGAGATGATGGTACGCTGCGCCTCACAGAGTATCCATCATGTGCTGTGGCTCGATCATAACGTGCAACAATCCTCGTCAGTCGCGTAAAAGCTGTCGTAACTCCTACGACATGCTGCATCAGGTTGTACATGTCATGCGGCATGCCTCTCCACATCCGTAATAGCCTATCATCGACCTCTATGTCTTTGTAATGGGCGGGCCGGATGCCCGCCTCAATAATCAATGAAATGAGTTGGTCGCCCAACTCCATCCTGTATCTAGCATCACTAAGTGGACAGCGCAATGGCGCACCAGCAGGAGCAGGTCTCTCTGCACCAGCCTCCTGATGATCCTCAACATCTGGCATGCCCTCATTGTGATCATCAGGATCCACACCTAGATCAAGTGGTGGTGGTGACATCTCCTCGCCATCATAAGAGCCAATTTCTGCAAAATATATACAAGTACACAACAATAATTAGACAATTTCATTACATAATTTAATAAAAACAAGTTAAATAACATGTTAGAATCAATTTAAATAAAAGAGTAATATTACCTCTATCATCTAGCGGCTCATCAGTTGTGAAGAGGATGTTGGCACACCCTCGCCAATCCAACCCCGCATAAGGACAGGGGACCATAATGAAGGGATGCTCATCAACTCTGGCTAGAAACTATAGTGCATCATCTGATATCCTCGCTATAAAACGAGTCTCCTCCCTCTTGGGCATCATCTGCCCCCACATGTGCATACATGCCTCATTAATCGGCCTACGAGGCTGCCGAAGAAAACTAGGCCTCGTCTCTAGAAACCTCTCAAAAAATAAACAAAAAAGCTCTGAAGCACTAGGGAAGTTGACCCTCCCTTGTGCATGAGCACGACATCTATCTAATGTTGTACAGAACTGCCTTAAAAAAATGGCAGACCATCTGACAAGTCATGGCTGCTGTATTAAAGAATCAACATGATATAAAAGCGAGCAACTAATGTGTTGCTCGCCACTGGTGTTGTGCGAAATGGTCGAAATGATAAGTGAGAGACACTAGACCTCCTCATGACCAAACGCACCAATACGTAACTACCCTCCAGCGACCTAAAAATCTACAGGAGATACTAAATTTTCTCCAATGTATCTCTAGGAGTAAACTAACTGACTCCCTGCTACATAGCCAACTGGAACCTCGGGGAATGAGGGAAAATCCACCTCTCTCCTCGATAGCCCTGTAATAAAATATATATCATCCTTAGTGGGCATGTACCACTAGTTGATACCAACCCAGAAAGCCTGTCGTTGGGCATTCCACCTTCGGATAAGATGTCTCCAAAAAAAACTATGGGACTTTAGGGAAGTAGCGTCCTCATAGAACTCGAGGAGGCCTACCTGCCTTAGGAGCCCCTGCGTTGCTGCTGTAATAGGGTGAGGGTACGCATCTCTCTCCCTCTCTCTTGCCTCCCACATGTGAACCATGTTATATTGTTCCGCTTGTTTTTGTTGTTGTTTCCCCTCTTCTCTCCTTTCACGTCTCTGAATGATTGACATATTAAACACAATTTTTTTATTAAATGACACATGTATTTAGAAATATACGTATATAAATATTTTTTGAAAAATAAATAAAACAACAATCGGTGCACCAAAAACACAGTCACGCACCGGTCTCGGTACGTCTTTCAACAGAGCGCACCAGGGACGGTACACCTAATGATATTCAGCGCACTGGGGGCGGTGCTCTAGAAAATGTTTTTAACGCACCGTTGACTACATGCAGTGTCATGAGGGCGGTGAAATGACTACACTATATGCCCCAGGGCATACAGCTAAGTCAGCCCACTGCCCTCCTTCCACCATACATAGTTGTCTGTGCGGTATTTTAAAATATCGCACCGTTTACGCAGGCAAAATACGGTAAGTTGTGAGCTGAAAAAAATAGTCGTCCCGAGGTGGTTATTTTAGTCAATACACCGCATCACCACTATTCGACTAGGTCAATGGTGTGGCCAGGTAACCTACTGCACCGCTCTTTTTCAAAAAATTTAAAATAACATGGTGCGCCTTTGTTACCGCCTCGGAACCGGTGCGGATACGCTTAGCATCGGTTTACAAGGCCAAACTATTGACAATGTCGAATTTTGGTATGCAGTGTGCTGATAACATTACGTGCCCCGGGGTGGATATTTCCCTCAACACACCGAGTTGCCGCAATACCACACTGTCAACGATGTGGCCTGGTAAACGACCGCACCACACTTTTTAAAATTTTTAAAAATAACACTGTTAGCACCGGTTACGGTGTGGCCTGTAAGTTTACAGGCAGAACCGCAAACCAGTACGATCCGAATGGCTCGAGCGCACTGCGTGACAATTTTTTTTATTTTTTTTAATGGTTAATTTTAAGTTTTTTTGAAATTATAATCCGCTAAAAGGTTTAATTATGGAAAAACAAGAAAACTACCTGTACATTTACCCATTGAGGAGGCATATTGGCTGTAGAATTTGCAAAAGAAAATTTGTCCACCGTTTTACAAAATTCAAGTTGGAGATTGGTGGCAATGCACAGCAGCAGTGTGTGCAATGAGTGCAATGGGAGCACAAATTTTAGGGCGAATCAAAGAAGGATAACTTGCATTGGTTCTTGAGAGCTCTGTAGCACTGACAAAAGTGAAAAAAATTGTTTTTTTGCCATAATTTTTTTTTTATTTAACTCTGTTCCGGTGCATAGGGTTTTTATTGGCATATCGGTGCATTTGCACTATGCCGCTCCGGGTGGTTAATGTTTTATTGTGCTTTTATGAGGCACCGGTGTGACGTAGCTATAACACACCAGTGCTCTACAGGAATATGACACACCGGGCATGGTGTCCGGTGAGCCAATTATTTGTGCAGTTTTTTTGCCGTAATTTTTTGATTATTTAACCCTGTTCCAGTGTGCAGAGTTTATGGGTACCCCGGTGCTTTTCCGTCATTCTACCCTGGGAATTTTCTATTTTTGCGCACTTTTTATGACTCACCGGTGCTGAGGATTTGACACTCACTAGTGCGGTTCCTTATTTAAAGGCACCGGGTAGGTGTGTACAAAGCGCACGGTTTCCGATGTGCCAATGTTTTGTGCGGTTTTTTGGCTGCAATTTTTTTTATTTAACCCTCTGCTGGTGCACGGGGTTTATGGGCACCTTGGTGCGTTTGCTTTATTCCACACCGGGCAGTTTCTATTTTCACACACGTTTTCAGAAACACTGGTGTGGTAGAGATGTAAGGAACCAGTACTCTATAGGAATATGATGCACCAGGCGTGTGTGTTAGGAGAACATGGTTTCTAGTGTGCCTATGTTTTGTGTGGTTTTTTGGCCGTAATTTTTTATTTATTTAACCTTGTGCCGGTGAGCAGGGATTTCAGGGTGGCCCGGTGCGTTGGCGACCCGGTGCATTTAAGGGCGACCCAGGCGGTTTCAGTGTTCGCGCACTTTTTATGAGGCGCTGGTGCAGAATTTATGTAAAGTACTAGTGCACTACATAAATACAATGCACCGGGAAAGTGTGTACGAAGTGCACGGTGTACGGTGTGCCAATGTTTTAACCACACCGGTGCTTTCGCGGGTTGAACGCACCGGTGCGTTTTCCAATGATAAGAGCATGGGATGAAATACATCCGCAGAAACCTCCGCCCACCAACCTCCGCTAGAAACGGATGTCTAGGTATTTTTATAAGGGGTTCCTCAAAAACATCCGCTAGAGGGTCTTTTCCTTGTAGTGTCAAGACCAACCTACCAAGAATCCAATCATCTTTATCACAACACTATTAATCTAACAACTAAGTAATACTTACTAACCATTGGCTAAAACAATATCTAGGAAGAAATGTACAATGATCCTCGAATATATCCTTTAGGTAATTTATAATAAGGGAAATATGTAATTCTCCTATATGGATCCTGACATTCAACTACTCAAATGGAATATTTTATAGACCAACCAATATTTTCTTCTACATTCAAGAATATTGGCATTGCTCCAAACAATTGGAGGGTTCCCTAAGACCCTCAAACTCAATATGGGATAATATTTCACATATATGTCTTACTTGTACACATCATAGTATTCATAAATGGACCAAATTCAAATTCCTAGTTGGTGACCAACCATAGCAATTGAATTAACTGCTTACATTGTACCAAATTACTTCTCGCTCCAACAGTCCCTATTCCAGACCAATATACCATATTAATTGGGAGACCAGGGATTGACTCCAAATGCCCCTCTGATTAGAAGTAGAAGAGCATAGATGTTACTCTGACAAGTGCATATGATACATTCTCTACTTATCTGTTCCAACAATGTATAACTAATATCCTAAGAAAAATCATAGCAGGGAAATATCAATCTTAAGTGTAATTTTTAACACACCCCACTTGTAGCGACCTATTGATGGTGCTGGATACTGCCAACATATATTGGGTTTCCCCGATGTGAAATTCCACTTAAACCTCACACCATTTGGAGTAGGAGCCCCATATGGAGTATCAACCTGAACACCATAACATAAGATATTATATACATAAACCTTGAACAAGCAAGTAAGTTGAAATTTTGAAACACCAGTTGTAATGTGTAAGAGGAGAATTTCACGAGAGCGAAGACATGAGTGAGAATTTGGAGGGAAGTAATAATAATATCCTAAGAGAGACACACAAGAGAAAACAAAGATTCATTAGTTATCTAGAGAAAAAGTTCACAGAGACAAAATGATCAGTAAACCAAATACAACACATCTTCAACAAGATAAGTACTAAAGACAACGAAGTAGTTCAATTTCCTTAGTACATATGAATATAACACATATCACAAACATCCAAAGAATACTCTCAAAACATCATCAATACATGCACGAAAGTATTTTGGCTCAATTAGCTTCAATATTAGATGAAAGATCTCAGTACATAGTTACAATGGTGAGGCAGTAGTTCTAGTAGTGGAACATTAAGTCACTTCTTTCTTCTCCAAATTAAGAATAGCTTTCTCTCCTATGTCAAGTTAGAAAAGCCAAGGCTATCTCTCCAAAGCCTAATCCTCAAAAATCATTTTGCTTGAATTATTAGGTTTAAAAATTTATAACAAGAGGGATGTCCTTTCATATTTCCATGACTCTTGGGTTACCCTCATGACATTTGGAATTCTACTACGACCTTTGAAATTCTAAACAACTCTTAAACTTCTAAGTGGCTTTTGGACTATGTGACATTTTTCCATATATGACTATGTGACTCTTCATATTCCACATATGAATCTTTGACTTCCACACATTACATTTTTTCCTTTTCCTTTTGATAATACATCATTACATCCGCACATTATTTGGCAAGAAGAATGGACAAATATTGACCATCATGGTGACATTTGTACAAGTCACAACTTGACAATGGTCACATGGACTTAATGATGAGGTGGAAATTCCAAGCTGCTCTCTTGTTGTTGTGTCTTTGACTTATTTATGATAGATATGATTTGTACTTTATTTTCTCGAAAGATCTACTTTGTTTCTCATATTTACCGTCCAAAGGGTCATGGATCAGTATTGGAATCTTCTGGTCATCATGCAATGTCTTCATTCTGTCTTGGTTTAGGATAAGCTTCATATCTTCAGGATGGTTCTTCTTTATGCTTCTTCTCTACAAGTGCTTCTCTGCTTCTTCTCCTTGGCTTCTTCCGTGAGAATAACCTTGTCATGATAAGAAGGAACACCTGCTAATGAAAATCACCCATGATGAAGCAAAACCAGTCTTGAAATTATCTATTCTACCTCTACTTTTCTCATGGAAGAATATTCTTGTGAAGGCCTATGAAAAGACTTGAGAAAGTCGGGATTTATGATCAGGAGGGTGCATTTGAACTCAAAATTGGCTTAGGAATGCACCATTGTTCACTGTTATTGTGACATGCACTATAAAGAAGGGGCTCTTCAAGGTACAGTGCAGTGTGAAATCACAAGGAACAAAGTTGATGAGCTTGTTGATAAAGATTGCACCATGCACTGGGCTCAAAGGAGTAGGAGACAATGAAAGTGTATTTGAGCCAGATAGAGAGTAAGGAATGACCCAATTGGTTATGGAAAGTGTGTGTCATGCACTCAGTAAGAGAGAGACAGAGACTACATGGGCACAAGGTGTAGTCACAAGGGACAAGGAGGAATCATTGTTGCTTGATAGTGCACTATGCGGAAGAGTCTCAGTGAGAGTGTAGGGCACGGAGACAGTGGACAAGGATGCCTGACTATTGCTTGAGAGTGCGCTGTAAATTTTTGAAGGAGACAGAGGGTCCTTATTGTTCCTAAGTGCGCCTTATTTTCCCAAAGAATGCCCAAATGGTCCTTGTTCTCCCGAAGTGTGCTCAAAGGGTCCTTGTTCTGGAGTGCACCCTGTTTTCCCAAAGTGCACCCAAATGGTCCTTGTTATCTCAAAGTGGGATCAAATGGTCCTTGTTGTTCCAAAGTGTGCTCAAAGGGTTCTTATTGTTCCGAAGTGTGCCTTGTTTTCTAGAAGTTCGCCCAAATGGACCTTGTTCTCCTGATGTTTTCTTTTGAAGGGAAAAAATTCTATTGGGTGCAGCGTTCTCCAACAGTGGTTGATTTTTTAGTAAATATGCTCTTTTTATTGTGGGAAATAGTATAAGGCTCAGTCACTTAGCCTAGGAAGTGTTAATGCACTGTGAGATGGAGGATACCTTTGAAAATACTTAGTGCACAAGCTTAAGTGGGATTTCATCATTGAGGCTCATGAATAGGCTAATCTCATCACTTGGTTGAGGGATAATGCTTTCATAACTTTCACTGGGAAGGAAGACCAAGAAGAGCTCCAAAGTAGATAATTGTGGGACCAGTAGAGTAAAAGAGAAAAATGCATTTGAACATGACTTAAACATGGATCACACACATGAATTCCATCAATATGAGCTAGGGGAATGCACAAGACTCAAGAAAAACAATCACACCTTGAAATGACAGCAAAGAGACACATATTTCTAAGTGTGACAGTTAAGAAAACACATCGCGACACTTAGAACACAAATTGTGACAAACGTGACAATTGTGATCTAATGGTGAACTAAGATATAGGAATGTGTATAGTATGTATTCTAATGATATATTGTACCATTTAATGCAAAGGGG
This sequence comes from Pinus albicaulis, assembly GCA_034641835.2. Lineage (NCBI taxonomy): Eukaryota > Viridiplantae > Streptophyta > Pinopsida > Pinales > Pinaceae > Pinus > Pinus albicaulis. Next base: position 543,373,903 of record CM076574.1, on the reverse strand, counting down.
TGCAATATAAATAACTCTAGTAATGTGCAAAGGTATGACACATACAAGAGTGAAAACAGTGAAAGAGACACCTACAACAAGAAGAAAACATGAAAAAAAAACTCGCAAATGAAAACGACATTGAAAGTAACACATGCCAGAGTGAAGATAACATGATTTTTTTTTAATTAAAGTGAAAAAAAAAATGGCAATTGAGAACATGAAAGCGACACTTGTGATAGCGAAGGTGTGCCAAAAGTGACAGTTGGGAAAACTCACCGGAATAAAAGTATAAGTGTGATCAAAGTGAGGGAAACTGCCAATGAAAGAGTGCACTAAGTGTTGACATATGTTGATCATCACACAAGCACTATGCCATGCTTGTTCAATCTTTCATAAAAGAAGTGTGTTTATGAACTCATCAAGGACTGAGCATGTGTGTGCAAGTGAATTCATCAATTAGATACCCATAAGAAGACTTAAAAAATTAGCACAACATCAATAAAAAATGAAATGATCGTAGGACGACAGATCATAAGTTCCTTAGTAGGCTCCAAAATTCAAGTGTAGGAAAAATTTTGGAGGGTGTTGATAGTAGCATCAACACAACCTTTAGTAGATCTTGAATAAAATCAAGCACAACTTGCATAACACCAAAAACATCTACACTAGCATAAACTGCAATCTAGATGCAGTAGCCACAATTCCATCCTATTTTACATCCTTGACACCATTTTTCCTCTAGGCGAACCCCTTCCAACATTATGTCACATACCTACTCAGTGAGCTACCTTATAAGTGAATTGTTCTTAATATATTCATGTATCTTCTACACTTTTGCTATGATGTATCTGTTACACCATTTTTTGGTCATCTAACCTATTGTTATTAGATGGACCTAACTACACCAGGTAAGACCAATTTTACCCTAAGTAAAATTACATTCACTATGAAAAATAACTTAGTAAACCACCTTTATTAAGTTGTTTATGGTCTAAACAGGAAATCCCATGAGGAAACATTAAATAAATCTACATTTGTTTGATTTTCCTTAAGGAATAATTAGTTAAACAACAGTTTAATTGTAATTCCTAGTTATATTTAACCCAAAACAAGGAAATTAATTAGATAAATAATTATTTATCTTATTATTTTCTAAGAATAATAATTTAAACCTTATTTAAATAATATTCTTTGTTAAATATGACTAAATGACCCTTAAATAATTAAATAAATCATTATTTATTTGATTATTACTCAACCACATCCTTAAAATGATAAATACATCATTTATTTATTTATTATTTACAAATAAAAAGTGATTCGACTCAAGTCAAATTCCTTTTCCTCCAACAAATATAATAAAATATTCCATAAAATTTGGATCTTGATTTGGTTAATAATATTTTAATTATGCAGCAATATCTAGACTAACTCAATATTTTGTTATAAATAGAAGGTTGTTCCATTCATTTACCACCTTTTTTTTTCCTAAAGATCACTCCTCGATCTATACTTTTGGTTTGACTATTGATCCACCATCATAGTCATATTTTGCTACGATTTTTGTTTGGGTTTTCTACACCATCAAGAGAGAGGAATTTTAGATCTGAAGTGCCGAGGACTTACAAGAACCCATCTCATTGAGGAGAACTGGGAACACCCTCATGTGTTTTCCTCGCAGGTGCCATTAATACAAAATTCATTCAACATATTCTTGTCTTGTCTATTGGATGCATGGAGTAAATCTTGTTTTTTCTACTGCTTAATGTCTTCTAATGCATAGATCTAGTTTTTTGCAGCATTTATCTTGATCACCTAACCGCAGATTTGAGGATATTGGTAGCCATCTTTATTGTTAGGGCTGTTTTTTATGCACAACTAAAATGGTCTTTTCTCGTACACTTGGAATTAAGGTTCATACTAATAATTGGCGACTCCACGCGGGTTTACGATTACGACCTTTGTCGTTTTTCTGATCCTTGCATATCCAGCTACTTAAAACCATAGGATTTCTCTTCAACCTCCTATTTTTTATTTTCTTGATGTTTTTTTTAACCTATAAAACCTTAAAACGATAAAAATTCTAACTTCCGTGTGTTTTCGGACCTATTGCGCAGGTGACAGACATCAGCCGCAGCTGAGACGAATTTTTTTTTTGAAATCTCCCGCTGAGAGTATCGTAAGTGCAGGTCACACTTTTTGGCCCAAAAAATGTGACTTGGACCCTCAAGACACACCTTTCAGCCCAAAAAATGTGACCTCTTCTGAAAACAGGTCAACAACTGTGACCTGGACTTCTTGCGGGAATTTTTTTGAAATTTTTCTGGGTTTGTCTGAGCCTTTGTTCAGGGTTGTTTGACCTCTGTCTCCGCCCATTTTGGACTTTTACTTGTTCTTTTTTGCTCAACTAAGTGGGAACCTAGCCCCATAGGGCTTCAGTACCCTCCACTTCTTGTGGAAGAGTTTTGGTTGTTGCAGGTTGTCTAAAATTTCAAAGTCTCCAGCCATTTTTCAGATCTGATACCTCACCTTCAGATCCGCTTCAGATTGGCTTGTTATGCATCCAAATCACCTCATTTATCCTTTTCTGGGTTTTCCTCTAGGTTTTACTCCGCTTCCCTCCAGGAGATAGCCTTTCGCCACCTCATTTACAACAATTTTTCCTCTGATTTGTTGCTGTTTTCTGCACCACTTTCCAACATATTTGTCCTTTAGATCCCTATCCCTCCTTACCTTAGATATATTGGATTTTTTTAGTGTGTTTTGATTAGCTTTTTACTCGCCTACAAACTAGTTGTTGAGATGCTTGCCTCCTTGAGTTTATATTATTGCATTATTAGCTGTTTATTTTCTGTTTTTGCAGGCTTATATACTGTCATTTGCAGGTTTATTTGCAGCTATACAACACACTTTTTTTTTTTTTTTATCTACAAATGTCTGGGTTTAAAAAGTAAAATTCACACAATTCACACACACACCCTAAGCGAAAAAGGGCTTGGTTAACACTGCCAAGAAAATACTCTAAAACATTGAAATTAATTGATCCTGCACCTCTCTGCCCTTGTTTCGACATTGTAATCAGTTGATCTTTCACCTCCTTGCCCTTGTCGGTCTCTTTTTCCTTTGTATTGTGTTCATGTCGTCATCATTGTGCCACCAAGGCATTTATCCTGGAGACTTCTTGGCCTTCATCCTCAGTTTCTGGTAGCAAGACTTACTCCTCCGCGTAGGATTCAAGTTAGTCCTCCACCGAGTCTGCACACCGACTCTTCTTCTGGTCCTTTAGGTTCTCCTTCTCGTTCCGCCTTCGGTTCTCCCCTTGTCACCTTCACCATGTATGGTACAGCACCTAATGCTAGTGGCAACCCCGGCCCTCATGCTGGGAATACCACTGGTGGGACCGCAACAGACACTACCCCGACTGCGCCCTTGCTCCCCTTCATGGCAGGCCTCAGCCTGCTCGATTTTGACCAGTTGATAAATAACCCTATACACCATGACGCTATTTGGCCTGCTATGAAAACGAAGCTCCCTTCCTACATCCCAATGTTTGAAGGCCTTGCTGGAGAAGATCCTACAAATCATGTTCGAACTTTCCACATGTGGTGTTCGTCTAAATCCATTACTGATGACTCTATCTGTCTTCAGTTGTTCCAACGTACACTTACAGGTGAAGCTTCTAAGTGGTATGTTGATCAAGCCCCTTCCTCTCATACCACCTTTGTGACTCTTGCCCAGGCTTTTCTGTCTTACTTCCAGGTTCCCCTTCGTTATGACACTGGTATCGAACTTTTGACTTCTTTCTGTCAATCATCTGCGACCCGCCTATCCGATCATGTCCAGGAATGGTGGAGAAGAAAGAGCCTATGTCAAGCCCCTACCTTCGAAGACCGTGTCTACATGGACTGGTTCCTTAGATCTCTCTTGCATCCTATAGGGAAAGATGTCGCATCAAATTTTTCTCAAACCGAAGAAGCCGCTATCCAAATGACGTTAAAATATGACTTGATCTATGCTTAGTCGGGTTATGTTTATACCGTTCTACCTGATCTTCCCAGACCCGGTGGTGCCAAAGCACCGGGGGCACCTCATGCCGCCGATGGTATCGTTGGATCTCTCTCTAATCCATACGCTCAGCCTCCCATGGGCTATGGTTTTCCTGGGTGGGGGGGGCAGCACCTCCTGCACTTTTCTCCCTCCCGGTAGCACATATCTAGGATATGGCATGCCTCCTCTTTTTTCCCAACCTCCTATTTACCACACTATTACCCAACCTCATTATTATTTGTATCCACAGCCTGGTGCTCCAGCTCCTCCATCATTAGCACCTCCACCTCCCTTGCCTTCTCAACCCCTGCAACAGCAGCCATCGCCCCCTAAGGGGCCGGGGTATGCACAGCAGGGCACGAATAATCTTCCTCCCTCCAAAGAGATGAGGAAAGGCACTCAAAATCAACCTGCTTCTGATAATCTTGGACCTAATCCTCAAAATAATGCACCTAACACTGCTAACCAGTAATAGGGCACTCAGCCCAAGCAGGACAGGCCTGCTCCCACGAACCAGCCTTGTTCTTGTTGTGGTGTTTATGTTCATCACACACACGATTGTCCTCTTTTACAACAGATGAAGCAGATGTGGGAGTCTCAAGCAGCATTGCGAGGACAACAATCCTCCCCTTTCGTCCCTCCCAATCTTGCACCTAGTCAGTCAGTTGTGTTTACTAATCCTTTCCCTCAGCAAGGATTTGTGGCTACCCAAACACCTAAAGGTTAGGTGGCCACTCAACCTGATCTTCCATCTGGTACCCCCGATTACCAGATTTTCATGATGAATTTTGACCAACCTCTAACCATAGACATCAATCGTCAGACTTGGTCCCATCAGTACAACAAGCCTCCCGCTACGTCTATCCCTGAGCCACCTCCTTCGGTCTCTAGAGAGCCTCTTTCGACACCTAATGGTCCCTTGCAGATCCCTCAGCCTAAGACAGAGGTTGATACCAAGATCCCTAAGGGACCACTACGCCGAAACGATGCTTCTGGTGAAGCTGCCCATTCGTATAGCATAGTAGATGATTTGGCGCAATCTCCTACTTCCATTTCAACGCTGGAACTCCTCGAGTCGTGCCCTTCACAATGAAAAGCTCTACTATTTTCCATGGGCACTGTAGATCCTTCCGACGATCGATTGATTGTATTTGATGTTGACCGGTCAGAACATCCTCCTCTCCCCACTTCCGTCGCTTTCCAAATCCCAGTCAAGATTCGAAACGCCAATGTTTCCTAGTGCATCATTGATGAGGGGGAATCCACCTATATGATGTCCGCTTTGGTCTGGAAGCAACTCGGATCACCTGAGTTGGATCCTTCCACGATCACTCTCCGAGCGTGGGATGGCCATGCCTCCCAGCCCATTGGCTTATTCCGCAATTTTCCAATTACTCTTGCGGGAAAGACTGTTTACGTTGATGTAGAAGTCATAGATGCCCCCTTAGATTACAACATTCTATTGGGTCATAGCTACACCTATAAGATGTCTGCTGTCCCATATGCGGTTCACCGCAAGATGTCCTTCCCTCATAACGGAAAGATAGTCACCATTGACTAGTTTACATATTACGAACTGAAGTCTCAGACCTCCCCTGAGTCCGTCATCTCTTCGGTGGCCAATAAGCAAACCGTCGATCCTTTGACCAGTGTCTCACCCGAAGTCTACAAATATTCCTCATTACTTGGTACATTCCCTGGTTTTCCTCCTCCTGTCTCTGATCCCAGCTCATCGAATGTTTGCATGATGCAATCGTCTCAGGCTACCCTTAAGCGGCCCGCCTTAGCTAGTCAGCAACCTACTCCTAGCCCTTCAATTCAGCCTTCTGGACCTCCTCCACTTGCCCCTTCAGCTGGTATCCATGAGCCTCTTTACACTCCTGGAACGGTTCCTCCAGGTCTTAACCATTTAGGAGTCGTCTCGCCTGGCCATTACCCCTCTGGTCAGATACCGTTCCTAGCTCCACCCCCAAGAGTGTAGACAGTACCTTTCATGGCCACCCTCTCTCTTCCTAACTTGACCCTTGGGATTCCCGTCTGGTACCTTGATCCTCTAGCTGATATCTCCTCTGGTCAACCCAAACCTTATCTTGCTTTGACCCCGGTTCAACTGGTCCCCGTGACTTCTCCCGCGGCTCCAGTGCTTCATCCACCTCAACAGGAACCACCTCCTGTTGCGACCTCTTCGGGTAAGAAGGGAAAAGCTCGCAAGGAGGAAACCAAAGACAGGGATGCCCTGAAAAACCATGCCCCTCCTTGGCCTCCAAAGTGCACCATCCAATGTGATTTGTGTGATGCTGTTGGTCATGCCACCCATACTTGTCCGGAGTTGCCTCATCCCAAGCCCATGGTTAATGTCACGTTCCCTGAGTCTATGGTCCTGGAAACCTCTATTCCTTCCTCGACTGCAGCCAGGAACCCCAATACTGTTCACACAAACCACCCTTGTGCTTTGTGTGATTTGCATGGCCATTATACCCACCTCTGTCCCTGCCTCGAGGACTTCCACGCCTCTCTAGTGACAGTTCACCAATTCGAGGCCAAGCACAAAGAGTCCATCGCTCCCTTATTTGTGCGTTTTGATTCGGAAAAACCAGACGACACGAATGCCCCTATTGGAATTCCCCCTCCTTATGTCGAGATGACGAAGCCTTCGTCCACCATTTTCTACCTATCATCATCCATGAGACCCTCGGTGGAAGTCCCCTTGGAGACTTACTCTGATGTTTCTCTTGACCTCCCTTCAGCGATCACCCTAGGCTCAAAATTGGTAGATCCTTTATCTGCTTACGCTTATGTCACCCCTTGTGATGATGCGCATGTGAAACTCTCTTCTCATGATGATGAGTCAGGTAGTTTCGCCATGTCAAGTGGTCTTTCTTCAACCAGTCACCCCATATTCTATCACGATGATGACATTCTGGAATTAATCACCACCCTTGACTTTATCTATCCCCCCTTACATCGAACCCATGCATTCAAACCACATACACCTTGTGTCCATTACATTGAAACCCAATGTTTGGGTAAGGGGGCACCCATATTTGAGAGACCAGGAGAAACAATTCTCCACAACTCTCCTAGTGTATCTAGTCGTGTTGACTCTATTACCATTATTCTTCCACATTTATAAGAACCTCTAGAGTCCCATATCATTTCAGATCACTCTAGGCATGATAACCCTCATCATCCCTTCATCTTACATTAGCGACCCAGTCTCTTAGACATTGTTGTTGACCAACCTATGGGTTTTTCAGTTCATTATCTCCAAATCCTCTCTTTGGGATAGTGACACCATGTATACCAACCCGGAAACTTAAAGTCCATTTGATTCATATATGTAGTACCAAAAGATATTGGTAATCCTCCATTCCCTTTCTCAAACTGCATAACCATAATGAAAACAAATGGCACACCACATCATTAAAATGTGTTTAGATTCCCCTTTTTCTAAATACATTTTTGCATGACCACAACATGCTTGGGGTCACCTATGCTCCTCAACCATAACAATCCCATATCTCAGCCAAAAACAACACTGAAACCCCTTATCTCTGACAGGTCACACTTTTTAGGTCATTTCCTGGGACAGGTCGCATTTTTCTTCCTAGTACCTGCTACCCAGGTTGCAGAACAGACCCCAAAAAGTGTGACCTGACCTGTTCATGAGCTCTGGGTACCTAAACTGAACTTTCAATCCACTAAAATGAAAGAGTAGGATTAGGCCTCTTACCTGCAACTGGTGGATCTCAATTCCAACGGTCGGTTTTTTTGCTATGATTGCCACAAGATTTAGGGCCTTCTCTCCTCACGACATTCACCACAGCTCCACATTAAAATGAGTGAATTTGGAGGGAAAATGCCTTATTAAAACAAAACCCCTGATTTTTATTTCACCTGTTGTAGCCAAACCATAGCTCAGTTTGACGAAACGTCTGTATCATTGGAAAGCTCTCACTGAGCCCTCAAATGGGCATCTGTTAGTTTTTAGTGATTTGATACTTCACCAGGACACATTTTATCCAAGATGCATCACTTCACCCCTCCTTAAAATCGAATTTCTTCACTTGCAACACCCGTACTAGGGGCACCACTTTGCCTACATACTTTTCCACACTCGTGTTGATTTTCGTCATGAGTTACCATCTTGTACTCATGTTTTTATGGTTCCCCATTGGACCTTTACTGTGTGGCAACACCATCAAGTCGCCCGTGCTTAGAGCATCCGAGTTGAGTCATCATCGCATTCATAGAGTCTATCCCAAGTCCTTTTGTATCCCACTATAGTTCTCCATCTTTCATTGCTTAGTCCCTCTCTCGTGTCGCACATTATGGCCTCCAGTCCCACTGTCCCCTATCCCTCATGATATTGTGCCAATCGCTGCCAGGTCATCCATGCCCTTTATGCTCTAACAAGGGAAGTCGTTCGTCCACTACTCAGTCCCCCCAATTTCATCATCACCCCTAGTGTCCTTCTGTCAGTTGCTATACTATTTTCTCTCTTGACGTATTTGAGGATCCCTTATTGCCTCACCTATGGCAGACCTCCTTCTGTCGAAATCAGATCATTTATTCCAGAAGACAAGTCTAGAGGGCGGTGTACCTTGGTTCCAACTTCCACTCTTGTTTGGTGCCTCAGATCAGGCAAAGGGACTCCTTATAGCCCTTTGACTTGATTGTTTCTCAGCTCCAACTCCTTTCAGCATGATCGAGATCCGTTTACTTGATGGTTCAGTGATGTAGTAGATTGGACCGATGATTCCTGAGTGTGTGTGAGATGTCTCAGCCCTCATGAGGGGGTGGCCCTACAGGTAACCCCCCACATGCCCGGATGACCTCTTTGTCTCAGACTTCAATGCAGCTCCATAGATTTGATGATGTCGGCCTCAGTCGCTTGCAGCGCCTTTTTTATTGCATGTATCAATCAGATTTTCAGAGCCATTTTATGTTTACAGGGGCATTTGGGTTGTATTTGTATCTCATGTACTTAGATATTATTGTACAAGTCCTGGCTTTTATCCTAGGCACAATATGTATGTGGGATTCATTACCATGTTGTTTATCTAGCTCATGTTTATGCCAACATGTACTATATTGTTCAGTCCCTTGTTTACTGGACGTATTATTCTTTGTACTCTGTCTCAGCGGGCATAGGTATGCCTCCCCCGCCGCCTATAGCACAGGTACTCACTCATAAAAGAGACTTGTCACACCTATAAGTCTCGCCTCCTCAGGGTCTAGTCCTCTCAGCACTTTGGTCTACCTTATATTTCTCTCTCTTTGACTTCCCCTTCGGTCTCTAGTGATTGAGTTCTTACAACGTACTTTGGTCATACAATTAGCTCCTAACGCTCGCATGCTGGGGGGGCAATCTATTACACCATTTTTTGGTCATCTAACCTATTTTTATTAGATGGACCTAAGTACACCAGGTAAGACCAATTTTTCCCTAAGTAAAATTGCATTCACTAAGAAAAATAACTTAGTAAACCACCTTTATTAAGTTTCTTATGGTCTAAACAGGAAACCCCATGATGAAACATTAAATAAATATACATTTGTTTGATTTTCCTCAAGGAATAATTAGTTAAACAACAATTTAATTAATAGTCTTGGTTATATTTAACCCAAAACAAGGAAATTAATTAGATAAATCATTATTTATCTTAGTATTTTCTAAGAATAATTATTTAAACCTTATTTAAATAATATTCTTTGTTAAATATGACTAAATGACCCTTAAATAATTAAATAAATCATTATTTATTTGATTATTACTCAACCACATCCTTAAAATGATAAATAAATAATTTATTTATTTATTATTTACAAATAAAGGGATTTGACCCAAGTCAAATTCCTTTTCCCTCCAACAAATATAATAAAATATTCCATAAAAGTTGGATCTTGATTTGGTTAATAATATTTTAACTATGCACCAATATCTAGACTAACTCAATATTTTGTTATAAATAGATTGGTTTTTCCATTCATTTACCACCTCTTTTTTCCTAAAGTTTACTCTGGATCTATACTTTTGGTATGACTATTGATCCACCATCATAGTCATATTTTGCTACCATTTTTGTCTGGGTTTTCTACACCAACAAGAGAGAGGAGTTTTAGATCTGAAGTGCTGATGACTTACAAGAACCCATCCCATTGAGGAGAACTGGTAACACCCTTCTGTGTTTTCCTCCCAGGTGCCATTAATACAAAATTCATTCAACATATTCTTTTCTTGTCTATTGGATGCATGGAGTAAATCTTGTTTTTTCTACTGCTTAATGTCTTCTAATGCATAGATCTATATTTTTGTAGCATTTATCTTGATCACCTAACTGCAGATCTAAGGATATTGGCAACCATATTTGCTATTAGGGTTGTTTTTTATGCACATATAAAGTGGTATTTTCTCGTACGCTTGGAATTAAGATTCATACTAACAGAATCCGCAACAGTAACTTGCATCTATTCTAATGACATCACCATTATATACTGCAACAAGTCAATTTACAACCATAGAACCATTTGGAATTATTTGATCGAATCTTAAGCTTAGAAGATTATGAAATTAATATTATAATCATTCCATGGCATGGGAGTGCACATTATAAATTTATATGCATGCCTTCTATGGATTTTTTATAAATATTAAATATTATGTAAGAAAAACTTGGAGAAAAATTTGACTCACTAGCACATTTAAGTTGCTTCTCTTGTCATTTATTTATAATATGTAGTAAATTTGGCTTGAGCACTATAAAATTGTGCACTCTGAATAAACTTAACACCATTTCTTAGCTCTAATAATAGAATTTTACAAAATTTTATCTTGAGGCTTCTCAGTCAACTCATCGCCAACCAAACCCATGCTCTTGCCTTTTTCATGAGCTATGGCTTGCAAGAGTCCAACACCACTATACTACCATGATGTTTTAACATCAAATTTACATGTGATTTACACCACAATACTTCCCAAGGTTTTAGCATCAAATTTACCTGCATAAACCACCATTTACAAGTAGTATTGCACACGATATCAACAACACTAGTTCCTATGCATCAATCGTTGCAGTGTAGATTTCCTCCGAGAATAATGTGGATGCTTAGTAATTTATCTTCTATACTACTTTTTGAATGTCCATGATGATGAGGGAAATGATTAGAAGTGATCATGCTAACATCCCCAAAAAATGCGAGTGTTCAGTCACTCACATCATCTCAACATTTATCTGCTTAGGGGAAGTCCTCTTCAAAATTTTCTCTTTTACCATTCTTTGCTACACTTGGCCAAGTTTCTTGATTTTTCCATTTTCTCAAATTTTGGACTACTTTCATGAAGATAAGGTGCAAAAATAATACCCACCCTTTTATTAGAAATTATATGGTGAGGATAATATTTCCACTTTTCTCCTTTCTCAAAACCAAACTCCTTCATCATCACTTCCACCTGTGTTAGGGCTTGTTTGTTGTTACAAAAATTGGCCTTATAGTCCTCTCTAGCTTGAAAATATACCCTTTTCATGTGGGAAAAAATGCACTTGGTCAACACTGATACTTTACCTTATAAATTCAAGAGAAAAAATCCTCATAGGCAAAAGACTTGCCTTGAAATGATGGTTGAGCCTACATTTTTGTGAAGAAGGCAAAAATTTCCTTGCTTCACTAAAATGCATGCTAATTCTTCATTTATTGGAAAATATAATTGATTAAAATGGTATATTGTTTATTTAATGATTTTACAAATTTTTACGTTATTATATATTTACTTTGAGATTTTATATATTTATACTTCATATTTCATACAAAAATCTAATTTTTTCTTTGACTTGTCTTGTGTGAAAGTTGTGTATAAGTGGGAAACATAGTTATGTAGGATATTTGTCAAAAATAATGCAAGGTTATATCCTAAGGTTAGGAATTTTCCAATCATGTCCCATTTCAAATTTCATTAATTACCAAAAGTGTAATTGGTTTGGTCCGAGAGTGCATATTTGTTCCGACTGTGATCATTGCCAGATATGATCAATTGCTATTCCGACATACTTGGATTTCAGTGTATAACATTTCATTTATAAAAATGAATATGGTATGTTGCATAAAATAGTTTTATATTTAGATTGGAATGAACATTATCACACAGTAAAATAAGAACAAGTATTGTTGTGCATTTATTTGGAGCACACAAACCTTGACTTTAACACTACGAAATCGATCCAATTTGGCATATCCTTGCAAAACATATATGTATATGTGCAAAATTGATTTTAATTATGAGTAAAAAATTTCTCTCCAAGTTGAATTATTCAATTTGGCCTTGAAAAGAAGGTTGGGTGTGCATTTTCGTGAAGTAGGCCAAAATTGCCTTGCTTCACTAAAATGCACGCCCAAGCTTCATTTATTGGCCAATATGATTTATTAAAATTGTGTATTGTTTATTAAATGATTTTACACACTTTTACATTGTTATACATTTACATTGAACTTAAATATTTGTACTTCAAATTTCATACAACATTTTAATTTTTCCTTCGACTTGCCTTATAATGTGAAAGTTGTGTATAAGTGAGAACCATAGTTATGTAAGATATTTGCTAGACATGATGCAAGGTTATACCCTAAAGTGATTAATTTTCCAATCATGTCCCATTTCAACTTTCATTACCAATAGTGTAATTTGTTTGACCTGGGAGTGCATATTTGTTCAGAGTGTGATCATTGCCAGATATGATCAATTGATATTCCAATATTTTAGTGTATAAAATTTCCTTTTATGAAAATTAATATGGTATGTTGCATAATATAGTTTTATATTTAGGTTGGAGTGAACATTATCACACAGTCAATTATGTACAAGTCCTATTGTGCATTTATTTGAGGCACACAAACTTTGACTTTAACCCTATGAAATCGATCCAATTTGGCATATTCTTGCACAACATAAATTTATACGTGAAAAATTAATGTTAATTATGAGTAAAAAAAACTCTCCAAGTTGAATCATTCAATTTGGCCTTGAAATGAAGGTTGGGCGTGCATTTTCGTGAAGTAGGCCAAACTTGCCTTGCTTCACTAAAATGCATGCCCATGCTTCATTTATTTCCCAATATGATTTATTAAAATTTTAGATTGTTTATTTAATTATTTTACACACTTTTGAATTTCTATATCTTTATTTTGAGCTTAAATATCTATACTTCAAATTTCATACAACAATTTAAGTTTTTCTTTGACTTGCCTTATAATGTGAAAGTTGTGTATAAGTGGGAACCGTAGTTATGTAATATATTTGTTAGAAATGATGCAGGGTTATATCCTAAGGTTATGAATTGTCCAATCATGTACCATTTCAAATTTCATTCCCAAGAGTGTAATTGGTTTTGCCTGGGAGTGCATATTTGTTCTCACTGTGATCATTGCTAGATATGATCAATTATTATTCCGACAAACTTGGATTTCAGTGTATAACATTTCCTTTATGAAAATGGCTATGATATGTTGCATAAAATCATTTTATATTTATGTTAGAATTATCATTATCACATAGTAAATTAAGTAGAGGCCTTGATGTGCATTTATTTGAGGAACCCAAACCTTTATTTTAACCCTACAAATTTGATCTAATTTGGCATATTCTTGTACAACAGAAAACTCTATGTGAAAAAGTAATGTTAATTGTGAGTAAAAAAGTACTGTCAAAGTTGAATCATTAAATTTTGACTTGAAATAAAGGTTAGGTGTGCATTTTTGTGAAACGAGCCATAATATCCTTGTTTCACTAAAATTCACACCTAAACTTAATTTATTGGCCAATCTTATTGATTCAAATTGTAGACTATTTATTTAATTATTTTTCACACTTTTGAATTATTATATATTTACTTTGACCCTTAAATAATTCTTCTTCATATTTAATACAACATTCTAAGTTTTTCTTCAACTTGCATTATGTGAAAGTTGTGTATAGGTTTTTCTTCAACTTGCTATTGAGAAAAAAAATTGTTTTTTTAATTCAGAGAAATAGTTCCAACTCTTCACAATAATTGTCAAATCAGGCAGGTTTTGTTAGTGCACGACTATTACACAAAATATATGAAAGGGAAAATGATGACTAGTGCTAATGAATCTCAAACTCAATATTTGTAATCACACTCTCAACAACTTGACACTTTGACTGTTATACTCTCAAATCTTGTTCACACTCTCAAGAAATAAATACAAATTGCAGAAAAAACCACTATGTCACACTGTCACTCTTATTTAGAAAAGAACAAAACTCCTAGAAACCATTATTTCAATGATTTGAATTTGAATGTTAGCTTTGTTGTGATAATTTCATCTTCAGAAATATAAATAAATTGTTGATATTTTGCTTCATGTGCATAGGTTTCTTGAGGTGTTTGTGAGTGTTAAGCAGGTAAATGTATTGAGTTTTATGTTAAATTCATGAGCATAAAAACATTAAAACATAATGATGAAAAACAACAATAAAATGTACCGAAAACCATTAGATGATCCATTAACACAATTTTTTGATGAAGGATTTCACCCCTCCTGGGCTACATCTCCTTGGTCCAGCTTCCATGGCTTGGACCTCTGTATTAGCTCAAAATGGAAAAAAGTGTTGTTTAAAATCCTCTACTACCCCTGAAACCTACTCCAACATGCTCAAAATGTCCAAATCATCTAGGATAGACTCTTCTTGAGCCCAATTTGGTCGAAATTTGCTCCAGTTATACTTCATTCAATTTTTCCCTAGGAATCTCCTCCAAAACTAGAGCAACTCCAGTTAACTCCGCTAATTTTGGAGGCAACGACGAATTTGGCGGGCTCTGCCATCTTCTTCGCCGAATTAAACTCAGGTTAATTAAATGTTAAGTGCGGTTTAACTTGGAGATTAGTGCTAAACACATGTTTTAACATAATCCAGATTAAATATTTTTTTAGCACATAAAACAGTGGTTAAGGGTTAATAAAACCTGCATTAATATTAACCTCCACGCATTAGTGTAAGCCCTCTGTTGTGGTCGTTGGGGTGTGGTTTTTTGGTGAGG
This sequence comes from Pinus albicaulis, assembly GCA_034641835.2. NCBI lineage: Eukaryota > Viridiplantae > Streptophyta > Pinopsida > Pinales > Pinaceae > Pinus > Pinus albicaulis. The sequence goes on along the minus strand of CM076574.1, from coordinate 543,358,817 downwards.
GGGATGGCCTCCTCCTTACCCCCGCCGGTCAAACCATATAATAATAAAGATATTTCGATGGCATATAGTGTTAAGTACAAAGTTATGGTATAATGGTATTGTGTGCGCGTTGTGTGGGGGAGGTCGTGGGGTCCAGCCCCGACCTCTGCCCAGCCTTCGTATAATAATTTTGCATCACTAATATACAAAATTCGACCATGATATATGAACCATAATTCAGCCATACCTTGGTCTACCAAAGGGGGCACGTGGAAGCCCATAGTTGCACCACGTGTCTGCCTCTGGTTGGGCTATTTCCCACCATATGATAAAAAAATGCACCTTAATAGACAATGATTTCGACTTTAGGATAAAAAAAATTTCACCTTCCCAACTTTCCAGCGAATCCTGCAGTGACACTTGTCACAGTGTGATTGGGAAAACTGAAGGAATATTCCCAGAATATATTTTTTTTGCTGACTAGGTTGCCACATCACCATTCTGTCACTTCTACAAATTTTTTAGTTGTTTAGGAAAACAAACAACAGGCCCTATCTTCCTCATTCGGAGTCGGTTTTCGATGAAATGAATTGTGCCAGATTCTTGGCGACAAAGTCTTCGTTGTCGTTTAGTTTCCAATCAATTTGAGAACTTCCATTTTTGAGCTTAACACTAAGCACCTGATAATTCAACAAATGTTGAAACACATTATTCAAATGAAATGAACACACCATCAAGCTTTAACAAGAATTAAATAATTGTCACACTAAAAAAGGGACCAGACTAACACCTATGTTATTACACAATATAAAGGTTATGATTATGCAACCATTAAAGCATAAATAAGACTAATAATAAAATTAACAACAATCACACATGAATTATAATTGATAGGTAATAAATCAAACAACTACAATATCTTCTTAACCAATGAACCCTACTAAGAAAGAGGGATCTTCCTTCCTAGTAGGGTCTGGTACACTACACAACACAATAGCTAGTCAATAAAAAGGTATGGCACCATTCCACGATTTACTAACATTTACTAGGATTTTTTCATGTTTTACATCATCAAAATGACATATTAGCTATAACTTAATTGAAATTTTATTATGGTATATATGTGCACTTTGATATGATGTAATATGATTATGGTTTCATTTCATATGTTGTAATATTAGAAATACAACATAAATATAAAATATTGCATGAAATAAATAATAAATTTTCATTTTAAATGTTTTTTTTGCAGAACACAGGTCTTTATAAGATCCAGGTGATCCTGAGATCGATCCATATTATGTTGGGTCTGGTTCAGACATGTGAGACAATGAAGATGAGGTAGATGGAGAGGAAATGAGGCAGAAAATGACGATGATGAAAATGATGAAGATCATGATGCTGATGATCATGATAAACATGATGATGATGATGAGAAATATGTTGGTAGTGGCCAATGACATTGATCATATAGACTCAATCATGGTTCATTTTTGATAAATATCTATGATGCCTCTTTTCATGTTTATTATCATAAGTAGCATTTTCATCTGCAGTACCATATTGAGTTGTAACATTTTTAAATGTATCATTTTGAATTATATCATTTGAAAAAAACATTATATGGACATGCATGATGTGTAGTTGGTCACAGGCCAACAACTCTTTTTTATTAATAATATAAAACTACGGGATATAGCTAAAAAAAATTATCTTGTTATTTCGTTCTAGTGTGGTGGTGCGGTTTGTAACTATAAGAAAATTGAAAGAGCTCTGCTTTGGAAATATATATGATGTGAATCTGGGCCTTCGTTATGTGTAGCTAGTAACGACCATTAATTTTTTTTTATTAATAATATAAAAATTCCAATTATAGTTAAAAAAAAATGTTGTTAGTTTATATGGATTTCCATTTCCCTAAAAAATCTTTATAAATGGTATGCTATAAAATATTTCAAATTCAATATGACTTAATCTATAATCATATAAGTTATTTAATAGGTATGATATATTTAACTAATTTAATTGAAATAAAAAATATTAAATTAATAAATGGAAGCTACAAATGAAGCATCATGAGTTGTTAAAATGGAAGCAGAATGTGACTCTAAAATGGAAGTAAAATTCGACAATAAGTTGGAATCCATACTTGGAGCTATTATTGGCTATAAATAGAAATCTAATTTGGTTACTTAATAGGAAGAAATATTGGAGCCTAATTTAGAATAAAATCCTAACACTAAAAGGAAGAAAACCCTTGACCTAAAAAAGAATCAAATCCAGGTGCTAAACAGGAAGCAAACCTTCAAACTAAAAGAAAGAAAGCCATGAGAATAACAAGGAAGTAATTCTGGAAAGAAAAAATGAAAAAACAATGGAATCCAAAATAGAAGCACACAAGAAGCAATCTTTGAAGAAAAACTTGGCGTTACCGAAGAAGGAAAAAAATAAGAAATTTAGGTAGCAAACAGAGAAGCGATAATAGAGGAAATACTAGCAACCAAACTTGGCGTTACCTAAGCATAAAAAACAAAAGCAATTCAGGCAAAGAACAACAAAGTGATAATGGAAGAAATATTGGAAGCTAAACATGGCATTACCTGAGAAGAAAAAAAAAAAAATTTAGGTAGCAAATAAAAAAGTAATAATGGAAGAAATATTAAAAGCTAAACTTGGAATTCCAAAAGAAGCAAACAAAGAATCCATTCAGGTAGAAAATCAAGAAACAATAATGGAAGAAATATTAGAAGAAATAAAAGACACTATAATGGAATTCATATTAGAAGCTAAAGAAGATGCCATAATAGAAGCAAAGCTAGATGAAACAAGAGGTGCCATATTGGAAGAAAAATTTGATACAACAAAAGACATTATAATGGAATAATAACTTGGCATTAATTAGGAAGTAAAAAATTAAGTTATTTTTGATGCCATACCATAATCAAAACATAAAACACAACTCGAAGAAAAAATAGAAGTACAAATGGTGCAACAATGGAAGTAAGAATGGAAGAAACAGTTCCAGATGTAATTCCTGGTGCAATTCAAGGCGCCCATGTGAAGATGTCATTTTGCGCTGGATTTCTCGACACTAATTGAACCCAATTTGCTCACACAGAAGCAATGGATTCCGACACTATTTCCAGCAGTAATGTCCTATTTTTTTGTAGTGTTACATTGTGCGTATTGCAGAGTTTCCAAAGTGTACAGGAACTTCATTGTGTAAGAGTGTCGAGAAGTGCAGAGAAATTACCATTCTCTACACTTATGCACAGTAGGTTAGTGGCCTCCCACACATTAGTCTAGGCTAATGGCCTCCACACAATAGGCTTGTGCTTTCACAATTTCCATGTTATCACAAGTCAAAACTCCTTGAACAATAGGTACCATTTATCCAAGTTGTAGACAATTGGGATGATTGTGAGTGATCACTTTTGAAATTAAAAAAAGAGTTTTGTGACTTCGAACGATGATCCATATTATAAAATTAGTGTAGACTAGTGTGCCTTATTTATTATCATATATATAAATACACAAAGCCACCATTGAAGCAAATCAAAGAGTTTGGTAGACATAGATATAGTTATCAACCTCTAATCGTAGCGTTAAGGGTTGAGAAGATCGTCATGAGTGGTAAATATATTGGCATAGGTGAGGAAATAATTGAAGCGAGTGGGGAAAAATGGATCTCGAGCATTTTTGTAAACAAAATGAAACCACATATTGGAAGTGCCATACTTTTTGACAGTGTTGTTTAAGATATTTTACATGTTTTGAGCGTAAGTGTTATAGTTGAACTCACCCTTCTATGGAGAGATATTCCACTTCACGGTGCCTAGGCCATACCGATTATTCTTGATGATTCACCCCAAGTAATCATTGTGTTGCCGCACCATTTTCTGCAACCACTCCCTCACTACATTGTTGGTCACCATGCCTTTTCCTAGATACTCCACAACGTGTCTCTACATACAGATGCTCCACAATTTTATCTATTATTCCTAAACGGTATTTAGGTGGCTTCATTGTGCGGAGTGTGTAGGTGGCTTCATACTCTGCACAATTCATCCTCCATTATACTCCACCTTTGTTTCGATACAGTATATATTAGTAAATGTGAAAGTGCGGAGGTGCGAGAGTGCAAAGAAGCACATATTAAGAATAAAACTACACCTCCGCACTCTGCACAATGGGGGGAGAGTGCGGAGGTGGGAATAATGAAAAATTACATCAAATCCTATTAATGATCGAGCAAAAGCTACAGTTTAACTCATTGAACCTAAACCACCAAGAGAAAAAATCGAAGAAGTGCAGAGTGCGAAGTGTGGAGGAAGATGTACAAAGGTGATTTTCATTCTGCAGAGTGTAGAGGTAGCTGTGCAGAGGCGAGGATAATGATGGATTGCAGAAACTATTGTGGAAACAAATTATTCTAGAATAACAACAAAATGTAGATCCAGGACAAGAGGAAACTCAATCAATTAATTAGTAGTAGAGGAAAGGACTATGTTGCGTTGCAACTATTAATCTTGTTAATTATTTGATAGTTTATGTTATTTATTAAATTAATTTATTTTAGTTTTTCATTATATAATTAAATGAGATAATACTGAAATTTTTTTCTTATTATAATCCAAATTTATATATTATATTAAATTATTTATTTTAATATATTAATATGAAATAATGAAATTTTTATTTTATAATTATTACTGTGAGTTATCTATCAACATAAATTAATGGTCTTAACTGAAATGAAATACTAATATTTTGTTAACTAAAATTGATTTAAGTTATAATTTCATCTAATTTACTTCTTTGATAGTCATGTCTATTTTGGAACAAGGCTAATTTTAATTTAATTATCAATAATTATTAAATGGATGGTAGAGATTTAGCCTCTAGAAAATATTCTAGGATATTCATAATAATATACACAAATCAAAAGATTGATATTTATATCCAAAATATTTATTCCCTTTTGAAGCTGTTAATTAAATTATTTTAATTAATTAAAAAAATGTTATATGAACAAGTGTCATATCAAGTGAATTATGATTTTTTGGGCATGTGGTATTGATAACCCATGGTATTGGCTTAAAGTATTGCAACAAAATCTATTTACAAATTAGGAATCTCCTTGGTAAAATGGGGTAAGTATCCATAGTTAAGAATCTTCTTCCATGTGTCTAAATAACTAGCAATTTCTCCAGATGTTGCAAAGGAAAATATGTATTAAATTAATGAATTTTAAAATGTAACATTTGAACTTGAAATTGATAATTGAATCTTTGAAGAATGATGTGGTAACAGGAGGGGGAACATGGGAGAATTGAAACTTCTTATGCTAATTTTTTTTTTTTAAGTATCAATTTGTCTTGTAAATTCAATGAAGACAAATTTTATTTTGTTTCCCTCACTTGATATTGAAGACATCTATTTCAAAAATTTTGTGTACTTGACGAACAAATAAGTCCATGAAGAAATTAAAGAAAATAACAATTCTCTAGAACATTTCATAAAAAAAAGGATAGCATCAAAAAGAAAGGGTAGTCTTTGACATTGTGCCCTTGTGAGAATATTGATCTGACCAATGTGAAAGAGAAAACCACTATCAAGACGAGTAATAAGGAAAGTATTTCCAAATTCCTAAGAAAACATTTAGTAGTTTGAAAAACAACCAACTTTATATACATTAAGAGAATGAAAATTTTCCAGGTATCAAACTTGGATATGATGACTAACATAGTTATCGACACTGTGTTTTTTTGTCAGTTTGGAGAAATATTTGGGTAGAGGACTTCTCCCAGGGTTGGAATATGGTTTACCAATTTTTTCAATGATCATTGCGAAGGAATCATTGAGATTTCCTATGGTAGTAATTATCCATTTGGTCGCAAGTTGGAAAATGGTATTGAATTTTGAGTTCCCATATTTTGGCTTATCGTGATAAGAAAAAAATCCTAAAGCCACAAACATTTAAAACTCAACATGGCCTTATTCCGATTGATCACCAAGAACAAAGGAAGATGGCATTATATGTAGGAAATGATGAAATGATTTCATTGGATCTTTGATTTTTCTTTAATAATTTTATCGTGATAATCAAAGATTGCTAATGAGAAATCAATGATAATTTTTTCCTCATAAGCAAGATTCTGGGTTTCAAGTGTCGACAAATCCGATTAAAAAAAAATATACTTAAATTCCATTCCCTATCTCTAAATTGAAGGCAACTTTTTTTATTTAACAAATACATGTCAACAAAAAATATTTAAAATCTAGCCCTCATCTCTAAAAAAATCAGGAAATTCATAATTCTAGGAAGTGAATATGAACAATGAGGAGAATGGTTTTATGAAATGTAGTAGAATGGTTAAGAGAAACAACACTAAAAACGAGAATGTGATTATACTAAATTTCTCAATGTAAAAACAGTTTACTAAAAAAAATTCCATGTTTTCTAAAATGTCCACCTCACCTTGAAAAAAATCGGAGTCAACAAAAATATATTTAAATTCTATTTCCTATCTATAAATCTAAGGAAATTTTTTGTATTTAACAAATCCTTGTCAACAAAATAATATTTAAAATCCATTCTTCATCCCTAAATTCAGGAAATTCATAATTATGTTGGCTTCTTTATGAAAGTGAATATGAGCTATGACGAAAAAGGTTTTATGAAATATAGTAGAATAGTTGTAGGGTTGGACCTTCATGAAGGGCTAGCACAAGAAATGCTCATACACTAAAGCCATATCACTCACATGTAAATGTTGGATAATGTGGGTATCTCATTCAAATGCTTAAAATGCCACAGAATAAAAATATAGGTTTCAACCCTCCCAATGCATATGTAAATATTCAAGTGATTTTTGTACACACATGGCACAGATTCCAATAGTTTCCTTCCAACTGTTAAAAATGTGACAACAAATATTGTAAATTTACATATGTAGTTAGAATAACAAAATGTAGGTTGAATAACGAAATATAGTTGGAATAACGAAATAGACTAAGTTAAAAGAGGTGGCCCGAGAGGCTTGTATGTACGGAGAATCATTTGATCAATAAAAGTTTCCAAGAGTTTTATCCTTCAGTTTTTTTATTCGGTTATTTCTCCTATTCCTTTCTTGTTTACTGTTTTTTGTTTTTCCCCACAACAAGTGGTATTAGACCCAGAGAAAGAAGAGAGGCTTCCTGAGGATTGAGTCCGCTGTACGCTGTCTGAAGCTAGAAGAAAAAAGGCCGTGAGCACAGCCATGAGAGAGATACAGTCAAACAGCACAACATTCCGCCGAGAGAATTGCTGTCGTGAGAAGAGAGCTGTCGTTTCACATCCGCCAGAGAAGAGGCTGTTGAGGAGAAAGGCCTCTGCTGCAATCGATGTCAAGGTTGTCTCGGGTTTTTTGAAAGCCGTGAAAACTTGGTCAGAAAATTCACTACAGAAGAGAACTGAAGCCATTGCTGGAGCCATCGTGAAAGAAAAAGGCCTGTCAGCAAGAGGACTGGAGCCCATTGTGTTGGGTTTGCCATCCGCTGCAAAGAGGAGATCGCTGGAGTTTAGAGCCCAAATCGTAAAGCCGACTATCATATATCCGCCATTTGAAATAGGACAAAGAAAAGCCGACTATCAGAGATCAAAGCCAGCTACAGCCGCCGAGGAGAAGCACTCACAGCCGCTTGAAGAGAGCCAGAGCACACCAGAAATCGGTATTTTTTTGGTTGAATGGTAGATTTCTTTTTCTTTATAAAAAGTGAAGTAAATGAAGTAGGGTTTCAAAAAGGGTTTTCAGAGAAAATTTTGTTGATTAAAAGTGCAGTAAGGTCTCAACAAAATTCTGAGTAGGAAGCAGTTTAAAGAAATTGTGAACAAATTTTTTTTTTGGGAAGAAATTGTTTGACATATTAAGGGCTCAATTTTTTTCTGAATTGAAGGGGTTTTATTTTCTATTAAAATTATAGTAATAGAAAGGAAAATCAAAAACCTTGAAACCCTAGCAGAAGAGGGAATTTTTTTTTTTTTTTTTAAAACCTAGTTGGGAAAGAAGGAAAAATCCTAGTTGGAAAGAGAAGGGAAACAAGATTTGTAGGGATTTTTTTTTAAAACCCTACTTGAAGGAAGAGGATTAGTAGGGGAAATGGCGAAAATGACAAACACAAAATTTGAGCTGGAGAAATTCACCGGAAAAAAAAAATAAATAAAAAAAAATCTATGTCGAAACTGAAGGTTAGGGATTTGCTGGTGCAACAATGGTTGCACAAGGAATTAGACGGGGTAACTAAAAAACTAGCAACCATGTCGAGTTCGGACTGGGAGGACTTGGATGCCCGAGCTCTCAGTACCGTTCGGTTATGTTTGGCAGATGAAGTACTCTTCAATATTGTTGGAGAGAGTACAACTGCAGGGTTATGGAAGAAATTGCAAACACTCTATATGACAAAATCTTTGACAAACAGAATCTATTTAAAAATACAATTGTACAACCTTCGGATGAAGGAGGGTACGAAAATTGCAAATCACTTAAATGTTTTTAATACACTTATTTGTCAGTTGTCTGGTATGGAAGTAAAGATTGAGGAAGAAGACAAGGCAATAACCTTGTTGTGTTCCCTACCTAAGTCATGGGATCACTTCGTGACCTCAGTCAGTTTGAGCACTACCGATTCATTAAAACTTGAATCTGTCGTGGGTGCTCTCTTATTTGAAGAGGTACGAAGAAAATCTAGCATTGAGACTTATGCACCTGAAGCCATGGTAGCTAGAGGTTGGTTAAAGGAAAGGGGGGAAAATACAAGAGGTTCTTCCAGATCAAATTCAAAGGGTGACAAGAAGAGTAAAGCAAAATGCTGGTACTGCAACAAACCGGGACATCTCAAAAAGGATTTCTGGAAACGGAAGGAGTCGGAAAACAACAACAAGGAAGAAAATCAGGTGGATTCAGGTATGGATGATGAGGTTTTAATTGCTGAAGCACTCCCTGTCTGTAATATCTCACATGATGCTGACTATTGGCTATTAGACTCTAGTGCTTCTCCTCATATGAGTCCGCACCGAAATTGGTTTTCATCATATGAAACTGTAAATGGTAATTCTGTATTCATGGGAAATAATGCATCCTATCAGACTGTTGGGATTGGAAATGTGAAAATTAAAATGTATGATGGTACAATTAAAACATTATCTGATGTTATGCATGTACCTGATCAAAAGAAAAACTTGATTTCCTTGGGAGTTTTGGATTCGAATGGTTATAAGTTTATAGGTTAGAATGGAGTGCTAAAAGTCTCGAAAGGAGCCTTGGTTGTTATGAAGGCTGAAAAGGTCGGAAACCTTTACAGACTCAAAGGAAGCACTCAAGTTAGTGAAGCAGTGATCGTGTCAGATAAAGCAGAAGAAGGTTCTCGTCTATGGCATCAACGGTTGGGTCACATGAGCGAGAAAGGTCTTTAGGTACTGATGAACTGCAAGCTACTTCCTGATTTGAAATCCTTGAAGTTTGATTTTTGTAAATATTGTGTGTTTGGAAAAAAATGTAAACAAAGATTCAAGTCTGGAAATCATAATAGTAAGCAGATTTTGGACTACATTCATTTTGATCTGTGGGGACCATCTCCTACTGTGTCCTATGGAGGTGCCTTATATTTTTTAATGTTTATTGATGATTTCTCCCGAAAATTTTGGGTCTATATGTTGAAAAAGAAAGATGATGTGTTTAATGTGTTTAAACAATTTAAAACAATGGTGGAAAAGAAAACAGGAAAATCAAAAAAAAATTAAGAACTGACAATGGCGATGAATTTACCTCTTTATAATTTGAACAATTTTGTAAGGATGAAGGGATAGTTAGACATAAAACTGTTGTTTATACTCCTCAGCAGAATGGTGTCGCTGAACGGATGAATCAGACTCTTATGGAAAGAGCCAGAAGCATGATTAGTAATGCTAATCTGCAAAAGGAGTTGTGGGCAGAAGCGGTATCTACTGCTTGTTATTTAGTTAACAGATCACCTTCGATTGCAATAAATTGTCAAATTCCTAAAGAAGTTTGGTCAGGTCAGTCTTGTGATTATTCGCATTTGAAGATTTTTGGTTGTGATGCCTATGTTCTTATTCCTAGAAATCAAGGTTCAAAATTAGATCCAAAATCAAAATGTTGTGTCTTTTTTGGATATGATTATCAGTGAAGGGATATAGGTTGTGGTATCCTACTTCACAGAAGATATTCATTAGAAGATATGTAACATTTGATGAATCTTCTCTTTTAAAATCAGATGTTGAAAAAGTTGAACAGAAGCAGGTATCACCAAGTCAGCAGATTCAATTGGATACTGTACCTTTTCTAGAAATTTGAAAGGAAGGAGAGACTTCTGAAAAAGGTGGAGAAGCAGAGGAAACTAGAGAAATTCCAGAATCCAGTCAGCAACCAGTCACTTTAAGAAGGTCTACAAGGGAAAGAAGAACACCAAAAAGGTATGAATACTCTGCTTCATCGTTTGCATTGATTACTGAAGATGGGGAACCATCTTGTTATCAGGAATCAGTTGATGATACAGATAGAAAGATATGGAAAAAGGCTATGGAAGAAGAAATGGACTCCTTAGCCAAGAAAAATACCTGAGATCTTGTAGAACTTCCTGAAGGGAGAAGCATTGTTGGGTGCAAATGGGTCTTCAAGTTGAAGAGAAAAGTTGATGGAAGTATTGATAGGTATAAGGCGAGACCGGTTGCAAAAGGGTATTCTCAGATTGAAGGTATTGACTTTCATGAGATTTTTTCACCAGTATTTAAACTTGTTTCTATTCGTAATGTGTTAGCACTAACTACTTTACTTGACCTTGAGTTAGAACAGTTAGATGTTAAAACAACCTTTCTTCATGGTGATTTGGATGAAGAGATATATATGGATCAGCCAGAAGGTTTTGTACAAGGTCGCAGCAAAATATTAGTTTGCAAGCTCAGGAAATCATTGTATGGCTTGAGGCAGTCGCCCAGGCAATGGTACAAGAAGTTTGATTCCTTCATGGTGAGCAAGAATTTTATCAGAAGTGAGTATGACCATTGTGTATACTTCAAAAGTTTCAATGGCATATTCATTATCCTGGTGTTGTATGTTGATGATATGCTAATTGCAAGCAAAAGCATGGTAGAAATCAAAGGCTCAGCTCTCTAGGACGTTTGAAATGAAGGATCTTGGAGCAGCAAAACACATCTTGGGCATGGAGATACACAGAGACAGGAAGAATGGTAAGCTTTGGTTATCACAACAGAAGTATGTGGAGAAAGTACTTGAAAAGTTCGGTATGAACAATTTGAAACCTGTTAATGTTCCATTAGCTTCCCATTTTAAGCTTTCTTCGGATTTAAATCCTAGAACTAATGAAGAAAAGCAGTATATGTCTCGTGTACCATATGCAAATGCGGTAGGCAACTTAATGTACGCGATGGTATCTACAAGACCTGACATTTCACATGCAATTGGAGTTGTCAGCAGGTTCATGGCAAATCCAGGGGAAGAACATTGGCGAGCAGTGAAATGGGTGCTTCGGTATTTGAGAGGCACAAGTGACCATTGCATCAGCTTTGATGGTCATGAAGGTACAATCTGCGGATATGTGGATGCTGATTATGCAGGTGATTTGGACAAAAGGAGGTCTACTATAGGTTATGTTTTTACTCTTGCAGGTGGAGTAATTAGTTGCATGTCAAAGCTTCAAGAAACAGTTGCTTTGTCCACTACTGAAGCAGAGTATATAACTGCTTTAGATTCCTGTAAAGAGGCAATCTGGTTAAAAGGTCTGCTTGATGAGATTGGAAGGATGCAGGAGAAAGTGAATGTGTTTTGTGACAATGAGAGCGCTATTCATTTGGCTACAAATCTAGCCTATCACAGCAAGACCAAGCACATCGATGTAAGGTATCACTTTGTGAGACATGTAATCGAAGGCAGCAAAGTAGTCCTCAAGAAGGTCCGCACACAAGAGAATCATGCAGATGTATTCACGAAGCCAGTTATAGTAGAGAAGCTGAGATGGTGTCTTGCTTCTCTCGGCAAAGATGATGAATGGGCATTAGGAAAATTTGTTGTCAAGGTGGAGTTTGTTAAAAATGTGACAACAAATATTGTAAATTTACCTATGTAGTTGGAATAACGAAATGTAGGTTGAATAACGAAATAGACTAAGTTAAAAGAGGTGGCCCGAGAGGCTTGTATGTACAGAGAATCATTTGATCAATAAAAGTTTCCAAGAGTTTTATCCTTCAGTTTTCTGATTCGGTTATTTCTCCTATTCCTTTCTTGTTTTTTGTTTTTTGTTTTTCCCCACAACACCAACATCCCATACAAGTTCAATGGGAAATGGTCGGTAATTGTTTTTCCGTAGAGAATCTTATAAGCTTGGCCCAAGCTTCTCCAAAAATTGTTTTTACATCCATCCAAAACCTAAAAAATAGAAACTAACAACCAAATACGAAATTCAGAGTACTCAACCAATGTGAAACATAAACAGAATGAAGATGTAAGTTGCTATAGAATGCTAAGGATGCACGTGTGATTTAGATAATCAAATAATTATTGTATATAACACCAAAAAAAATTGCAACTGCATATGCTTGTGACATCCCTGTGGCTTATAGCCCAAAATTCCCCTTAAAAAATAATTAACAAGGGAATTAAACTATTTTGCAAAAAATGTAAATCAACAAGTATCAATAATGTTAAAAGGAAAACGTCATCATGTAGAATTCATATAAAGCCAAAACCTTGAAATATCAGAGTAACATTCCATAGTCTTTTAAAAAAAAATTCAAGATCCTTTGTCCATTTCCACTTCAAGTTTTGAGAGTATGTCTGCTTCATGATTCTACTCCCTGCAAACAAGGAAACATTTTTTTGATTTCTTGAGAAGGTAGCAAAAGACTGTACTTTTTCACTTAGAACACCCTCATCATCCAGTTGATTGAGAAGAATCACCATAAATATGCATATTTGTTATTCTTTTTTCTCTGGAAATTTGTAGAGTAAGCTTTAGGGCCATCAACTCACTTAAAATGTTAGTAGCTGAGCCAAGGAATTGGTTCTTTATGAGATTTCATAAAACTGCAACCAATAACAATTGCCAAAAATATCAATATTGTGCAAAGAATAGTCCAGTTGAAATAATAAAAACTAAACCTCCACTTGAAGCTTTGGATTTCTTTATTATTATTATTATTATTATTATAACTATTTTTGAAAAATCCATATTATATTCCATTATTGTAAAACAAAAAATATATTATAATGACAACTTTTTCCATATAACGTTAGCCTGCACTTCCAAATCAATTAAAACTCTTTCACTTCTCTAATTGAAAAGTTAAATCCATTCTAATTTGACACATCATTATTATTATTTATAATTAAAACATTAAAAAACTGGAAGTGAAAGAGTTTTAATTGATTTGGAAGTGCAGGCTAACATTTTATGGAAAAAGTTAAAATCCATTCTAATTTGAGAAATCATTATTATTATTTATAATTAAAACATTAAAAAACTTTGAATAGATTATTATTTATAATTAAAACATTAAAAAACTTTGAATAGATAAATGATGATGTGTGGAAAACACTAGATCCATTACACTTGGATTTATTATAAGAATATATGAATGATGTTGTATGTGGGTGTTTGATCTACGATGACAAATATGGAATTTTCTTGAAGAGATAACTGCAACACTTTGTACACGAAAGCCATTAAAAAATAGATTAATTTTTATCACAATGGTTATCATTGTAATTACAAAATGCCATGAATTCTGAGAGTTGATAGGGTTGTGATTTATTTTATTTTTCTCGGACTAAGAATAAACCTAACTAGTTTTGTTTTTATTTATTTAATGCCTTTTATAGACATGACACCAAATCTGATTTATGAGACTTATGGGTGAAAATTACAAGTATAAATTGGGGCTAAGTTTGAGACTTCTCATATCGAAATTGAAAATATGAACTTGAACAAGTTAGATTCGGCATAATGGACTAGGCATGGGTTTTCTCCAATAACAGAGTCAAACTTGGGGATCCACTTTGACTCAGAAAAACCATGTAATTTTATTGTAGTGCTTAATGCCATCTTAATGCCTACCTGCTCAACACCCTGGGCGTTAATTTGGACATTCTGACTGTCATTTATTTATCGCAGTGGTCTAATTTTGTTTGATGTAAGAAGTGATTGAAGATATGGGCCGAAGGAGTACATAAATCACCTTAACTTTGGCCCAATTGGCTAGCGAGCAATATTTTTTCTTATGCTTTATACATGGTGCAGAAATAAAACTATTTAAATAACCAAAATACTTCAATAATGTAAGAATCTTATTACCAATTGATCTTTTGATGGGCGTTAATATTTATTTCTTCTATTTACTAATGGCATTACATTAATTTTGTTTGACTAAGTGGGGATCTTTTTCCCCATTAGCTGGTCAGAAAATAAAATCATTTATTTAAAAATACTTAGATTTCAATGGATGTAAGTTGGTTGAAGAGTGTTACCTGCAGTGTCCCAGAGGCCCAAAATTACAGTTGAGCCATTAACAAGTACATTGACCCTAAAATTATCAAACACAATGGATACATAATCTTGAAATACAGTTATATAAACCAATTACATGGTAAAGTCATCTGCATTCTAAAAAACAAACTGTACCTAAAATAAACAACTAACAACATGCATAAAGCCAATCAAAGGATCTAAGCTCCAACCAAAATGCACTTAAAGATCAGAATAAAAGGCGGATAACTAGAGGGTTCCTACACATTTTATAAACCTCGAACAACTCTTTGTAGCAAAAAATTACAAAACTCTAGACCAGAAAACCTTTGAATTTTGACACTCCTTCCTTCTAAATAAGGTAAACTCTCATCGCTATCTCAATGAACAAAGTCAAACTTGGGAATCCACTTCGACTCAGAAAAACCATGTGTTTTTATTATAGTGCTCAATGCCATCTTAATGGCTACCTGCTCAGCTTCCTGGGCGTTAATTCAGAAATTCTGACTATTTAATAATCACAACGGTCTAATTTTGTTTGATGGAAGAAGCCATTGAAGATCTGGACCGAAGGAGTACATAAATCACCTTAACATTGGACCAATTGTCGAACATACAATATTTTTTCTTCCGCTTTATACATGATGAAGAAATAAAAATATTTAAAAAACCAAAATACTTAAATTTAATGTAAGAAGCTTATTACCAATTCAACTTCATGGGCATTAATAACTATTACTGTGATTTACTAATGGCATTTCACTGATTTTTTTTTAAAATGGAGTGAGGATCTTTTGCCCCCATTAGCTGGTCATAAAGTAAAAATATATTTATTTAAAAATACTTTAATTTCAATGATGTAAAGATGTAAGTTGGTCGAAGAGAGTTACCTACAATGTCCCAAAGGCTCAAATGTACACTTGAGCCATTAACAAGTATATGGACGCTTAAATTATCAAACGCAGTGGATACATAATCATGCAACACAGTTATATACAACATTAAAAGAAAATACTACAACAAATGTATATATACATAAGCTTCGTCTTTTCAATAATACCATAAAACAATCTTTATTTAGGCAGAATTGAGGAAGGCACATTCAACGACGGCCTTCAAAAATTACCATAACACCTGCACACATTTGTACGGGAAGACGACATACATCTCAGAAAACCATTTACAAGTAATACATGTATATTTTGAATAAAAAAGTATCTAGACAAATTGGGTCACATGCCCAACATGTTCATCTATTAAATTCTACATGTAAAATAACACATGCAAAGTAGAGTATCAAAACAAATACTTTCTCATACTGTGTGCTACTTTTGTCATATTCGACAACTTCATGACGGACATCAACTTAAATCATTGTTGCCTTTAGGTGATTTTTTAAGCCACAGATGATTTTGATAGCTACAAGACCCTTTGTTTTTCAGTCATAGTCCTCCAAAAATTTCCCAAATCTACCGACAAATATTGGTCATACTCTCATCAAAAAATTCATCAAATACATGATTTATAACAAGAAAAATCCAACATACAATGTCTCCTAGATCCTAATCTTGCCCCATTTTACTGAGTATTTTATCTGCAATGTATAGAGCAAAAGGCATATGGGAAAAATACATCGAGTATTTTTAAACTAGGTTGTGGTATCAAACAGTAAACCCAAAAATGCTTGTTGAGATTGAAGACCGACATTTACAGAAAACCCATCAGAAATGAAATAAATAAAAGTGAGATGAAATATATGTTATAATATTGCGCCATGAAATTCTCTCCAAGTTCAAACATGTAATGTCCATCCTTATCATCACTACGCCATAGTGGGGAGGCATTGCAAGAGCTCCCTACTTAAAATTTTATAGTTGAAGATGAAGGCCGACTATGATGTGAGAATGAAATGGAAGGTTCTACACTTACTGACAAAGAAAATTTGACTTCCCCTTCTCCATTTTTATTCCCGTTCCCAACATCTTGCATACTAAATACTAAATACTTGTAACTGCTTGGCCTACACACAAATGTTCATTTATACAAAACCCTCTAACTGTGTTTATTATTATGAAACCCTAAATCCATATGTACAAGAAACTGAAAAAAAAATCTCACAACAATCTGAAGGGCAGGAGGAATCCATGTGCTCTGAGTGCTATAACATAGATCTATGAAGTTATCTCCAAATTCAAACATGTAATGGCCATCCTTGTCATCACTATGCCATTGTGGGGACTCATTGTGGGAGTTCCCTGCTTTAAATTTCACAGATGAAGATGAAGGTGGACAAATGGAAGGTTATGCCCCTGCCGAAAAAAGAGAATTTGACTTACCCTTCTCTGTTTTTATTCTTGTACCCAACATCTTGCACAATAAATACTTGCAAATTTTGGGCCTACACATAGCCATTCATTTATACAAGATCCTCTAACTGTGTTTATTGTTATGAAACCCTAAATCTATATGTCATGAAATTGAAAAAATCTCACAGCAATCTGAACGACGAGAGGAATCCCTGTGGTATGGGATAAATATATGAGGAAAATGGTTGTGAAGGATTCCGAAAACTAAAACCAACCTAAATCTGAGAAGGGGGTATGTCCCACGACGACACTAGCTTCTCACGCTTCCTCGATTTTTTGTTGAGCGACACAGAAGATGATGATATTTTGCGACGAAGGTCGAGTATCCACACAACTTTGAGCCGCACGAGGAGGAGGTGGCTCAGTCAGGTTTCGAGGGTTTGTAGATGTTAGAATAAAATAGGGTTAAAGGAGGCTCAAACAATATCTATCACTGCACCAATGATCTAACGACTGAACATTATTCCATTGTCTAACAATTAATCCAACGATCCAACGATGCACAATTGCACACAGTGGCACCCAAGGAGAGTTGTTTTCATAGAAGGACACTTTACCACGTGTATATATATATATATATATTTATATATTATTTCTTTTTATTATTTAATAATAATAATAATTTAAAATAAAGTTATAAATTTGATAGTTTTTATGATTTTTTAATTTTAGCAATGTGAAATGTATCATGTATTCATTATTATGATGTTTATTATGGATTGATGCTTATATTTATGAGTCATTTAATTTATCTGGTTGTGTTAATTAAATTTAATTTATTCTTACTTTCCATTAAATAATAATAATAATAATAGAGGAGGTGAAATCTATATAACAAACTATTATAATATTGTAATTTTTTATTAATTGAATTTGGTTTAGTTATGTAAATTTGTTTGTAATTTATTAAGTTTAATTAATTTTCACCTTTTTTTTTTACAATTAAACAAGCGACAATTTATTATGATTGAATGTAACATTAATGCTACCTAAGGTTTTATCATATTTCTTTGTGCATTTAGATTGTATTTCCTTAGAATTTATTCATATACTAGCAAAATATCATTGGAGTTGTCTTTATTGTGACTTTTTGAAGGTTTTTCTGGTGGATTTTTCAGGTCTAATTTCTTTAAAATCCAGCAAGAATTTATTGAAAACAGAAATTTGATGGGTAACTTGAACAATCGAAGTGCCTAGAGGTTTTTTAGGGTGCTGAATCTATATTTACATTAAAAAAACTAATTTAAATAGCAAAAATCAAGATTTTACCATTCTGGCACCGGGAACTCCAAAAAGTCGCACTAAAGACTACTCCAATATCATTATTCATGCAATTTTCAATCTTAATTTACCTCTAGGGAAGCCAAATCTATTGACCATTGACTAGAGTTCAGATAATTCAAAATAAAAGTAACTAACACTAAGAAATGACTAACATATACCATAGACTGAACTCTAGAAATTAAAAGAAACTTCCAAGTGGCAAAGCATGACATCAAGAATCTAAAGAAGTGACTAGGGTTAGGTCTTAAGTGCTCGTTCTATCTAGAGAAGGAATTTTTAGTTCACACTAAATATGGATTTCAAGGTGAGCAAGCCGAGCATCGAAACTAAAAAGACATAAGCACTGATAATGTTGCACCCGCTTGATTTAATTTTTAGAAGAGATTATATCATTACAATCTTCATGTTTATCCTTGCAGACCCTTCCTAGAAGTGTTTTCATCTTCCATTGAAAGGTGATGGATTTCAAGAACTGACTCCATATTCCCCTATTGTGTCTAGGGTCAAGAACCCAATTGGCTATCTTTGTGTGAATTTTTTATTAGAATAATCAATGGCCAGTGGTCAAAGCTTCAAGTTGTCAAAATTCCTCACAAATTTGATTAGGGGGGGCGGGGGGGGGGGGGTGTGGGGGTGGAAAAGTGGAAGATAATTGTGGCATCTTGGGCTTTAGATTGAGCTCACGACCTACCCTGAGGACCCCTATCCCTAGACCCCTAACGACAATGCATTCTCTTCGAGAGAAAATTTCACCAAATAAGAAGTAACCAACTATATTTCTAACCCACAACCCTAAGAGACCCAAGGGATTGATAATAAGAAAAAAAAATATAGGAAAAACCCAAGGAGTTCTAGGTTTCTAAAGCAATCAATGACAAATATCAAAGGAAGAAAAATGAAAAGGAATGTTATATGAAATAATCTTGGTGGAGTCTAGTAATCATTGAGAGACACCAATATTCAATCCACCACACAACCACATTGAGATCAAAACATAACAAGGTATCATCTATCAGCTCAAAACATAGCCATAGAATGAAGTGGCTAAACCATATGAATTTAATACAGACAAAAAGACTCAAAGTTGATAGACGCTCCAAAAATAAACTGATAAGGACATGCGAGCTAGATGAAGCTTAAGACAACCCGCTCCTACAACATCAAGCTTCGAGGTTGTTGTCAATGTCCCGAGAGATGAGATCCATGCTTGTCCTAGACCTTTCCCTTTTCCATTGCATAGTGTCTAGTGCATGAGTCGAAGACCTCCAATCTCTGAATCCATGTCACTTAGAATGTAGGTACATGTCGATTGATGTCCAGGGAAAAAAATCAACTCCCGCGCTTAAGAGAAATCCTACGAACTACACCCGAATTTTCTGAATTTGTCGTTGAGCACAAGCCTCCTATTGTTAATTGCTGGAAGGAATTCACCCCCTATGACAGAGGAGAAGCCAAAACATAACAAAAAAACTAGAGAGAAAGATATCTCATGTAAGAGTTGTCGAGCATAGTGTTGTATACCATGTGAATGAAGAGTAGTAAATGTTGTTCACATGTTTGTTGCATCGGGTGGGTCAGTGATGCCTCACCCCGTATGAAATTCAATAGGAAGCCGTGGGGTTGCGGGTTCTCCCCATCCTCCAATGCCCTAACTTCGAACGCCCCAATCGAGAGATAATGTTTTAATATATTAGAAATTATTTCATTTTATAATAATTTTGATTTCATAATGTTCAGTTATGGTAATAGGGCACTATTACCATAGAAACAAAATAAGTGCAAATTAGGTTTATATTTCAGTAAGTGTAGAATCCCTGTGTCGGAGGGAGTTTGACATTCATAGATTTAGTTAGGATTAAAACATATTTGACGCGTTAATTATGATCATGATTTATTAAATCTAGGATTTTAATTAACCAATAAAATTTAAATAAATGAATAAAAGCTAAATATTTTTTGTTATTAACTAATTTTAATTTTCTTGGAATTGAATGAGGTAATTTTCTTGCCAAAATTGAAATTTTGGATTGATAAAAATATTGTTTCTAATGCAAAAATAGATTCAACATCATCAGTATCACAATTTGATTAGGTAATGTTAATCTGTGATATATACAATTTAGGATAAGTCTATCTAATAAAGGAAAATATATCAATTTAGGATAAGTTTATCTAATAGAGGAAAATATATTTTTCTCAAGACTGAAGTCATACTATTTCAAGGGAGATTAAGATTTTTCATTGTTAAAAATAATTATTTGAATGCATAAATAAATTCAATGCCCTTAAAACTTTTTAAAAGGCTCGAATTATGCAGATTAAACAACTTACATTTTTTTTTTAATTATCTATTAGATTTTCGTTAAAATTAACCATAAAAAATACCAAAAAAATCATTTTGTATCTTAACTAGATTAAAATTTTATTAATACAAAATCGCTTTTACAAAATTTAAAACCAAAAATGTTTAACTTCTATTCCACTAAATTATACTTAGTGATGCAGGAACATCAGAGCACGCTTCATTAAAATTGAAATTCAAAACTGTGAAAGAAGAGGCGTGGACAAGATCTGAAAAAAAAAAAAATCAGATAATTTTGTTTTCGAGACATTAAAGAAATTTTGTTGCTGCGTAGTGAAATTTTTAGTTCAGGTCGTGGGTCCATAACCCACAGATCTACGAATTGGGAAAAATGCAGTTTTACTGCATCACTTAGATTACAACTATATAAATCAACTTAAGTTTTAATCTGGTTGGGTCAGGCTATCCTACTTCTAATCTCGTTTGTCAAGTACATCGAATCTCTTTTTTATCTGGAAGAGTTATTCTTATATGTATTTGGGAATTTGGATTTTCTCGCTTTGGAAGTGTTTTCAGCTGAGAATGTAATGGTGAATATGTACTGTCATATATAAACTTTTAATATATACAACGTTTAAAAAAACTACATAAACCAACTTGTATATAGATATTAACCTCTACTATTCAAGTCCTCAGAAGGAACAAAACCAATATGTGAACACTTTTCAGTAAAAACATAAAGATGAGTAACACTTTTTTGTTTTGTATAAAGAAAATTACAATTTTTTCATTTTCAACTTCCACCTTTATATATTCTTATTTTAATATAAAAATTATATTAATTTTATAATCATATATTGAGAAATAAATCCACTGCTTATTAATTGTATATACTTTAAACTTTTATGAATAATGAGTGACCTAACATCTTTTTATTTGAAATAGCTATTCATTTTAATGGGTTATTATTTAAATAAAGTTCTAATGGTATATACTTTAAACTTTAAAGAATAATGAATGAAATAACATTTATCTTTTAGAAATCGTTATTGAGTTTAAGGGAAAAAATATATGTTTACAATCTACGTGGATTGCACTAGTTTATTAACATTTAAATATTATTATTTAAATATAATTATGAATTATATTTTGAAAGTTTTTTTTAATTCTTTTTAATGTTGATCATTACTAATAAAATTAAAATTACCTTATGATAGTACATGGAAATGCATAATAATATTGTCATTTCGATGATATTTAATTTATGAAGTGATAAAATTTATATGAAAATAATTTGTAATAGTATTTTTTTTTAAACGGAAATTGTGAATTTTTGTATTATTATAGACTATATTTGTGGATGAATATATTAATAGTATGTTTTAAAGATAATATTAAAAAAATTATAGTTTTTTTTGGTTGAAATTATAATTTAGATAATATTACAATTTCAATTAGAATTATTTCTTAATTATTAACTTATTTTGTAAAAAGGTAATTACAATAAACTCTGAGATTAGAATTGTTAAAAGCTCTCAGTTTAAACAAATTCTTGCTACAATTTATTGTTAACATGATTGTTTTAATGAGTTTTTGAGAAGAGAAATAGTTAATTGTTTTTTTTACTTTTTAAATATGTCATTTTTGCTATCACTTATCAAGTTTCTTATGTATTAATTTTGGGATTTTGGGATTTTTCTCATCACTTTTGGAATTTTTAATTTGTAATATTGGGATTTTATTCATCACGTGTAGAATTTCAGATTTGGAATATTGGAAAATTATCCTAATAATCTGAGAAAGTTTGGCTTTCATATAAATTAGAATCTATCTTATTACTTATGAAATTCTAGGTTAATTGTAGAAATTTTAGTACAAAATATGTATTGTCTCGATTTTCTCAATCTAACAATTATATGCCACTGTTAAATACATAATCGCTTCTACAAAAATTCTTGTGGAATTTAAAACATGATCACCAATTGCAATATCAAGAAGAAAGATCAATCACACATAACACACATGTTTTTATGGGGAAAGAATAAAGCTAAAAACACCACTATCATATATATAATGTATATATCATGGATCATGAAACAATCTCATACAAAAATCTAATCCAAGAGCTCTCAGTACAATATACAATCATCTCACACTGTCATACAAAAATTGGCAAATTCATATGCCAATTTATTACCTCCAAACAACCTGCCTCCACTGCACAATCCATGAATGAATGGAATCTTGCTTTCCTTGACTGCACAATCCTCATAGGAACATCCAATGTGTGTGTGGTTGCATGAGTGCACCCACTAATGTCACAACTGATAGTCAGTTTGTCTCTTTCACCTACATCTCCACTGGTCTCCACTGGATCTGACATGCATGTAGTTAACAATAGTAAATATTCATTTGCAAGTGAGACCACTGATTGTGAATTAATTAATAATAAATTCAATGATCTCTCACAAGTTTATCTTCAGTTACAACTAGCACAATTGAGTTTAACTCACTTAACTGAGTCAAACTACTTTACAACTAATTTACAACTAAGTCCACTTGCATGTCCCACCAACCAACCTTTGAACTCAAATTTCCTATAGCTAACTGATTTTCCACTTCAGTTAACTATTTCCAAGTGCTCATTGAGAATAGATTAATGTTTATTGTCGAACTATTATTAAGCGATAATAATAGTCAACATGCATCTATAAATAGACATGTGATCTATAAATAGAACTCGCAAATACATCTAAAAATAGAACATCATCTATAAATAGAATTTTCTCATGCATTATAAAAATAGACTTCCACCTAATAATAGCCTGAGGCTCCATCCTAGTGTAGGTGCATAATTTTCACTAGAATCTTCTTGTTGAATCTCAACATTAATTGCTCATGTTTATCATAAATCTTATTTTCTAATTCTTCAAACATAGGATGTCAAAGGTAACACATATTAATGTATGATCATAAGAGAAATGATTTAGAAGAAAATAATAACAAAAATTATGAATACATTTAAAAAACAAAGATTAAATAAAGTTAATGAAGAAGATGTGGAGGTACAAATTAATGAAAGTGATGTGGAGGAAAAAGTAAATGAATACGATGTAGGTCACAAAAGGAATATGAAGAAATGAAGTTGGAAAATATTCAGGATTTCAAATTATGACAATATGACTAAAAAATACAGGGTTAATATTAGTGTCATTGGTGAGACAAGAATTTCCTATTTTTTTTATTTTTTAGTTCTTATATTTGATTTATTTATATTTTAAAAATATTTTGAAATGCATATGCATATACATATACAATTCATTATACACATTTATTAGAAAATACATCTTACCAAGATAAAGACCCTATAACACCATATTTCAAAGAAATCTATTAATAGTTACAACAACATCCACTTATATTACAATTTTCTACAGAACATAAATGCACCTAAAATCAAAGAAACAGAATCACTTATTCATGACTTCATATTCCACATAAAGTAAATGCAGTGATTGAAACTCATTTCAAAGGTTAAAAAGCCCATCATATGACAAGACTAAATGTTATGTAGGTTCTTAAAGCAAAAAACTCTAAAAGTGGAACAAAAATTAAGGTAAATTAGGATTTATAAAATGGCATGAAGTTTGGCTTTCCTTTGAAAAGGCTATCCAAGTCATCATGATTTCAATGTACATGATGATAATCTTTTTATTTTTAATGTATTTATGCTTTTAATTTATTTTTTTTCTATTTTTAGTCCTTACCTCCAAAGTTTCCAAAAAATGTTGAATATTTTCATTTTCCTATAAATTAAAAAATAATTTTTTAATTTTTGAAAAACGTATTTCCAACTTTCTATTTGTTGAATGAGTCTTGATGTGAAATAATTCCTCTACTCGACGGAAATTTTATTTCGGTATTTGTGAGTGTTTGAGAAATAATTTTAAAATGAAAAAAAAAACCTAATTTTCTAAATAGCCATTGAATTGATGAGTGCTCTTACACTCATATTGACATTGTTGGCATGACAGTGACACTATTAGCTTGACATTGTTAGTGCTCTTCCTAGGTCCTTTACATGAGCCAAAGGTGGGGTGGTGGTGGGGGATTTCCCTCAATTATATTATTTGGTTTTAAACTTTTTACTTCTTCTTTTATTTAAACTTTTACACATTTAGTCTAACTTTTTATCCCATTTATCTAACATTATAAAGTCCATAAAATCTCATATGCTAGTACACACTTTATCCAAAATTAGTAGATAATAGATATATCTAGAATGCATACTTCCATATTCAAGATATTTTCCATAATAATTTGTCAGAAAGAAAAACATGCAGAACAAAGTTTTGCATATTTCAAACCTCCAACATAATACTTCATAATAGACATTTGTCACCTATAATAAAAACTATAATAAACTCCATCAAAAATAAAAATCCATTAAAAACTATTTATATATTCAAAAATTCTTAAAAAAAAGCTATTTATACATTCAAAAATTCTTTAAATTTTAAAAATATTTAAAAATTTAAAAATAATAATAATAATAAATATATAAAAATCCATAATAAAAAATAAGATTCCCCACTTGGCATCTCTGCACACTTCCCTCCTCCACACACTTCTTCCGCAATTAGATTACATATCATTAACATTATTATAATAAGTTTAAATTGTATTTCTGTTTAAATTGCAAAGGTGCGACGAATCAATTTTTTACAGAATCTGATGATGGAAATTCGTTGGCCAGTTACTTTTCCAAACCCTGGAGGCAAATAAAAATATACCAGTGAAGCACCATAATCAATGATGTAAATAAAATATGAACAAAGGAAGAAATATTTCAAAGACGATGCAAAGTAAAAATGAAAAAGAGATCCAAGGAATTTGATTTGTTATAAACATTAATTTGAATACATAGACATAAACATTAATTTGAATACTATATATATATCAAATGCAGGGATTTTTTTAATGCAGTGCATTTTGCTTAAAAGCATGGTTTTGTTGAGATAACCCAAGTTTATATGCTAAGACCAGTTTTCCTCCATTGGTTATATATGTCTCTAAGGGTGTAAACCTAGCTCAACACACTATATGTATTTACACCATGACAAATGTTAAAGTAATAGTTAATTCATTTTCCTTAACCGTTATTTATAGTTCAATGATGGTTAACTCACTTCATGTGCATGTGTAACTCCTAGTATGAGTTATAGAGCATTAGTTACAATATTTAAGAAACTTATCTGCTAAAAAATTTAATAGCTTTTGACACACGAGGCATGCAGTATTGGTAGTGTGGGGCCAAATGTTTGGATTTGAATGTGTGGGGCTCAAGATCAAACAACATATGTGTGGGGCCTGAATGAGGCCCAAGCCAAACAATGTTGGTGCGGGCATGAATGAGGCCAAGCCTACAAAAGAAGGAATTTGTGTGAATGTCCATGTATGACCAGGCCCAAACAAGGGTGGTTTAGGGGCCGAAGGTGGGCCAGTTTTGACAGGTTGTTGGGCCATGTAGGTTGCTAGCACATGTTTCACTCATGAGGCATTTAATCGCTAATTATAGATTGAAATGACTTGGAAATTCTATTGCACATGTGAAAAGTGCATAATTGAGGATGTCTTTTCTGTATTGTTCCTTCTTCCATACACATCCCCAATTCTGTACCTTTGCACATATTCTCCACTCCACACTTTTTTTCTGCACACCTTCATTCCACACAACACTTCTTCTACATGAAAAGTTTGGTTTATGTGTATAGTAAATGGACTAGGTCATATGGTAATCCTAGATTGACATGAACATTTTATCCGATAACTTCCGCGAAATATTTGTAATGACAACATATGACATAGAAATAGTTTCTAGCATTGAGTAGGAAATTGTGAGAGAAATAACAAATGCAAGAAAACAATTGTTCAGAGTAGTGCCCGTGTGGAAGAAGTCGTCTACAAAGCAAAGATGTATGGAAGAAGTGTGCAGAGGCAGGAATAATGGCATATTGCATAAATAATTGCAGAAACAAATTGTTCTTGAATAATGGAAAAACATGGGCGCCACACTACCTTAATCACGACAACGTATCCATAACTATAAAAAGATGTAAGGACTATGATGCTATGGAGATATACCTATTGTTTTAATGTTACATTAGTTGTTTCAATGTAAGTTCAGTTGTAACTTTGATTTTATTTAATATTATTTTTCAATTTCAAAAATTATTTCTTTAATGGAAAAATTATAATTGTGGTTTGATAATAAATTTAATAATAGAACTTATTATGATTAGAACCTACATAACATCTTGAACTATTTATCTCAATCAACTAAATATGAAATGGTAATTTTATTATTATTATTATTATTTATCTTAATCATGAAATTGAGTGAGACATAAGATTCTTTCCCTCACTCACTCGAAGGTAATTGAAATGTTTATGATCTTGCATGTTTGAATTCTTCTTGGATATAAATGTATCTCGTTTGGGGGAGGGGAATCACAACACATCCCTCATATTCATCGCTTAGTGGGATGGATGTTGTGCCTCCCTCCCAAATATCCCCTCCCTCGTCACCCCAGATAGGGAATGTTGGACATGGTAACCCTCGATTGAATATTTTGAGAAAGACTTTGTAGATCAAGGAGCGGAGTGCGCATCGCAAAGCTATGTTAGAGTCCTAGGGGCTTTAGGGTGGGTCAGAGCCCCTTATTTTGCAAAGGGGTGGGATGATTTTGTATACCTTGAGCTCCACCCATGGTTTTAGGACCATGGTATTGTAAAAGATAAGACTATATAAGGAGACCAGGATAGTCCTTGAAAGTCAGTCGAAAAATATCATAACTCATGATAGAATGCACTTGGATGTAACATTGTTTTGAGTATATATTATGTTGTTTTTGGGAAACGGAAGGCTCCTTCTGCTAAGTTTGCAGAGACCGTAGAAAGTCTACAGCTAAGTGTGCATATCCATGCAACTGAGTGTGCATGGTGGAAAGGGTTGTATTAAAAAGATATAAGTAATAATAGAAGAATTTGAGGACATATATGTGTTTTGTGTTTATGTGCTTGCTTTACTTGTATTTTGATATCATTTATGCTGAGTTAAGGTTTTTTATACATGATTGCATCGCGAAGTCCTATTTATGGTTATTTATGTTGTTTTATGCTTGTTAAAGTAAAATCGCGCAGTGTGAAAGCCAGTTCAATAAGAAGTGTTGAAAAATGACTGTATAATTAGCATAGTTTTTCTACAAAGCTCTCTTAAGTGTTGAAAGGAAGATAAGCCCTAAAGCCACACTCCATTGTCCCTTTGGATGCAAAAACCTAGTTCTAGCACCCCTTGATATTACCTCGGGTGAGACTTCAGTCTATGCAACAGATCATTACTGAAAGGGTCGATAATAGGGGGTTTTGTTGGTTTGCGCAACCATATCTGAACTTGGGTCTAGGCACCATCAAACCAAAAAATGGTTCCATTGTCGGGACTGGGATCTGACTGAGGCATATGTGGATGCGGCTTTCAACTAAGAATTGTATTCAATATTGGGTAAATATGAAAGAGTGTGAATTTGAAGTGTAGGAAAACATAAATCCGTGCATATCTACTGAAAAATGGTTACAAAAGTATATCTTCATAGATCAACACGAGATCTTTTTCTCATCGTTTGCAAGTGAGTTGTACAAGTGGTTATCAAGACTAGTTGAGAAAACTACCCATTTCAACAATAGACCTACTGTGTGGACTCCATCATTGATCAAGCAACTAAAGGAAATTGATAACGAGATTGTAAGTTTCGTTGATTATTGGATCGATAGTGTACTTGGAGGATTTATTACTGAGTTCATGATCGATAAATCTATATCCTATAGCGAAGCCGAGCACAAATTTTTCAAAGGCCCATGAGGTAAGTACTTAAACTCATTGAAGCTTTGGATTAAGATGTTATTGTGTGAAAAGGGTGTGCTACGGATGCAATCAGATTATTGTTTGAAGGAAAGAAAACTGGAACTATGTGACATGGTAAGAGATTTAGGGCAGATCATAATAATTACGTTGAGTTTGAGTACAATCCACTATTTGGGTCTGAAAGTGAAGAAGGAGAAAGCAACCTTGCTACCCTTATAAGTGCGTCAATAAAAATTGAAGATCATCAGGGCGCTTCTGGAATTCCCCAATATTCTACTCCCATCACAACCCATCCCCATATTGTTCCTCCACCTCCACCTCCAACCCCACTGTTTACCATGGATCACTCACCCAAGATTTATGTTTTCAAAGGATCGGATGATCCCAAAAAAATTTGGTTTGTTGCAGAAGTGTTGTGTAGATTAATCCGTCTTGCGGACAAGACCGATCTCTCTAGTACAAAAGGTAACTAGCAACAAACAGCCAATTATACTAATCTCTCTCTAAGCATATAAGATTTATAAAAACACTATACGGGTGTAAGGCCTGCCTTATGTCCAACGCTTGCTTGATTTTGTTGGAGTTCTTCCCGTGCACTGAAAGAACGTTCCTTGTATTATCTGCAATCACAAACAAGCAAAAAGATTAAGCAGCACCTGTATAGACATTATCATAAATCATACTTATCATAATGATCAAGGAATTTATGAAATAAACCACAAATTGACAGTTTAATGAGAGAAATGAGTATATTTGTATTAATTTCAAATGTAGAAAACCTTTACAACCTGTGCCTTGATGTTGTGCAGGTCCTCCCGGGGTCCGAAGCAGGAATCTCTTCTACTATGACAAGCATTGCACTCTTTGAACCAAGACAAATAGAAAAGAGTGATTTAACCTCACAGAAAGTCTTAGTTATTTGAGACTGAATCTCAACAGCATTTAACTTCAAATCTCTTAAGCTTGAACTCCCTTTGAGGCTACCCAAGGCCTCTTTTTATAGTGGAAGAGAGGAGGTTTCTTGTTCCAAATATGAAGGGATAGAATCCTCCTTCAAAGGGATAAGATCCTTACATCAAGGGGTTAGCTCCATCAAGTGAGGGATGCATGAACCTTCTCAAAGCGTATCCATTCCCGAAAATTCCCATCCAGAATCTTCTAGAATTCATCTGGAATTCATCTTTTATCTTTACTTTCTCGCCTTTTTATGTTTTACAGGGGTCTGCACCCATTACACAAAGAAAGTGCGTTATGGTTCCGCATGCAGGCTGAGATTTAGGTGCGGGACCGCAGGGAATGCATAGAGAAAGTGTGATACCAATTCTTAGGGGATTTTAGGGATTTTCTTCTGATTTTGAAGCTTGATATGAGGAGCTGGTATATTGGACTTGCAAAAGGAGGAAGTATGAGTGATAATGAGCTCATACAGTCAGCAGAATGTCAAGGTGACAGTTTTCAGTGTAACAAATTGCCCCCTAAAGTGCAAAGTCTGGAATAAATAAAGCTGTAGTCTGTCATATATGAAGAGTGCGGTACTTTATCATTTCAAAGATCATCCTGTGGACACCCCAGTCGGTACCTGTAAAAACATTCAATGCAAAATATATACATGTATATGTCATCACTGAGGTAGGCATTCCCATACTCAGATAAAACTAACTATAAACTAACTGAAATCGTTCTGATACAGGAATGATTTTGAATACATCATAGTACAGATATATGTAGACACAGTATGGACGCAGCCATCTGTTTATCAATAGTCTACTGTATAGATGACAACAAAATTCCTCGCAGCCTGGATGGTGGAAACTAGATCCAGGGTCTTGATTTCCGCATCTCGAACCAGTACGATTCTATCCATGCGAATGAATGTGTCGAAGTCGAACATGGTAGAAACCACTTGATTACCAGTCAATGATGTGAACTGTTAACAAGTGTGAGAGAAACCACCAGTAATGTCAATGGCTCTCAAAGTACTCAGTACAATCCATGAAATGTGAATGAATGAGCTGAAGTCGAACATGTCACGGAGTCATTCGATCGAAGGTCATTGATGCAAACTGTCGTCGAAAGCGAGAAACCTGCCATTGAGGCATGCAGATTTCAAGGTACTGACGATTTCTGGATCAACTTCCTAGATAGTGTGCTGATGTCGATAGAAAGCGATATGTCGTAGGCAAGCCCACAACACGAAATCATAGATCAAGTTTTGAAAATAT
This sequence comes from Pinus albicaulis, assembly GCA_034641835.2. Classification (NCBI taxonomy): domain Eukaryota; kingdom Viridiplantae; phylum Streptophyta; class Pinopsida; order Pinales; family Pinaceae; genus Pinus; species Pinus albicaulis. Next base: position 543,328,205 of record CM076574.1, on the reverse strand, counting down.
ATTGGCAAGGACTGACTCAGGGATGGTCAAAGATGGATGACAGATATTTTGCAGATGAATGGTTTTATTTGAACTGTTCTCTTGGACACATAACGACACTGCAGATGGCTTGGTAACAATTGACCCAAAGCTAATAGCCAGAAACCGGTTGAAAATTTTCAATATGGTTTGATTAACTGTTAGGCAAAGGATTTCCCAACCCAGGTGAAAATAAGTGTCGTGTCCAAGAGTGGTCGACTGAGTTTTCGGACAATTTTAAAATACAACAAACACGCTCATTTTTCTCTCTTTTCCCCCACCATTTCTGGCAAGTACCTCTTTATTTTTGACAAGCTTGAGGAGGATAACATTTGCTTGGTTATAAGCTCATCCTTCGGATGAGTCCAACTTAGTTTAAAATTCGAACCCTAAGAAGGAGTGGTTCGTTCTTGTTGAAAATTAAACAGGTCCTTTACTGTTAAATTTTAACGAGTCCAGTATAGGAGAAACTCGGTGTTTTTCAGTTTTAGGGAGTCAGAAGAAAAACTTAAGAAAACTCCATGGGTGTTCTTTTTCGTAAATTTAGTCTCTCGAGCCCGAAAAAGGATAAAATAATGCGAGAGAGAACTCTATTGACCGTATTTAGTCAACGTATACCTTTTTCTTAAATAGTCCATTTCAGTCCGTAAAAGGGGTAAACTTATACTGAAGGGACGACTGTTAATTTACTTTAACGAGTTCGAATAGTCAACTACTCGGCAATCTTTTCATATTTAGAGAGTCTGAAAAGGGCTTAAAAGAGGACTCCAAGGTTTCGCTTTTTCGTAAAATTTTTGAAAGAGTCCGAAAAAGTGATAAAAGTATGCTCTTTGTTGAAAAACGATCATTTCACCTGAAAAATCCTGTTTCTGCACACAAACTCAAAACATTACACATACCTGTTTAAGATAAGTAAAAAATGCTTTCAAAAATATCCCTTTTAAAGTGAAAAATAAATAAATTAAAAATTCATTCATTCGAAAAAACTTATAAAAAGGACTTTTTCTATTTCATTTTTACCGTTCAGTTGCAGAGTGAAAAGTAAAAAGCTTTTGGTTAAAAAGTTCCCGTGAAGATTCTGGAAAATTCAACCGTTGGAATCGAAAATTGTCAGCCCCAGGTAGCCCACGACCTCCTTATCTTGTTTTTCATCCATTTGAAATTCATTTTTTAGGCTTTAGTTTGATTTTTTAGGGCAAAAATTGGTTCAAAAATGCGCCCGCGGGGTCCGCAGGTGGGACACAGGTTACCTGCGGACCCCGATTTTTTCTGAACGGGAAAAAATCGAGGGTACCGCACCCAGCACACATCTCGCGTGCGGAGCTACGCTCTGTTTATAAAACACGGGTGCGGTACCCGCGCGGTCACTTTTAAAACATGGTTTTCTCAATTTTCTGCCAAAATTTCTTAAATGAAATCCTTCTAATTTGCCTTATTTTGTTTTGCAGGATTAACAAGATGCTTATTTGGCGAGAAAGAGAGCATGAGGAAGTGGATGAAGCCGTCCTGCTCCATTTTCCCACACAAAGGGCATTAAAAACATGCTGCTTATACAAATTCTGGGCCATCTCTGACATGAGGGCACAAGTGGAACTCTTAACATGGTTGGTAAACAGATGGCATGTGGAGGACCAGTGTTTCTTCATTGGTGGCCACCGGCTCGAAATTGAGCTGGAGGATATATACTTTTTGACTGGTTTGTCCAAGAGGGGCGAACATGTATCCTTGTTTGGGACTAGGCCAGGTGGCCAGACTGTCGCTAGTCTTCAACTCGAATTTTGCAATGATCAGGCAAATCCTCGGGACAAACGGATTGACATAAAACATATCATCCGTCCTGAACTGAAAGTTATAGCATTCACTGTTGCCAAACTATGTGGGAGCGCCGCGCTTCATGTAGCTACTGGTTCCCAAATGCGCATTGCTATGGACTGTTTTCGCGGCACCATCTTCAACTGGTGCGAAGCTGTGTTGGCCAATATAAAAGGCCAACTTACCAGAGCAAAAACCGGGAAACTAAATAACTTTGGATATGGTTCCATTGTCGTTTCTTTTGCTTTGGAGAGGATTCCTCAATTAGCTCCACAGAGTATTTCAGTTGATGCCGGTCGACCTCGAGAACCGAGAATGGTTCGCTGGTCCGCGTTGATGGCCCGTCATGCTATTGAGGGCACTGAGATTGTACGATTCCCTGCTTCATATTTTCATTGGCTGGATCGCCAAGTTTTCATGATAGAGGATTTTCCATATGCAGGGATAGATTTCCGCGGAGACGGAGAGATGTCTCTCCCTGCAGGGGAACAGTGGGATGATTCAGGTAAAATATTTTTCAACGTTTGCTAAGTTCTAATTTTTTTTTAGTTTTTTATCGTCTTAGAAAACTAATAACCAAAAGTTTTTTGAATACAGATGTGGGTCCACAACGACCAGCTCATCTCCAACCTTTCGAGAGGAGACAACCAGTTGCGCCCGCACCAGCCCCAGCAGGCCAATCAGTAGAGATTTTGACTGATTTGGAGCATCATCTAGAGCGCCTGACTCTAGACATACCAGAGACCAGCATAGATGACATTCCTCTCAGGATACAAAGATATGTGATTGGAGTCCCAGGACCTTTCAGGAGGTTCCTATGCAGGGTGGCCCGAGCAGTTGTTTCCTATCGAGATCATCATCAGTGATGGGATGATCGTGTAGACTCATTTTTGTACTTTTGTATTATCATTTTTGCCGATCATAAGGTGTTTTCAACCTATGATCGAAGACGATGTATATTTTTGAACACACTCCTATGATATATATCACTATTTTGACGGCTATCTGTGTACATATGTGAATGTTGATTGTTTTACTGCTTTTAATTATTGCAAATGTCTATTTATCATACTAGAAGCAATTGAATTTGCTAATGTATTTAAATGTCTTGGAATATGCTGATATTCAATGTAATCAAACTCATGTTCCAAGAGACGAACTCTCAAAAATAACCGTAATAACACCGGATTTCTAATGGTATAAACCCTGTTAAGCTGTAATACAACAAGTTCAGAATCCAACCTTACAATCAAACTTCGAATTCCAAATGATATGGACTCAGATAATAACTCAATCACTGCACTATACTCGGCAATGTTATTTGTTGTTTGACCAAGGCTTACCCCATGCATGGATACTAACTCGTCAGAGGGTGAATATATAACCCAAGCTGCGGAAGAAATGTTCCGTGTACTACGACAAGCACCATCAGCAAAACCAATGTAGGTTTGAAGAGACGTCGACATCTGCAATATCAAGAGTAAAACTCAGATAAGCAGTCATAGTGACAAAAACACACTTCTAAACTAGGCACACTTTTCTAATCTAAAACACACCAGCAGTAAAGAAACCTAAACTAATAAAAAATCTCCACACCTCGTTTAAGCGTAATATCGCTTTAGATAAAGCCCATTTCTGGGTTTATCCAAAGGGACTCCGTCAAAATCTATTAACTCATAGGCCCCTTTTGCTAACTTTCGTTTCACAATATAAGGACCATGCCACATAGGCACGAATTTTCCAGCTCCTAGCTTGTCGTTAGCTTGATCATAAAGTAAAACTAGGTCTCCTTCTGAAAAATTTCGAGGGGTCACATTTCTATCATACTGAGCTTTTATCCTTTTAACATGAGCCTCGTTTGATATTGCAGCACTTCGTCGATTCTCATCTAATTGGGCCAAGTACAAGAAACGTTTTTCCTCTTCAGACGTAGCTGGAAGTAATTCTACGACTAATTTTAGTGACGGTATCTCGCATTCAATCGGCAGCACAGCTTCTAAACCGTAGACCAGTTGAAAAGGAGTGAAACCTGTTGATGTTTTGACTGAGGTTCGATATGCCCAAAGCGCTGAAAATAACATGGAATGCCAATTCGTTTTGTGAATACCAATGATTCGTTTAATCATGGTGACTAAAACTTTATTAATGGCTTCAACCAGACCATTTTCTTGTGGATAGTACGGAGTGGAACTATCGTGGCGTAGGCCAAGTTGTTCTGTTAGTTCAGTCATCATGATATTCCGAAAATGACTTCCATGATCCGTAATAATAGCTTGAGGAACACCAAACCTAGCAATTATATGATTGAATACGAATGTTACAGCAGTCTTGCCGTCAGCTGAATATGTAGGCATCGCCTCGGCCCATTTCGTAAAATAATCTACTGCGAGAATAATATAGGCATGCCCCCCGGCCGAGTGAGGGTTACATGTGATAAAATCGATACCCCATTTTGCGAAAGGACCAACAGAAATTATAGGGTGAAGAGGAGCGGGTGGTGCGCACATTTTTCGATCAAAAATTTGACATTTGTGGCATTTCCGAACCGCATAAATGCAATCTTTAAATAATGTTGGCCAGAAATAACCTGCACGCAATATCTTTTGGGCAGTGGCATACCCAGACATATGACCGCCACATGCTCCAGAATGACAGTCATTTAAGACCTTCTCAGCTTCTTCATGAGTTAGACAACGTCGGAAAACAGAATCCGCTCCTCGTCGATAAAGTGTATCACCAATGATATTATATTGTTGGGATTGGAAGCGTATTTTCCGTCGCTGAGTTCGTGAAATTTCGGGCCGAAAAGATTGGGTTTGGAGATACACAATAATATCCCCATACCATGGATCAAGCGTACTGATAAGAAACAAAGATTCGTCAACAATGGACTCTTCTGCCACTGTTTCAGTATCAGTAGAGGGGAAATCACACATCAGTTCCGCAAATACCAAAGATTTCTTTGCCTTGGATTTTTCAAATTCCAAGTCAAATTCTTGCAGGATAACTATCCATTTAGAATACTTGCCCCCTAGCAATTGTCTGGTCAAAATATACATCATAGGGTTGCAATCAGAAATTACTGTGGTTTTACGTAACAAGATGTAATGTCTAAAACGTTGGACAGCTTGAACAGCTGCCAAGGCCAATTTCTCCACATGTGTGTATTTGATTTCAGTCGAATTGAGATTTCGACTAAGATAATAAATCACATGTTCATTGTGAGATTCATCTTCCTAAACTAGTACCATTCCAATAGTGAAATGAGAAGCAGCGAGATACAAAATGTAATCTTGGTTGTAGTTGGGAGGATGCAATAACGGTGCATGGGTTAACGCGTGTTTAAGCGCATCAAAAGATCGATCAGCGATCTCGTCCCAAAAGAACGGAATATCCTGTTTCAACAACCGGGTAAAACCCTTTGCAAGCTCGGCATAGTTCGGAATAAATCTACGTAAAAAGTTTGCTTTCCCCTGCAAACTTTGGAGTTGGCGCAATGTCGAAGGAGGAGGCAATTTAACAATAGCTTCTACCTTCGAAGGATCGACACGAATGCCTGATTTCGAAACAACAAATCCCAGTAAACGACCCGATTCTACGCAGAAAACACATTTATGCAGATTCAACCTTATCCGATAATGCCGACATCTCATAAAAATTGCTCGTAAATGAGTGGGATGATCGGCCCTACGTAATGAATGAGCAGGTAAATCATCAAGATATGGCTGAACAATGTGCTTAATGTCATGAAACGCATAAGACATAGCCTGTTGAAAAGTTTCTCCAGCGTTCTTTAGTCCAAAAGGTAGTTTACAATAGGCAAACATTCCCCACGGACAAATGAAAGCTGTTTTAGGTTGATCTGCAGGGAGTATGTTTATTTGATTGTAGCCGGAAAAACCATCCATAAAGGAGAATAGTTCACTACCAGCACAATCATCGATTATCTGATCGATATAGGGAGTTGGATAATTGTCTTTTGGACACGCTCGATTAATGTCCCTATAATCGATACATACTCTTATTGTTCCTTGTTTTTTAGTGACAGGAACAATATTCGATACCCAATCCGTTAAGGGAATTGGATAAATGAATCCTGCTCGAAGTAATTTTTCAACTTCAGTTTTTATAGCAGCATCTTTTCTAGGATGAATTTGACGTAATCGTTGACGAACAGGTTTAGCATCCGGGTAAGTCTTAATCTCATGAACCACGATCGATGGATCAATTCCTGGCATTTCTTCATAAGACCAGGAAAACACGTCACGGAATTCTTGAAATAGGGCTTTATAAGTCTGAATTTCTTCATCTGAACAACAAGCACCTATATGAATGTTTTCAATTATTCCTGGTTTTAATGAAATGTCAATTGGAACCGTTCTAGATATATTTTCCAAATTTAACTCAGAATCAAGATTTTGCAATGGATTCTGAGGTTCCTTGGCATATTCAGTAGTAAAAATTGAAGCGAAATCATTTTCAAAATGATCTAATTCAGGTAAGAATGAAGACCGGTGATGGAGATCTTCCCATGGTAAATCATCAATAGACAAAAACTCACGAATTTGCTCATCTGTATGAACAATTTCAGGAAATGTCGTTGCATCTGAACTAGATATAGAAAGCGATTCCTCTTGGATCCCATTCATTGGATCGATTTCGGTTGAAAAGGGGTTGGAAAAAGACTGTACAGTCTGGTACGCAATTTCAAATGGACTCAAAGGCATCGCGCCATCAAATGAGTCTATGTCGGATTCAGAAGGTAGAATCCAAGGATCATCAGACATAACTGTGTCTGATGAAATCATATGAATAGTTGCGGTAGAAGACGATACGTTAGGAGGAGGAAAGGAAAAAGTTCCTAGCAAACCAGAATCTTTAACCAAACCTACTCCGACATCCTTATAAGGGATAGCCGTTTTACCAACATGCTGGATTGTTTCTGTAGAGGCTGGGTCGGACGAAAAATAAGTTAACTGATCTATTGTTACGATCTTTCCTTGATATGGAAATTTTATAAGTCGAAAGACCGAAGAGACAACAGCAGTCATAGCATAAGACCAACTACGACCCAGTAGAAGGTTGTAATCTAGAGGGGCATCAACCACTTCCACATCTAGATTAACGATTTTTCCTTCAACCCCTATGGGTAATTCCTGCAAAATACCATAAGGTTGAAAACCTCGACCATCAAAAGCTTTTAGAATCGTCGGAGATTGGTTAAGTGTAGGAGAACCAAGAGATTTCCAACACTGAAACGACATAATACACGTTGAAGCTCCCTCATCAATCACAGTCCGAAAGATAGGTCTGTTTTTGACTAACACTGGAATCTGGAAAGCCATTTGGTGAGGAAGACGCGGTGTACTAGTTTCTAAATCGAAGATTATGAGGTTAGAATCTTGAACATCAACAGCTCCTATAGCAGACAATAACAATTTACGCTGTGCTGGACACGATTGCAGCACTTCCAAAGCCGACATCGCTGAAGGAGAAACAACTAAATCTTCAACAATGTTGTAATTCTGAGCAGCTCTCGCATGTGGATTGAAAGCTGATTTACGAAGAACACCTTTAGTAGGCGGTTTGATTATCAATTCTGGATTTTGTTTCTCGATCTGTAGCGGACCGGAAACAGGAGGAGTTGTATTTGATGCGTTGGCATTAGAAGACTCTCCTTCTTTGCCATCAACGGGATTCTTAGAACCGTAATCTTGCGATCGCGTCGCAATCCTTACATGAGACATCATCATAATAGGCTCTTCTAAAGTAGTCGAGGAAAAACCAATCATCTTACTATCTTGAACTGGAAAAGGATCCTTCAAGACAGCAGGTTGTTGTGATCCTTTAACGAGTTTCGTAACTTCCTCTCGATATGGACATTCTTTCGTGAAGTGATCTTGTTCACAAATGAAGCAAGGATAGCGAGGTTTACGTTTCTCGTCATTGGATTCTTCTCTATCTGTTTTCTCTTTCGAATTTTTCTTGTTTTTATTCCTCCCCTTCTTTTTGCTACCGGATTTTGATTTTGCCGTAGATGTTTCAACGACATGAATATCGGCAGAAACTTCTTGAGAGGATTCTCCTTTCGGGGAATCAGGTAAAGTTATAATTGGAGAAGAATTCTTTGAGGATTTATTCTTACTTTTAGAACTAACTGTACCAATCATACCGTCAGCGGCATGAGACCCTGAAGGAGCAGCAGCTATTTGACCTTGTTTGGGTAGATCGGGAATTTTCTCATGAAGAGTACCTGACTGCGTATAAACGAGGTCAAGGTACTGAGCCTGAGCAATTACTTGCTCTTCAGTAACAACACCAGCCTTAGCTACATCTTCAGTGATCTTGGGCAGTAATGATTTTACAAACCATTCTGCCAAAATTTGATCCGGAATATAAACCTTCACTAAACGTCGTCTACGTCGCCACTCATGAATATGATCAGAAATATACGTGGACGTAGATTGTTTTAGTGAAGTTAATAATTCTGTGCCATTGTCGTATCTGACAGGCAACTGGAAATGAGTTAAGAAAGACGTTGCTAACTGACTGAAATTATGAAACGAGCCTCGTGGTAACTCAATGTACCATTTTGCTGCTAGACCTATGAGTGTCCTTTGGAAAAGACGTAAGCGAATCGAATCATCGATAATCGAATTAGATGCACACCAAAGGTGATAAGTCATCACATGATTTGATGGATCCTCTCCTGACTTACCTTCAAATTTCGGTATGTCACTGGGCAACTTATGAGGCATTGACGACCAGTTCTGATAATAGAAAATAGGATCATTAGTAAGGCGCGTCAAATCTGGTAAGTCCAAAGTTGCGATGAACGGTAACTGACGGTTAGGGTCACGAAAACCTTGAGAAGCCAAAGCAGATCCAGGAGGCGGATACCCAGGATAACTAGGAATCGGATTAGCATTGGGTATTGTATAACCTCCCGGATAACCAGGATGAATCAGACCATACTGAGGTTGTTGATAAGTATAACCAGGGTATGGCTGATAGCTTGGATTCTGAACATAGGGACCGTATTGCGGCTGTCCTTGGTACGGTTGATAAGTAAACTGAGGTTGACTCGTAACAACTGTACTTGTACCGGCTTGTCCTGCAGGCATCTGAACTGTAGTCTGAGCTGAAGGTCCTGACTGAGGTACAGAGACTTGCGGGATTTGCACGGATACAGGGATAGCCGAACTCGGGGCTACAGACACTCCAGAAATAGGTGTAACGGGTTGAACAGACGTTGCAGCAGTTACAGGAGTTTGGGGCGGAGTCTGAGGTGTACTAGGCCCAGCCTGCTGAACTGAACTAGGTGCAGGAGTTTGAATAGCTGGCTGACCAGGTTGCTGAGTTGAACCAGAAACCAATGGCTGACCAGGTTGATAAGGTAACTGCACATTAGGCTGCAAAGGTTGTTGATATTGGGACGGATCCCACACCATCATTCCGGGGTATTGTCCCGTAGAAGGTTGAACGTAAGGACCAAAACCTGGTTGAACGTAGGGTTGATAAAAAGGTAAAGTTCCGGCTCCTTGAACAGATGGTTGACCAGAAGGCTGTTGGTAACCTTGCATTGGGTACTGCCCTTGAGGTTGATAACCTTGAGGCACGTACTGAAGTTGGGGTTGTTGAGGACCCTGAGGAGCATATTGAGTTTGGGGTTGACCTTGGGGAATGTACTGTCCTTGAGGTTGGTAACCCTGAGGTATGTACTGTCCTTGGGGTTGCCCCCCAAAATAATATGGATCCACAGTTTGTCCTGGGAAAAAGCTACCTTGAGGTTGTGCCCTGGGTGGTAACTGACTACCTTGAGGTTGCCCCCCAGGCGGTAATTGACTACCCTGAGGTTGCCCCCCAGGCGGTAACTGAGTTCCCTGAGGTTGACCCCCAGAAGGAAACTGATTGCCTTGAGCTTGAGGATTAGGAATGTTACCAGACATCATATAAACTTGCTCTGCGTTCGACGTTTCAATTTTAAGTCCACCAAGACCAGATGATAACACATTTTCGATAGGTTGAGGAGTTGCTCCTGAGAAAGTACCAGACAAAGACTGATATCCCGCAGGAACAGAAGGACCACCATGTAAAAAAGATTCAGGCGTTTGCGAAAACATGGATGACTCACCAGCCATAATAGATGACGGATAATAACCTCTGGGTGTAGGATGAAATGGAACTCGAGGTGGATAAAAAGCAAGACCCGGATTCTCTAAAAAATCAGTTAAAGAGAGATACCAGGGATTAGTTCGAATAGGGCTATAGAAAATAGATTCACGTTCCCTAAGATTTAACGATTGAGGGGAGTTGGGAAGAGATATGTCTTCGTCTGGATTAGTAAGTTCTTCTATAGAAATTAGTCCAGAGGGAAGATTTTCAGTAATGATATTTCTTACCCTAGGTGAACCTGGATCGCTAGAAGTTGGTGAGATAAATCCTGAGGACGTTTCTAACACAGAAGATTCAGTTTCAGGCTCAGAGATTTCAGGTTCGTCAGATAATTCTCCAGTAGGAGAAATATTTTCAGTGACTTCAGAAACTGAAACCGGTTCTTGAATATATTCTGTTGTAGGAATTTGATGATCGGGATGTATCACAATAGCAGAGCTTTCAGCTTCTGTTGATCTAAGTCTACGGCTACTGTGTGGTACCAGAGCTCGAAGCCCTTCAAGATGACCTGGTGTAAATTCAGGGGGTTTCCCTTGTATTCTTCGGGATTGTCTCGGCAATTCCGCCACGATGAAAAATTATCTAATCACACGCAAACAAAGAAAAATTTCAATGAAAACACCTAAAGTCTCTAAGAAACAAACAATTGAATCACTCGCTTAAAAAATCTAAGAGTTCAAACCACTCACAAACAAATAACTTTCCGTACTAAAATCACTAGTTGGTGATGAAATCCAACTTAGTAGAATTTTAACACGAAAAGGGCGGTTGGAACAGTTACCCCGACAACCTGCTTAATGAAACAGACTGGCACAAGTTTCTTCACATAACCATCTCGAGTGAAGAGAACCCCCCAGAGAGTCCAAGTGAGTCTAGTCGACGTCTGTTCTAGGTACAGTGGGATCTTCCCTTCACCGTCACCTTAGGAAAGAATCCTAAAGATTATGGTCTCTAAGGTTACCAACTGAAACAAATATACCTGGGGGAACAGTCTACGATCCGACACACACGCAAGGGCAGAGTAACAAAGCTCAATCCCCTTGAAGGCTCCTTGAACGAATCCAAGGTTTACCGACAAGTGACCCCTGGCTCCTCGACAATGGTCTATCCGAGGTTTACCGTTTTTAATACGTGTATATCTTCTATCGTTCCCAATGAGAAAGGATTGATTACCCCACTGGTTCAGATATGATCTCGTGCTTAACTCCTTTAAGAGGAGCTTCCCAGAGCATACATGCAACAACTGGAATTCTTCCTACCGCAAGATATATCTACTTGTTTGTTTTAACTATCTTGGAGAGTTAACTACTCCCTACTCCAAGATACTAGCCTAAGCTATGTTGGTGATGAGAGCCCTAGAAATAAAAAGATTACTAGATGAATTTTATTTAAGCGTTACTTTTAAGAGCTTTTTCTTAAGTCAATGGGTGCGGAAATGAAACTTTGTATGATGTGAAGACCCGACTTCCAAAAACACTAAAATGCACCTATGATGATATTCAATTCTTTTTTCTTTCAATGAACTTTCTATCTAAAGAAGAGTTAGAGAATGCAACCTTTAATTTCCTTCTTCAAACATGAAAACTAATTGAAAGAAACTCTTTTGTCTTTTCAATAAACTATCAAAGCTCACAAGAAAAAACTCTTTTCTTTTCCAAACAAAAGCTACAAAACAATTCTTTTTCGAAAGAAATCTACAAAAATAAAAACTATTCAAAACTAATCTTAAGAGCTAATCTAAATTGAGTAAAAGCTTTTTAGAGTTTTTTTTTTTTATGAATGTTTCTCTTAGTTGTTCAGCAAACTAAGAATCTATTCGTTCAGATAACAAAAAGATCAAAAAACACTCAAAATATGTTTTTTCAAAACACTCAAAGAATGAAATTCAAAACTTTGAAGCAAGTTCTTTCGAAGATTTGCAAAGAAATCAAAAGGCTTAATTTCTCAACATAGGATGTTTCCACAATCAGGTCGGATTCAAAAGACAAAAAGAGATCAATGTAATCTGAGATACTGCAAATTGTCAAAAGTTCGAATCACTACAAAGACCAAGCAGGAAGAATAATCCAATCGGCAAAATCTCCTAGAAAATCATCAAAACACTAACACTGTTGGAGTTCATACACAATGAATTCTTGATAGACACAATAACCAGTCTGGGCAGAAACCAAAGATCTAAAAATAAACCAGAAAAAGAAACCTAGAAATTTTCTAAAAATTTTACAGGGTCCGCATGTAAGCAGTGTTGACAGGTGCGGTCCCGCACTGTATTCTATAGAGAATGTGCGAAACTGCCCGCACTGTCAAAGTTATGCAGAGTGCGGTCCTAGCAAAAATTATAGAAAAACTCAAAACACTTCTAAATTTTCAAAAACAGAAAAAATTTAAAGTACCCAGACAGATGTGAATCAATCAAAAATCAGAAAAAACGTTTTCTCAAGTCAAAAATCAAAGATAACCAAGAACAACAAGTTCTTCCCCAGCGGAGTCGCCATTTTGTTGTGTAGATTAATCCGTCTTGCGGACAAGACCGATCTCTCTAGTACAAAAGGTAACTAGCAACAAACAGCCAATTATACTAATCTCTCTCTAAGTATATAAGATTTATAAAAACACTATACGGGTGTAAGGCCTACCTTATGTCCAACGCTTGCTTGATTTTGTTGAAGTCCTTCCCGTGCACTGAAAGAACGTTCCTCGTATATCTGCAATCACAAACAAGCAAAAAGATTAAGCAGCACCTGTATAAACATTATCATAAATCATACTTATCATAATGATCAAGGAATTTATGAAATAAACCACAAATTGACAGTTTAATGAGAGAAATGAGTATATTTGTATTAATTTCAAATGTAGAAAACCTTTACAACCTGTGCCTTGATGTTGTGCAGGTCCTCCCGGGGTCCGAAGCAGGAATCTCCTCTACTTTGACAAGCATTGCACTCTTTGAACCAAGACAAATGGAGATGAGTGATTTAACCTCACAGAAAGTCTTAGTTAACTAAGTCTGAATCTCAACAGCATTTAACTTCAAATCTCCTAAGCTTGAACTCCCTTTGAGGCTACCCAAGGCCTCTTTTTATAGTGGAAGAGAGGAGGTTTCTAGTTCCAAATATGAAGGGATAGAATCCTCCTTCAAAGGGATAAGCTCCTTACATCAAGGGGTTAGCTCCATCAAGTGAGGGATGCATGAACCTTCTCAAAGCATATCCATTCCCGAAAATTCCCATCCAGAATATTCTAGAATTCACCTGGAATTCACTTTTTATCTTCATCTGAAATTCACTTTTTATCTTTACTTTCTCTTTTGTGTTTTTACGAGGGTCCGCACCGTGCAATAAAGTGACGTTGTGTCAGCATGCGGTGAGATTTGAGTGGATACAGGGAATGCAAAGAGAAATAAATGCCCATTCCAAGTTTTAGGGGTTATGGTGATTTCAAAACTTAAATGTGAGGCTGGTATATTGGACTTGCAAAAGGAGGAAGTATGAGTAATAATGAGCTCATACAGTCAGCAGAATGTCAAGGTGACAGTTTTCAGTGTAACAAGAAGCAATATGGAGATCGTAGAACATCACTGATGAGAATATGAAGAAAGCACAGTTGGTCACAATGTTGTCGGATAGATCATTATCCTGGTATATGAAGTACTCCTCGATGAATGAAAAAATGCCACGTTGGCCTAGATAAAGGCTACATTAAATGCTGAATTTAAGAAGTCGAGGTCGCAGTCCCAATGTATTATGGACATCAAGGAGATCAAGAAATTGATCACTGAAACTGTGTGGAAATTATATCAAAGGTATAAGACACTGCTAAGTCAAGTCATCTTCAAGATCTATGATGAGCAGCACAAGGAATGGTTTATAGTTGCACTATTTCCACATCTTAGATTTCTATTATCACAACAAAAGATCGCAACCCAAGCAAAAGCATTGGAGATTGCGATGAAACAAGAAGCTTCATCGGTAGTTGATACCAACATAGGGGTTCAATAGATGTAGACCCAGTTGGAAAGCTTACATATGGAACTCCAGGACCTGAAGAAGGGAAAATAGGTTCGGTCTGACATGCGCTCAGAAGTATGGTGCATAAAGTGCAAAGTGGAGGGTCCCCATAATGATCAGTGTCCTATTTAGAGAGATTACATGGACACTGGGATGCCAAGTCTATTGAAGGCTAGGCCAAGTACTGGACCAAATCTGAGACCAAATTTTTGGTGTAGCTTATGTAGAGTTGCAGGCCAACACTCCACAGACTACTGCCATCTACTGCAAAAGTACATCCAATCACTAAGGAATTTGTTCTGTAATTTTTGTAGTTCGGTGGGACATGATGACAAGAATTGTCGAAGCTATGATATAATGAAGCAGATTCCTCGAGAATAACGAATGAAAGTCAAAGGTAGGGAAGATCCAGGTTCACCAACAACGCGCTAAGGTTTCCAAGGCCGAGGACATCTCCACGGAGGGACGTTGGACGAGGTCAGAGACACATGATATGTTATAATTGTGGTCAACTTGGACATTTCTGTAGGGATTGTCAGAATCCTGTTGCCATATATTGTAAGTATTTTCACACATTTGATCATGAAATATAATATTTTCCTACATTATTGGCTAAAATGCAGGAAAATCACAATCAACATCCTGCCGAGAACCTACAAATGATGAGAGCTGAACCTCACAAAGAATATCTAAGTGTCAGCATAGTGACACGAAGTGGTATAAATACCAGAGAAGGAAAAGTGGAAGGAAAGAAGCATATGGAGGATACATGGGTCCGGAAAGCTTCAAAACAAAATAATGGGTTCGATGTACAATGTGAAAGAGAAACCTTCATGGAAGCGAAGAATAATTTTATGAGCCCTGGAGCTTTGAAATCAACAGGGCAGAGACAACTAATTCCACTGAAGAATAAACCCAAGGAGATTAGTGAATCAAAGGAAGTTGATCTATCCATTCTAAAGTCATTTTTACAGACATGTATGAAGTTTCTAAGGGATCAGAAAGTTGTGGAAGTATGGTAGGAGCTGATTGACAACTATGCTGAAAAAGAAGAACCACGACTGGAACAATGTATAGTAAGTAAGGTCTACAAAAATAATAAGAGAACCGATAGAGAAATGTGGTTAACTGTGCATATCGATGATTATGAAATGGACCAAGTCATCCTTGATCTTGGATTAGATGCCAATTTTTTTCCAAAACAATGATGGGAACGGATGGGGAGATCAAAGCTGCAATGTTCACCAATTCAACTAAGAAAGGAAAATCAACAGAAGATTATTCTTATGGGTTGATTGCATTGCATTAGCGTAGATATTGATGGTGCAAGTGTATTGTCAGACTTTGAAGTCATTGAAATTGTTGATGATAACAATCTGTATCCCGATTTTCCTAGATTTGATTGGGCTTATGATATGGGTGCCATAATCAACCTGAAAAATAGACATATGGTGTTTGATAAGAATGGTACCAGGGTTGTTGTGCCTTTTGACCCTTCTGAAGGCATACGATATTCAAAACATGTCCAGAATGAATATGGTGATATCGATAATATCTATAAGATAACTGTGCAAGAAGAAGACTGGATCAATCCTACCACTGTTGGAAGGATAAGGTGGGGCATGACAGTTCTTGTGTTTCAGACTCCGACGAATAATTAGAGCATTGGAAGAAGTGATTGCATAAATTTATCACTAAGCGGTGCAAAAAAGTTACCAAATCACTTCGTTGCATCACATCAGAGGTACGTGACCTTCCCTTCTATGATGGAACTGGAGATGTTGATTTATTTCTGGATGAATTTGAAAAAAAGGTGCCTGAAGAGCAGCGATATGAAGTGTTGGAATTTGTTTTGAGGTCCACCCCAGCCAGATTATGGGGTGCACACAGAGCAGGTTTAGGAGGATGGAAGGAATATTTCAAACTGATGAGACTCATGTTTGGTCATGCAAACACTAAGATTATGGAGAATTACAATGGTAGGCATGATCCTCGCGAGCATTTGTCTTACTGAACCGAGGCCTGGGGCGAAGAAGCTTAACCTGAATGGGTGCATATATTATTTCATACCATGGATACGATACCTCAACAATGGTATATTTAAACGGAGTTGCGCCATGGCACCACAGATTGGTATGATATGATGACATGTTTCTTATCAACTTATAATTTCACAAATGGTTGGAATTGTATTAATGATGTTCTTCAGGAAGTCAGAGTAGGAATATTTCAAATTACCATTGAGCAAACGAATTCGGTACAACATGATTGGGTTGCGTAGTTGGAACAAGCACGAGAGTGTGATAACCTGACTGTGGAAGAAGGTGAAGAGGATCCAAGCAATGTCAATATTCTTGAATCAGAAGGACATCACATGGTTGCAGGTCCTGCAGTAGAGATGAAGAACATAGCAAAACCTGTAAGAACTCAACAAGTCAACATAGGCTCAGAAGAGTAGCCCTAGTTCATGAAGACTGGGGACTTTTGGGATGATGACACATTAAGTAAGGTCATTGAATTGTTGCATGAGTGTCAGGATCTATTCCCGATGAATTTATCTGAGATGAAAGGAATTAAAGGAGAATTAGGAGTTATGGAACTCACTTTGAAGCTTAATGCGAAGCCACCCAAGAGGTGCCTATATCAGTTGAACCCAAAATATAAAGAAAAAGTGCAAGAAGAATTAGACAAGATGCTTAGTGCTGGCATAATTTAACTAGTAGAGGAGTCCAAGTGGGTTAGCCCTATGGTGGTTTAGGAGAATAAAACCAAGGGAGAAATAAGGATTTGTATCGATCTTAGAAATATGAATGATGTATGCATCCATGATCCATTTTTGACACCATTCACTGATGAAGTTTTGGAGAATGTTTGAGGGAAGGAAGCCTACTCTTTTACAGATGGCTTTGTCGGCTACCATCAGATTAGGATCGTGCTAGAAGACCAGAGCAAGACCACTTTCGCTACTGAATGGGGATCATTTTAGTACACAGTCATGCCATTAGAATTGAAGAATGCTCTAGCAATATATTCTAGAGTCTTAGTCGCTGCTTTTAAATAATATATCCACAAAGTTTTGGAGGTGTATTTCAATGACTTGACAGTCTCGAACTGTTAAAGAAGCATGTTTCTATTGGATGCTTGCAAGAAATATCAAATCTCCTTGAACTTGAAGAAATGTATTTTTTGTGTGCCATATGGTATATTGTTGAGCCACATTGTTTGCAAGTAGGGATTGATGGTAGATCGTGTGAAGATTTATGTGATTATAAACTTAGAGCTACCAAAGAATGTGAAGTAGCTACGCACGACACTCGACCATACGAGTTATTATATAAATTTCATAAAGGCCTACACACAGATCACTACGCCAATGGAAAAACTCTTGAATAATGATCTCAAGTTTTGTTGGGATGATGATTGTCAGAAGAGCCTCAATGTGCTGAAGGAAAAGATGGTCATTGCACCAATTCTAGATTTGCCAAATTGGAAGGAGGAGTTCCATGTACATGTTGATGCGTCCTGCATAGCTTTGGATATGTCTTAGCATAGCTAGGAGAAGGTGATCTAGATCACCCTTTTAATTTCGCAAGTCAAAATTTGTCTAAAGCAGAACTAATTTACTCCACCACAGAGCGTGAAGAGTTAGTGATGGTATATGCGCTGCAGAAATTTTGACATTTATTAGGCGCACACTTCAAAATGTTCACTGATCATTCTGTGTTGAAATACCTAGTGAACAAGTCTGTGTTAGGGGGGGGGAGCTTTTCAGGTGGCTATTTCTATTTTAGGAGTATGATTTCGAAGTGCTAGTCAAGCCGAGATGCTTGAATGTCGTTTGTGATCATTTGTCTAGAATCGAGACAGGGAAAGAGCCGAAAAATATTGAAGAAGGATTACCTGATACAAAGTTGTTCACGGTTCGAGTTGCAGATGAGAATTTCATAGATATCATTCGATTCTTAACTACAAGAGTTGCACTGGTGGAGTATACTACACAAGTTAAGAAATAGATTCTAGTAAAGCCATCAGATTTTAATCTGATTGCAGGACACTTACACAATATGTGGGATGATGATATTCTACAAAAATATGTTCCTGAGCATGAACGACACAGTATTTTGGTTGAATCGCATGGTGAAATTTCTAGAGGTCACTATGCAGGAAAGGACATTGCGCAGAAGATCATACGAGTTGGAATTTGGTGGCCTACAGTGCATAAGGATTGGAAGGAATATTGTAGTGCTTGTGATGTGTGTCAAAGGACCAGAAAACCATCGTGAAGGGATGAAATGGCATTGCATCCTCAAGTCACTTTGTAGGAATTCGATAAATGTGCAATCAATTTTGTGGGACTGATTGATCCCTTCTAGGAAGAAATCAGGTGTGTGGTACATTATTAATGCGACATATTACCTCAATAGATGGTTTGAGGAACAACTGGCGAACAATTGTAGTGAAAACACGACTATGAAGTTTATTTTTGAACATATTTTGTCAAGGTTTAGTTTCTCGAAGATCTTGATGAGCGACATATGTATGCATTTCCTAAAAAACACTATTGAAGCATTGACCACAGAGTTAAGAATACATCACCAGAAGAATACACTATATCACCCACAGGAAAATGGGATGGTTGAGTCCTTTAATAAAATTTTGGAGAATGCTTTGAATAATGTGTGCAACGTCAACGGGGATGATAGGGACTTGTGAATTCCCACAGTTTTATCGGCCTACAGGATTACTTGTAAGAAGTTGATGGGTCAGAATCCATTTAGATGAGTATATGGTCAGGAAGTCATAATTCCAATGGAATACATTGTGCCTAGTCTCTGCAATGCAATAGTTAAAGATATGACAGACAACGATATTATGGAGAAGAGATTGGAGCAATTGCTTGCACTGGAGGAAGATAGGTTCATCGTTGGTTTTCACCAACAGGTGTAGAAGGAGGGAAAAATCCTGGCATGACAAGCATATTAAGCAGAAGACATTAAAGAATGGGGAATTAGTTCTTTTGTATGACAAGAAGTTTGTGAAGTTCTGGATGAAGCTGCAAATGCACCGGTTGGGACCTTACATTGTCAGGAATGTCTCAGAGGGGGGAAGAGTTCATGTCGAGAAGCTAAATGGTGATTTTTTCCCTGGACGTATCTATGATAGCCTATTGAAGTTATACATGGATGAATTTTCCTCTGGGGGTTTGTATTGACTATATGGATGGAGAAGAGTCTTAATGCTCCACGCACTTGAAAGAGAGCATGGGAATAAAAATAAATCTACCGAAGGAAGCCTTCATCATAGTAGAAGTACTGAGTGAGATGCAAGGACATGGAAAAGTTGGAGGGAACTGAGACGAATAACGCAAGGCTACGTCGCATAGGCGGGTCTGACAAATCTCACCCATAATATGACTGTTGGAGCCAAAACATTTGATTTGAAAAAGACTTGGCCGTTAAAAGGAGCGGGTGGGGGGTGTATTTAATGGGCACATCTGGGTGGCTCTGCCACCAAATTTGTATTCACGAGGTGTATTTGAAGAATATCATGGATTTTGAATTTGAATTTCATATAAATCAAACATCCCACTCCATATTCAAATATTTTGTGCTTTGAGCTTTAGAATTGATATTTTGTGCCTGAACGCTAGTCGAGTGAGTCGCTTCATGTTGGATTACAATTTTGAAGTGTTTAAAGAAGCATTGATCAAATCAGGGCTCAGGCACACAATTCATCCAGGTCTAAGGCACACCATGATGGCTACGCAACCCACAAATGTCACAAGGATGAGATCGTCCAGGAAACAAACATAAGCGCCTTCTAAAAAGCTAAAGAAGCTGGTACTTAGAACATCACACAGGAAGAAAATTCCTAAGGAAAAAAGGTCTAAGATGATCCAAGATAGGCAAAAGTAGGCCATCGAGGTTGAGGAGTTGGAAGAGGAAGAAATATTGCTTGGAGGGATAGCATATATTGACGCGGAGGAGTTATAACCTCTCTCTAGGTTTCCCCCATATATTCCGCCATGGAAACCGACAGTTGTGAAGCCTACAAAGGATTTAGACATAGTGAAATACAATATTTTCACCCCTTTGCTGCCTGAAGAAGTACTGGTTGAAGAATATTTGTTGGATAAAGTGTCACAACTGCGCATGGAGGATTGGGATTTCAACGACCGCAACAAACCCCCCCAATTCAAGCCAAGACAGTATCAGTGGTCTATATACTATTAAGCTAATGGAGTGACAAGGCTAGAACCATATGAAGTGGTTAGCCATAATTTAGAATGCAAGGTTGTTGAACATGTTATATGTTCTGCACTTTGGGCACAACATTATCAATACAATATGTGTGTGCCAATTTTTTTCCCTAGTGCACGATAATTGTCTATGGTTGGGGGAAAGAATCCTCTTTGATGTGAAGTTGATCAGGAAGATCATGGAATTTCCTTATCTGGGCAAGTACCCCACTGAAGAATTTGTGGGTGTTGGCTTGAGGGGTCCTAACCCAGGTTCAAATTTAATGCGTAACCAACAAAACCCTCTTAATACCGGCCCTTTCAGAAATGACCTTCTTGCGGAGGACAAGGTCTCACCCGAAGTAGTATGGGGGGGTGGTGTAACCAGGTTTCCATACCCTTAGAGAAAATTAAATGAAGTGGGCACCTTCAGATCTGATTTAACAGATAGACTAACATGTGCACCAGAAACCCTATCTAGAAACCCTAGGTTTATTAACTCAGATTAATCTAGTGTGTGCACCCAGACAGAAGATCCACAATTCCTTTAATGGTCCTAATAATGTTATATTCAGCCTTTAGAGAACTAGATCTATGTAATTAACATTCATATCAGCAATAAAAAAGGTACGCAACCGATCCAATCACATATAATATAACTTAATGCGGTAAATGGAAATCATACACAGCGACAGATCATAAAGTAAATCACAGATGCATTTGTCCCACAGAGTTATCAAAACAAGTCTTTATTCATCAACAGTCATAACAACCCTTACAATCCTTTAGATCCACCCGTGCATGTAGCCAACGGGGTCCCCGCATAGCCGGACTAATTTCTCCATGCACACAGCCAGCAGGAGCCTTTTAGACAAACATTTACACAGATATTCTTCAAAGCTCAAAATATTCATACATTTTCATCCAAAAAATAGTCTTATCCAACTCGATTTTGACTTCTACTTATACCTTAGCCTGTGCTCATACTAAGGTTTACAAACCATGGTTTGAGAGTCCTAGATTTACCCTTGAGCCCATTAAAACTAATGAAGGGAATTTTACCTGCCCCAAAGCCCCTTTACTATGCATTGCTTAGCGTGCATGACTTAAAACTAGAAAAAATCACTATTAATTATTCCAAAAATGCAGTCCTAAGGGACCCTGCTCCAACAGTCCCCCAACACAATATTGTGACTTGTCCCGAGTCACAGAGGTACTGGGGTCTTCATCTTCGTCTGTAGCTCCTCGATGTCGACAATAAAGGGCGCAAGGATGCCCGCATTCAGATCGGCTGCACTCTGTGCTGTATCCACCAATTTATGAGAGGTCAACCCCTCTACTGCGAGACTGATACTCTGGTAAGTCTGGCTCAGATTCTTGACAACAACATATACGTCCTGAGATAGCTTCATTGATTCATCTACCCACGAATTTATGTGGGTGGTCACGATTTTCTTCTTCCTCCGAAGGTATTCAACCTCATCACGTAGCACCTAGCTCATCTACAATCATGGCGTTCTCTAAGAAGGCACAAATTTTGGAAGCGCCTCCTGAAGCTCATCGAATGCCTGCTCTTTGGCACATAGTTCCTACGAGATCTTCCTAACAAGGGGATCTGTCTGCATGGATGTCCATAGGCCCATATCTGTATCCAGAAGCTATTTACCCTTGTCAATGGTTGCTGCAATATTTTCTAGCACTTCTTTGACTGGAATAGCGTGCTACACTCGAACTTCATGCAGATTTTCTCGCTGAAGCTTTGCTTGCAACTCTGCAATTTGTTGCTCTAAATTTGCTTTGACTACCTGTACTTTGGAACGAGAGGCATTTAGGGCAGCTAATAAACTTTCAAGCTTGGCCTAGGGTGCAGCCGAGGTAGGTATATCAACCTCATGCAGGTCACCACATAGATGATCAATCAAATTATCTAACTTCTCACGTTGTGCCATCGCTACTTGCTGCACTATCTGAGCCTGGAAAGACTCTTACATTTTTTCTGCAACCTTCTGCTCTGCCTCGATGAATTGTTGGTGCACATGCACCTCTCTGCAGTGTAGATCATCTGTAATGATTGTATGGATAATATGCAGCTTTCCACTGGGGAGCATTGATAAGTCAATGCCAACTTATGAGCAAGTTTGAACCTGGGCATGCAATGCAGGTTGTTCCATTGTAACCACTAATCTTGGGAAAGGGCAGATCCTGCTATCGGTCATGCTGATGATCATACTTGTGCTCTCACTTGTTTGAACCAGCCTCGCCTGAGCCACGTTCACTTGAACGCTATCGGCTATTTTTTGGCTTGAGGGGTCTTGACCCAGGTTCAGATTTAACCCGTAACCAACAAAATTGTCTTACTACTGACCCTTCGGCAATGACCTACTTGTGTAGGCCAAGGTCTCACCTGAAGTAGTATGGCGGGGTGATGGAACCAGATTTCCACACCCTGAGAGAGAATTAAATGAAGTGGTCACATTCAGATCTGTTTAACACACAGAATGAATTGCGCACGAGAAACCCTAGGTTGATTAACATAGATTAATCCAGTGCGCGCACCCAGAAAAAAGATCTGAAATTCCTTTAATATTCCTAATAATGTGATATTCATCCCTTACAAAACTATATCTATATAATTAACATTCACATCAGAAGTAAAACAGGTACACAACCAATCCAATCACAAATAATATTACTTAATGTTGTAAATGAAAATCATACACAGAGACAGATCATAAAGAAAATCACAGATGCATTTGTTCCACAGATTTATCAAAACAAGTCTCTATTCATCAACAGTCGTAAAAACCCTTACAATCCTTCAGATCCACCCACGGAAACAGCCAGCGGGGTCTGCATATAGCCGGACTAAGGTCTCCGCACACATAGCTAGCAGGAGCCTTTCAGACGCAGAAACTTACTCAGATCCACTTCAAATCTCAAAAAATACATACTCTTTCATCCAAAAAATGATCTTATCCATCTCGATCTAGACTTCTACTTATACCTTAGCTCGCGCTCATACTAAGGTCTGAAAACTGTGGTTTGAGACTCCTAGATTTACCCTTTAGCCCATTACAACTCATGAAATCAATTTGACCTAACCCAAATCCCCTTGACTGTGCATTGCTTAGCACGCACTATGGTGAGCCCTTGTATTGCACCAAGAATGATGCAACTCCTAGGGGCTGCCCCAATTTACTTTATCAACCCAAGGTTCGTACAAAATTTGAGGTGACAGTGCTATATACACAGCAAATGCATTCTATTAATGTCATCCTCTTCTGCTTCAAGAAAGGGTGATATTTCTTAAATTATGAGAAAAAATGGAAAGTAGATTGCTGGAAGGAAATGACAGAAAAGGAAAATGAACTAAATTGCTGGAAAGGAATTCCAAGAATGAAACTAATTTAATTTGCAACAAATAGATAGCAGGAAGGAAATTGACTCTAAACCACACTTAACTTGGCCAAACGACTAAATTCACTCTACCTATCCTATGATCTATCTACCATACTCCTATCCATGCAACTAAACTATCCATGCCTTAATTGTAATTAAAAAGAATTAATTTGCAGCTTAGAGGGAAGAAACAGGGCTAAGAGGGTTAATGGGGGGTTTAACACATGAAATGAGGTTTGGAAGCGAAAAGAGGGGGTTAAACCCTTAGGAAAATTTATGATAGCGTGAGAAATGGATTTGGAGTAGACAGAGGGGGTTAAGCCCTTAGGAAACCTTATTATAATGCAAGAAATGAATTCGGAGTGAGAAGAACTCAGAAATGCGATGGCGGAATGTGATGGATAGAAAAAATTGTGATGTGCGATGTAGAAATCGCAACTTCGCAAGTTTAAATGGATGGCAGTAAGGACTTAACGGAATGAACTAGATGGTGTGAAGTGCGAAGAGTGACGTGACGGGTCTCGAATCGCAATATCGCAAGTTTACAAGGATAACAGTAAGGCTTAACAGGAATAAACTAAATGGTGCGCAGTGCGAAGTGTGAAGAGTGACGTGGCGGGTCATGAATTGCAATATCACAAGTTTACAAGGATAGCGGTAAGGATTAATGGGAATAAAATAAAATGTGTGAAGTGAGATTTGCGCTGTAGTAAAGGTTGTGGGTGGCGATTTGTGATGTGATAAGTTCTGCGGGATGCGATTTGTGATGTGGTAAGTTTCGCAGGATGTGATGTGTGATGGGGATGACGTGGCGGTGGAAAAATCTAAGAGTTGCGATTTGTGATTTCAAAATTGCAAAGAATGACCGGTGAGTGTTAACGGTAGAAGGTAACCGATGTGAAGTCGATTTGTGATTTCGAAATATCGCAATCATAAGGAATGGGAGATAAGTGTTAAGGTAATCGTTAAATGTTTCGATTACGAAGTGCGACGTACGGTGGTGGGAGTGTCGAGGAGAAAAGGTGGAGGTTGGGTTTTTGGTGGTTCTGTATGGTTTTTCATGTGTTTTTTGTTAAAAGGGTAAGGCAACCATGAACAGAGAAAAACATAGAAGTAAGGCTGAAGAGCTTAAGGGTGTTCGAAAGAAGGTAAGTGTAGCGCTAAGGTGGGAAGTAAAGGAGGGAAATGGAAGCGTAAGAGAAGTGCTCAAAAGTGAAGCACACCTATGGATTCATATACAAGAAAATATAGAAATGAAAGATGAAATATTGAAGGAAAGGCTTGGACTTGGTAATACAAATTCTTCCTCGAACTTGAACATAAATAAATTTTGGCCTGTGGGAAGGTCTTCCCCTACTCGAACTCTATTGATAAAGATGAGAGGGGGGAGACTTGACCACAATTTTGGAGTTTTTCCTCTATCTCACTATGCATAAGAAATTAAAAATTCAACACAAAAACTAAATAGCAATGAAAATTATCAGAAGCATATCTAACTTAAATGACAGAGGCAAAACTAGCTAAATGACAGAAAGGAAAAGATAATAGCAACAGAGAAGTTGAGGCACATGGATTGGGACCTAACCCATGAGCCTAGCCCTTTGAACTTAAACCAATCAAATGAAATCAATCTACTCATTTCATAAAAGAATAACTGCATACATCTCTAAAAATTTCGATCCCTGAATAAAACAAAACACTTCAATAGTTCACAAAAATAATTCTGAATGGAAGCGAGACTAGGATAGACTAAATCTTCGTAGCTCTATCTCTGCTCTATTTATTCTATAGGAAAAATACCAACAACTCCCTAGAAAATGGTGATTGATTCCACTGGACTCCAAGTAAACCAAGACTGAGTGCTCTCCTCTTTGAGTTGCTCGATTGCCTCTGGAATTCGAATTGCTGGAGAGAATCCTTGGAGATCCTTCGACTACTTGTGAAATTCGAATTTTTGGAGAGAATATTTGGGATCCTTCGGCTGCCTTTGAGGGTGGAAAATCCTCCTATAATTTCTCCTTGTTGTCTCCTCCAAGTCTTTGTGATAAAATATTTATAAAAATTTCTAATAAATCATGATTTTCTGCACTCAACTTTAAATTGAGCTGCTTATGTTATTTGTGCAAGTGTTTGCACATGTAAAAATTGTTTTGGTACAAGCACGTGCTCTAGTATCAACTGAAATTAGCTTTTCTATACATGTGCATTTATGAAAAATGTTATATATATATATATATATATGTTCTAGAATGCAATTAACTGGAACTAGTTTTTCTATGTGCATTGATGAAAAACTAGTTGGATTTTCTAGTAAAAAGTATGGACACAATGTAAATAAATTATCTGCAGTATAGTTTTGTATGAAAATTCCTTTCAGACAAGAGACTCGGAGCACTTCTCCGACTTTTGGTGGGATTTGACCCACATCTCTATTCTTGATTGAAAATCTAGTACAAAATTTGTTTGTCCAATGGTCAGATATGTTCAATGTGCATTGATGAAAAATGTTACTTGTATTGGATTGATATGTTCTAGAATGAAATTAATTGTTCCAAGTATTTTTTCTATGTGCATTGATGAAAAAATAGTTGGATTTTCTGGTAAAAAGTTTCCACAATGTAAATAAATCGACAAGGCTACCTATTTGAGTTGATTAACGACATTGACCCAAATTCAACAAACATATATATGTACTAGACTTATATTTCCAATAAAAATTAAAGGGATAATTTGTACATATATCTACTTCTTTAAACTCTTTTTTGAATTAGAGCTCAATTGATACATGGTTAGTTGCATTGAAAAGCTATGTTCTTCCTATTGGAATTTTTTTCATTCAAACAAGACTACATGTAGAGATCAAAAGCAATCTTAAAATTCCAAATGTACTTGAACCCTCCAAAATGGATTTGTGCAGCATTACTTGACATGTCATGCCAATTATAGTGAACAACTATCCAATAGAAACATTTAACATTATATACCACATGTGCCAAATGTAGATTGAAACCATCCAAAACTTTAAAATTTTAAAAACTTTTGATAATATATCGTGCAACATTAAAACATTAAATATCACATGCGAAATGTAGATTGAAACCATTCAAAACTTGAGTTTAAAAAACTTTTTGATTATATATATCATGCAACGTTACTTCACATGCCATGCCAATTATAGTTCAACTAGATCCAATAGAAACATTTAACATTATATACCACATGTGCCAAATGTAGATTGAAACAATCCAAAACTTTAAGTTTTAAAAACCTTTTGATTATATATCGTGCAACATTAAAACATTAAACATTTAAAGGTCATTAAATATCACATGCCAAATGTAGATTGAAACCATCCAAAACTTGAGTTTTAAAAACTTCACATGCCATGCCAATTATAATTCAACTATCCAATAAAAAAATTTAACACTAAATATCACATGCCAAATGTAGATTGAAACCATCCAAAACTTTTAACTTTTAATTTAACAAAAAAATATAGATCACAACATTACTTCACATGCCAAATGTACTCCAAGCATCCAAAACTTAAATTTAAAAAACAAAACAAATTATAACACATGTCATTACATAACATGCCAAATGCAGTTCAGATGACAACATTACTTCACATTCACATGCCAAAAGTACTAAAACCATCCAAAAATTAAATAAACAAATTATATTAACAATGTAATAAAATACGTCCAAAAATTGTAGATCTCACAAGTATCAAATTGTATCAAGTTAAACAAATTTTAAGACCATCTAAATCTTGAAATAAAATCTACAAATCATGTCCATCAAATAGAGACGGATCTAGCGTCTTTCCTATCCGGGTCTCAATCCGCTCCCTATCATGTGAAGCATCATGGGAAACCTACATACACAATGCACATGTACTTGAACATTAAAATTTGATGTTTTAAAAATGAATGAGAATATATATATATATATATCTAGAACTTCATGTAAAAAACAAAATATAACAAAAAAATCATGCAATACCTCATGAGGTTCCCTCTCCATTTGATGAACAAGTTCTGCCCCCATAGGAACATCTGCAGCGGTAAACTGTACAATATACATGTACAGTTATATATATATATATATATATATATATATATATTAAAAACTTTCAAATGAAAATGCACATGTACATATATAAACTTATTTTCAATAATATTAAAAAAAGGAACTAAAGACAACTTGTTCAAATGTTGTGGATGTTCCTATCTCCGTCGCTAGAGTCCACGGATTAAAGAAATCTTCTATAGGAACCTAAATTCAAAATTTTTTAAATAACTCAAAATATAGATCTCTCTCTCTCTCTCTCTCTCGCTATATATATATATATATATATATATATCAATTTTTAATGTAACTTTTTGAGGTGGAATATCTATATATATATGACTTTTAAACATAAATTTTAAACTTGTGAAAAATTGTCCATACTTGTGGTTCATCTCCCAAGGAAGTAGAAGGTACATCTCCCAAGGAACAAGAAGGTACCGCCATCCCAAAAACATCGGACGGAATCGGTATCTGTTAAAACATTTTATCAAATTATATATACATACATGTACATGTGTGCACAATTATTTATTTTAAAATCACTTAAAAAACACTAACATTTGCCAACATATCTTGATGGTCAGACTCATCTGCATTGTTTGAACCAGAGGTCTCGAACGTGATATTAACATTTTTGTCATGCATCATGTGTGAGAACTGCAAATGATGTTTTAACATATAATCATACAGTTTTGTTAGATTAATGTTACAAATAAAAATAAATGTATACATGTACATACACATGTATTTATTACAAATTGTACACATGTATATATGTATGTTAAAATAATTTCAAACCCTAAGGTCATTAGTTACACATACCGTTCTAGTGCCCTCTTCTTAATGAAGAATTAGATCTTGCAAACCATTGCGACAATTTTTTGCATATATTCAGAGATCTTCAACATTCATGTTTTCAATCTCCTCATCTGTACAATACACAAAATTGGCACGTGCATTTTCATGTGCTCTTTGTCGATTTAAACAAAGATCGACTCCACCCAATCCGCTGCTAACATTGTCGATCATAACATCCCTTGCTTCTTGACTTATTTGAGAAGTCGCATCCATCTCTGACCGTAGAGTTTCGACCCGAAAAGGTCGACTCACCAATGGCGGCTCAGGGCGAGGCAACTCCACATCTCACTTAGCGCCCTTACGGCTATATAATCGACCTTTCCCTGAGCCAAAAAATTCTGACGGAATGTCATTATAGTTGGGTTTCATACCCAAAAATTTTTTTGCGTAAAACATTTGTGCAAAATAAACAGGAACCTCGTCGTTCCATGGGAGCCTTCCATAGGCCACAAGGTGCCTATCATACAAAAAGCGAGCTATGTCTGGGTGCTTGAAATATTGCACCTTCAACATTTTTCTTTTTGGCCCTTCCTTGAAATTAAACATTGACTTGGCCACATTTCTTGTAGCTTTTTGTTTTATATCCTCCCATTTATCTGGACCCATTACTGTTTCTTTTCTCTTTCTCATCACTTCTACAAATGTATCAGTCGTTGCCCCAAAAGTTTTGTACACATTTACAATTTCGCCCAATGAATGTGTAACTATTTCAAGGCTTTGTCGACTCTCGGCAGGTAGAGACAAAACCATGAGATCTCTCTGCAATTTTTCATGAAGTCTTTCAAACCTTTGTAAGGTGCATTGCACCATGTTTGTTTCCCATGGTATATTAGTAATTTCGGCCGAATAAGTTGTGATGGGTAGACAACCTTCTTCTTGAATGTAGCAGTTTGCCTTGCATCTATTTTGACCACTAGTTTGAACATTTTCGGCCTCTGCATCAATATATATAAAATTTCGTATATTAGAAAAAACACATGTAAATAAAGTTATACAAATTTAATGAAAAAAATATTGAAATTGATGACAACCTTGACGTTGTTGGTTAGCATCTTCTCCAACATGACCCTGCTAAGAACCAGACCCAGAACGACCTTGCTGAGAACCAGACCCAAAATGACCCTGCTAAGAACCAGCAGCCATTGATTGGCCTTTGGGGGAATAAATATCACCCCTTCACGCAACCTGCTGCCACTCATTGATGGACCTCTAAGTGGATTTGAACCACCACCAACCTCTCGAGATGAGGGAGAAGCTTCATAAACAAATACGAATTTATAATCAATTGAAAAATACATTCATGTGTACATATAAATGCATATACATATTCATTGATTAAATTGCATGAACCATACCATGACTGGCTGAACCATGAGCATGCTCCATGGATGGAGTAGAAACCCTTCTCCTCTTGCCTCCTAAAAATTAAAAAATGAAACTTATTAACAACTAATTTAACTCAAAAAGTTAATAAAAAATCAATTCCATATGTACACACATGTATGGAGATTTAAGATTATATTTAAATACCGTGAACATCCCCTAATCCCTGAACCTCCATATGGGATTCGACTGATCTTCGTCGTTCATCCTCCATGATATATATATCTATTGGTGGAAATTTACACAAAATATATTTTAGAAAATCAATTTGTAATTTAGTGTACACAAATTATGTAGAACACAACTTTCTTGAAGCAATAATTGATGTGTGAAACTCAATTTAATCGAAAAAGAAATTATAAAAATGATAAGTTCACCAAATTGCACTTTACATGGTGGGAGCACACTTGGTATAAAATTTACCACTTATACACTTTAGTTTGTGGGAGAAATGACACATGTACATAGTTTACCTTAAAGTTGTTTTGTTTTATGGATATTAAAATGAAGAACTTATATTTAGATCCATTCCAGAGATTGACTGTAGGGGCATTTACTAGATATGTCACCTTTCATAAAAGATGAGATCCAGAGGCTACCTGGCCCTTTACAGACTCTGCCTATAGAACTTGTAGAATTAAACACTAGAGGCATTAACAATATCAAAGAATGTTTTCATGCTCAGACATGGGAATGTGTCTCTTTCCCTACGCAAAAAAATAGTTCAAGGTAGTTAATATTCATAGACATGTCATCAAGCAAGTCAATGTGATCATCCCCAACTTACTTTTTATGAAATTAGGCTTGGAATCCTCTACAACCCGGTGGATGGAGTTGAATGGGAACTAGGTTGAAAGGCCTTTACAAAATACATGCTAGTGAATAACACTTACTAGGTTATGCCAACAAATAAAGTGGGAGAAATGTTTTCTCCTCAAGGTTGTCCAATTGGGTGTGTAATACCAACTTCACCCATTTCCTCACAGGTTTCCCTCTTAGGTTACAAATGTCTTCCACCTTATTAGTTATATATTTTTGAATTTCCCGAGGATTCCTTGATTTTTTTCTCCTACCATCTTCCTCTCTCACTCCCCAAAATTATTTCCATCAAACATGCCCCATTGAGGATCTAGAGCAATGTTTGCACCATAGTTAGAACTGTCATTGCTGCTAATTGAAATTGGAGTCATGTATACTAAATTGCTTGCTTAAGTAGCTCTTGCTTGGACAATATCCTGAGATGAGTTTGACATGATGGTCATATGAGGTTGGAAGCTACTTGGTGTAATTTTCCTTAAAACTTCAAAAAAACAGAGCAAAAATGTCATTTTCGATCATTTTTTATCAGGCTTCTGCATACATCAGATGTTATCACAATTGCAACACAATCATGTTCCATGAGCATGAATTATGAATGTTGCAAGCCAAATTGCAAGGAAATTTGCATTCATTTTAGGCAAAAGAAGGCTATGACATTAAGGTCCATGCTAGAAAAAATTATGCAAATAAGGTTGTTGAGTCTTGATACTTACCATGTGTTTCAAAGCCATAATGAAGGTTGGCTTTGAGAGTGTCCTCCCAAAGCCCTGTCTTGAGATGAAATTTAATTCAATGTCTCTTAGAGTTGCGAGGTGGAATTGATAGAACTATTTGATTTCTTTACCATAGATGGATATCTCCTTTCATCTATACCTTTCTCTACCATCTTATTTCCAAGTGAAATGGGAATTTTCACATTTTGAATGCCATTACCATGTAGTTTGGTAGTCTGCTAGCTAGACCTATCACAAGTAAGATTGTCATACCAAACTATTTCTCTTGCTCAACTCAGTGACCATGACTCTCTTCTCACACTGCTTACCGTAGGATCTTCAATTGTACATGTCACACAAGTCTACACCTATTAGGTAAAGTTGTTTTTTATGGCATTGTGGTCCTTAAATTTGGAGGTGTTCCACCTGAAAAAGTAGGCATTAAATATGGATGAAAAGGATTTGTTTTAACTTTGATAGAATTTCCTTGTGGAATTACTGAATTTCTCGACAACATCATGCTAGCTTTGCTTAGAGAAGAAGGTTTTGGAGGAGAAATTGAATTCTTTTGACTTATTTTTGGCATTGAAGTTTGAAATAGTAGTTTTGATGACTCCATTGATGACCTTGCTGAGGAATTTGATGCACACAATATTGACTTTGAAGATGGTTTAGAAGATGTTGAAGAAGTTGTAGATTTTGGTGTTGTCACTGAATGTTTCTTTGTTGTTGGACTTGATCAAGACACAATTTAACTTTGCGAGCAGATTGAAGACCTTGAAGAGGTTTTAGATTTTGTTGTTCTCACTGAAGGTTTTTGTCTGGTTTTGTTTCTTAAACCATTATTTCCATAGGAAATTTTTGGTGAATAGATTCTTCACCTTGATGAGAGGATATGATACCTTGAAGAGGCTACATCTTTTGGTGACGTCACTAATTATTTCTCTATTATTGTGTTTGTTAAACTTTTTTATCCCAGAGGAGGGTGTTATCCAATGTGAATTTGAAACCCCCCTCACATTTTTCAATGAAGGTTCTATCTGAATGTTAGGGAGCTACACAAATTATAGAAATTCAATATGATGTGCCAAAAACTTTACAGACATCCCAAAAACAGAAACCACCTATTATATGTCAATTAAATCTACATGGAACCTGCAAGCAATATGGTAAATTATAGAATTA
This sequence comes from Pinus albicaulis, assembly GCA_034641835.2. NCBI lineage: Eukaryota > Viridiplantae > Streptophyta > Pinopsida > Pinales > Pinaceae > Pinus > Pinus albicaulis. Next base: position 543,295,521 of record CM076574.1, on the reverse strand, counting down.
CGAATCCCTTCAATTAGTAAAAAAAAATAAAAAAATGAAGAAAGCACCTAGAGGACTAGAAATAACAATATAGTAGAGAAAAAGAATAGTATCTCAGCAGCTATAATTGCAAGTCATAAATTAATATCATATATTCCAATTTCAGCACTAAAAGCAAACTCAAAATAACATAAAAAAAGAGACAACATTGTTTTACATGTAAGTAAACATTGTTAATGGAAATATGCAATATGGATTGGCATAATCATGCCTTTATCAATGAAATTTCATCAGACCATTGAAAAATTGTGCGCTAACAATATTTAAATAAGTTAAAGGGAAAAATTGACCTATATTGTACAGTTTATGGGACAGAAATCAATATGTAGAAATATTCACTTGGTTTTTATAATTGGATAGAGGAATGACTTAAAATGACCTTGTATGTCTTCTCGTTTTAGAGCTCAAATTTTAGGAAGGATTTAAGTATCCACATTTCAAGAATCACTAGAAGAGGTTGATAAAGAATATAGGAAGACAAAAAACTAACCAGTGGTGTAATAAATGGATTTCTTGGGAGGTAGATTGGCATATGGAATTTTGGTAGCTAGAAATTTTCCAAATAAGTGAATGTATTTGAAAACTGAACCTCTAGTTTATTTTGGTTTAGACAAGGTCTAGAATTTGAAAAGTGAATTCCCTCTTTCTTCCTCCTACATGTCCAATGATCGGAATCTGGAATGAGGGAAAAAAATTTCCAAAATAAAAATTTTTCATTTTATTTGTTGTACACATGAGTTTTTAAAAGCTAATTAACTCATAAATTTCTCACAAAATACACTTAAATCTTGACACATAAACCCCTTCCCAATTGGCTAACTTTAGACGATCCTAAACACATTTTTATTTAAATGATGAGGGAGATAGCCCAACAAAACTAGTTTTTCCATATTCAAATCAAGTTGGTATCAAAGTACAATTTAGCTCATTTTAGTCAAGGTTAGTTATAAGAATTAGCTATTGGTTTCTTTCTTCAATTTCCTCTCAAAATGAATGTGTACGTGCTTTTGAGAGACACACTAGAGGAATAAGGTCCAAATTTTTGATGAAAATGTACTATGAAAGTAAAGGGTTAAAGGAAAACATGTACAAGGCATAGTTGAGCCAAAATGTTGTTGAGGAAGGGCCTAATTATTTGGGTCTTGGTTATGGAAAACATGATGGAGAATGCTCCAAAGCCAAGGAGGCACATGAAGCTGTTCCAAGAAGGAATTTCATTTCGTGTTCATTACCTCAAGCTTGTGAAGTTTGTGTTCATGATGAATGGAAAGGTTTGACACCCACTTTGCAAGAAGATGTTAATAATCATGCAGCTAATGAGAATGTAAAAGAAGAGGATGTTGAAAGCTCTAGAGTCATTGAATTCATTGCTAGTATTCAGAGGAGAGCCACTACCTCATCAAATTTACCTCCTCAAGAAGGCGACAAAGGTGAATGTTCAAGGTATAAATTTGCCTTTAATCAAATTTCTTTTGATTATGATAAACATGGTAAATATTCACATAAGATTTGGAAAAGAACTTGCATGTTCCTTTTGTGGTTTGAATAATCATAATTTTTATAGATGTTGGAAGAAGATATCCATGCACATGAAACTTTCTAAATAAATGAGGCAAAAATTCAAAGGCCCATTGGACAAGGAAAATGATGTTGAAAATAAGATGCAATTGTTTTACACTCATTGCCATAAGAAAGGTCACCTTGTAGACAAGTGTTGGACTTTGTATCCAACAAGTCATCCAAAACATTTGAAGAAGGTGGAAAGAGATATTGACAAGAATGGAAAAGAGGATTCCATAATCGATGAGGGTCAGGATGATTCACATGATGAAGTGTAGCTGAAAGAAGTGCCATTGAAATGGTTTGGTAAGGGATGGTTAGATTTCTTATCCAATTAAGGCCTTGCATGTATTTTGACGTTTCATGAATTTCTTTGCAAATTCAAAGTATGGTGCATGTTGCATGAAGCAAGATGTTGAAAGTAGAGTTATGTTGACACACTTAAATGTAACAAATATGGAAATTTGTACATGAGCTATTATTTGACTTGAGAGTCAGTTGTTTGAAGAGGCATGTTTTGTTGACTTGTGTTTGGTTGATGGTTTTGTACACCAATATGTAAGAGTACATGGAGATATTCACATGATGTGAATTTTTTTTCTTTGAAGGAGAAAAATGATATGTCAACGAGCTATGTTTCTTGCATGATGTGTTTTTCAGTTTGATGGTTTTGTTTGTGACAAGACGTCACAAGATTTTGGGAAGGTCCATTCTTGAGCAAGAGCCTCATGATTACAACCTAATCATGAGAATCAAATGGGAGTGCATCCTTATTTTGAAAACAAACCTCTAGATAGGATTCTAAGCTACCTAGGACTCAAACCATTATTTTTAAATTTGAAATATCATGGTGTGTTGTTTCAATGCCTAAATCCACAACCCTAACATAAATTGTTTTATTCTTTTTTTGCAGGATTTAGTTGGTTATATTAAAAGTTAGTTGAATTTAAAATTCTTGGCTTAATGGCATGAAACAAACATATTGTGTATTAAATGAGGAATTTCGCTCTCCCAATCATTTCTAAATCACCCATATCACCAAGAAAACATGTTTTAAAAGAACATACTTTGGTATGGGAAAGACCTTAGGTCCTTTGACTGTGCACATGTGGTGTGAAATTTTGAAATTGACAATTTGCAAAAAACTGAAATTATGAATGAAACCACGAAAACTAAAAACCCAAAAGTGGTAAATGATTTAAATAGACCTAATTAATTATTTACCAACATAAATTCTTCAACTTTTAGCAACTAAATGATAAGTAAAAAAATAAATAAATTTGTAATTATGGTTCGAAAGTTACATAATCTTAAGAAGAATTTTAAATTAATTCTATCTCATAAAAAGTATCCCTCCTAACTTAACAAATACTATCTCTTCTCCTAAGGTTCACGATCTCCCTTCCTTAGCACACAAGACATAAATACAATTAATATTTCAATATGTTAATTCCTATCGAAACAAATGAAAAGTTGTATATAGATGGTTTCAAATATTATAAGAAGGGTTTTGATATGGTTGAGAGAATGTGGAAAATAGAATCCATAAACAAATTATTTTTCAAAACGTATTACTTTCAAAGTATCAACAAGGAATGCACAAGGGTGTTCAATGAATTAACGATATTTATTTAAATTCCATGATGTATATCTTACTCATAATTTTAACAAATTATTAAATAATGATCTAGATTGGATAATTATATTATTTGTCATATATTTTGATGCTTATAGAGTGAAAAAACTGAAAGAATCAACTTGTAGGGTCATTTTAATGGTGGGTGGAGAATTGGAGTCTAAAACCTTTTGGAGTCATTTTGAGGTATTAAATGACATTTCTGGGGGTCAAACGATTATCCCTTGTGCCGAAATCTTGACCATTATTCTACACTTAAAAGACATATCCAATGGTGCAATAAAAACATCAAATGAAGTTCATTCAAAATTTATGCCTTTAGTAAGTTGACCTATCATGCTGACCACCATGGTACGAGAGAATGTCATTTTAGCCCCATTACTCATGCATAGCAAGCTAGCTACATGTGGAATTTTAACAAGACGCTAAAAGGTCTAAAATCACAAACCTCGTTAATGGTTGACAGAGTCAAATCTTACACCTAGTTGGCTATCACACTATGTTAAATTCTGGGCCACTAGGAGGAATAAGAGTTCCATTTTGTGTTATTGTATTTTGTTCCATAGTTGAAAATACAACTAGGAGTGTGAAGTTAGAGAGAAAAATGTATGAAGTTAAGTTTTTATAGCAACCTTACACGCCAAAAGTCTTAGCTAACTCTAGAGAGATTACCTCTTTCTTTGTACTTACATATTTTCCATACCATAAAAGAGAGAGTAGAGCATGTTTACATTTTAGTGTTGTTTTTCTCCCATAAGGATTTCCTAGGGAAAAAGGAGTAGAGCATCATTACTTTTTAGGGTTGCTTGTCTCTCATAAGGATTTCCTAGGAAAATAATTGTGTTGATTGTCTAGATATGTATGTGTGTGTTTCATTTTGTTCTCTATTTCTTACATTGTGTTTCATTATGTTTTATATTTCTTACATTTCCGCCATCCTTTTTTTCTTTCCAACCAAGGTTTATAAAGTAACATGAGAAGCAACATGAGACTTGGAACAATCATTTTCATTATCTATATGGAAGGCAAGAAGGATTATATCCCCTTAAGCTTAAGCTTATGTAGTTTGTCAATTTTTATCATATATATTTTTTGGTAAGGGTAAATTTTTTTTATCTATAGGAAGTCATGAACCCCAATTTTACCTTATGTAAAGCATGATTCTAGGATTACTACAGTTTGTACTTGGTTTTTTATTGTGATGATGCCCTGTCTCAATCACTTGGCCATCCCTCGATGGGTAGTTAAATCTTTATAACAATACTTAAGTAATATTTATCTATTTGTATTATGTGAAATGTAAAAAATGGTATACTATTTTTCATAAACTTGTCTTGAGTTTATCATATATTTCGATGAAAGTTGATTATATGACATGTTTTCTTTAAAAGGAGAACAATTTTGTTAAGGTATGAATTTGCAATTTTGTGTGGCTCTTTATCAACCTTCACTTCCTCATTCCTAGAAAAAATCTACTTGCTCATTAGTATACCCACTTTGTATTCAAATGCATAAGTTTTGAACTCTCAGCAACTATGTTTTTCCACGCAGGAAAATTATATGTCACATTTTATACTAACTCTAAATATTATTTTGAAGTTTGGGTTACTGTTGTTCTTTTATATAATTTAACATTATATATAAGTTTAAATTGAAAGCTACTTAGATGAAATATAGCTTAGATATGGCATTTGCATTATTATCTATTTATTGAACTATCATGGACATAATTATTACACATGTTTAATTTACATTATTGTTATCTAATGCTTCTTTGATTTATCTCCTATAGCTTAATGTAATGCTAGATATATAATTTAAGTTGAGGGCCCATGAGATAAATATGACTTCTATGTGACATTTGTATTGAATCATCTATTTGTTGTGTTATATTTACATAATTGGTATGCATATATAATTTGCATTACTAATATGTCATGCTTATTTAATTTATATTTTATAGATGACCAGAGAAACCCTTTTTAATCTATCCCTTTTGACTTCGGATATGTGGGCAATACTCATCCGCATATTTTTCTATCATAAAGCAGTGAGTAAAATTGTATTCCATTTGTGTCAATGTTAAGGTTAAGCACATGGATTAAAGTTTTATATAAGATACATTTCCACGGTGTACATTTATATCTAAAGAGTCCAAAAGCTCATTCAAGACCATATGTTTTGTTGATGTAGGTTGATTGGTTATATTGCATTGCTTTTGCAGTTGTTGTTGTGTGCCTTACCATCTATTCGTTCTAGTAATTGCTGAAACTAATCTTTCACCTTTTTATTTTAAATAGAAATAACTTTTCAAAGACATTTTAATATGTAAAATTAAGGAAAACCCTTTTTTGCCTACGTGAATATGATAATGTCTAACATGTGCTTTTTATTTCTGCAGTAGTGACAAAGAGAACACTATTGTGGTTGAAAATGGTCTAAATGAAACCATACCATACACACAGCTCAATGAAGAGAGAGAGCCTAATATAGCAGGCATAATTGTAACTCCCTCGTGATTAGAAAATCACTCTCTATAGCATTATGCTTCTCTCCTCCATCGTTATTTTTTTAAGCATTCATTCTTTGAAGAAATTTGTTACAAGAATATTACAATGAAATTTTCATTTCAATTTTTTATATGCTACATTACGATTGTAAAATAATAAGCTACAACTCAAACTAAAAGGAAAAAGGTTTGTTTTTTTTATTTTTAATATTTTTAAAATTTAACAATTATTTAAATAATTTGTTTCCTTTAGAAGTCATAAATATATTGTGTAGCTGATGGAGAAAGTTATGATTACCACCATGGATGGGAAAATTGGGGGATGCAGCATAATGAGAAAGAAGCAATAATAGGATGGGATAGAAATATTGGACAATCATTGCAAACAATGGATGAGGATGCAGTTGATCTCTGGGTAGAAGAAATGATAAATCACCTCAAGAAGAGCTCTCCTAACGTACCAGTCTACCAGATTCTTAAATACTTGCATAGCAGTATTTACTATTGCAGTAACCCTTTTATAAAATCTGCAGTTGAATCCAGAATTCTCTACTTCACACAATTTAGTGTTCTTCCAAATCATAACACACAAATAATTGACAAAAACAATAGATTAATAACTCAATCTAAAACTAGAGTTCCATTGAAGCACAGCTTTGAGAATAAATATAAGGAGAAGGAACATTCAACAGAAGAAAAGAGACTAAATATGTCATCATTGCCATTGCATCATCAATTTAGCAAAATGCAAGAAACTCTGGTAAGAAGGGAGGATGAGAGATTCAATGAATTAGATGTAGCAGGGAAGGAGGGTTCAGGAACATTAAGGAATATTAATAGCCCAACTACAACTTCCTGTTCTGAAGAAGAAGGATTGCATCTCGTATCTCTTCTTCTACAGTATGCAGAAGCTGTTTCAGAGGACAATCATGAAGAGGCAAATAGTATCCTGCCCTATATTTATGAGTTTTCTTCACCTTATGGGAGTTCAGTTCACCGTGTGGCTGCATACTTTTCTAAGGCCATATCATGTCGGTTGATCAGCTCATACTTAGGAATCTACTCTCCTATCATGAATGAATCACAGAACCAAAGTATTGTATCAACATTCCAAGTATATAATGGTATCAGCCCATTTGTGAAGTTTTCTCATTTCACTGTAAATCAGGCAATCCATCAAGTATTCCAAGGTGAAAATAGTGTGCACATCATTGACCTTGATATAATGCAAGGTCTGCAATGGCTGGGATTGTTTCACATATTGGCCTCCAGACCGGGCAGTCCTCCCTATGTGAGAATTACAGGCCTGGGAACCTTCATGGAAGCATTGGAGGCAACGGGCAAGAGGCTCTCAAACTTTGCTGAGACATTGGGTATTCCTTTTGAATTTCATGCTGTTTCAGACAAGGCTGTGAATATTAATGAAAATTTAGAGAGGGTTAAGGTCAGAAAAGGGGATGCATTGGCTGTGCATTGGTTACAAAATTATCTATATGATGTCATAGGCTCTGATATTAGCACATTATGTCTTTTGAGGAGGCTTTGTCCAAAGGTTATCGCCATGGTAGAACAAGATCTGAGCCACGTTGGGTCATTTCTAAACAGATTTGTGGAGGGAATACATTATTATTCTGCTGTGTTTTATTCTCTAGGTGCAGCTTATCCCAAGGATAGCCATGAGAGGCATGTTGTGGAACAACAACTACTTTCCTGCGAGATCAAGAATATTCTGGCAATTGGTGGGCCTGCAAGAACAGGAGAAGTAAGATTCCACAACTGGAGAGACCAGCTGCAACAAGCTGGGTTTAGCAAGCTTTCTCTTGCTGGAAATGCAGCAGCACAAGCCACACTTCTGCTGGGTATGTTTCCTTGCAAAGGCTACACTCTTGTGGAGGAATCAGGGACTTTAAGGATTGGATGGAAAGATATTTGCTTATTAACTGATTCGGCCTGGAGACCTACTCATCATACCCTCTAAACCTAAAATTATAGTTTTCCACAATTGAATTTGAAGTAAATTATGAATATCATCATGGATATAAACTTGGAGAAAGTTATAGTATTGTTTATGAACTTGGTAGAATTTGTGTGGAGCTACTAACCCTGGTGGAAGTCAACCGTGCTAGGACTAGAGCTAGAGTGGAGCCATAAAATTCACAAAAAATGCCATAAAATTCAACAGACACCTAATGATGGTGTGTCCAGATAGAGAGAACTATCTTAACAGAAATGTCTATTACACTCATTCTATTACAGAAATGTCTATTATAGAGAGAACATACCTTGCAGTAGACAGACAACGCCGAAGAAAGGAGCAATAGTGTGGATGGGAGGAGCAACAACGCGGACAAACAGAACTCCAGTAGACCAACAATGTGGATGGGAGGAGCGAAAACGCGCGAAAAGACCAGCAGCAACAGTGAGAAAAATATGCGCGAATAATGAGACCGGTAAACAAATCAACTTCGCGGGTGATTTATTTATAGAAACTAGTTCGGCCGAACTATTTTAAAAGTAAAAGTTCAAAATCTCGGCCAAACTTTTGTTGGAAGTTCGGCCGAACTTTTGTTGCCGGTTTTCCCATCTCCGACAAAAATTCTGTTTGCCCGCACCGTCAGTGTGCCGTCAATCTAAACGGAATCACGAGTTCGGCCAAAATTTTTAAGAAAGTTCGGCCGAACTATTAAATAGTTGGCCAAACTTTATAAAATGTTTGGCCGAACTATTGCCGAAAAAAAATTTCGGCCCCCGATTCTCACAAAAGTGTAACCCAGCTTCATGTTTCTGCCCCCTTATGTTAGGCACTCAGAGTATGTTAGCCTTAATCACCACCTATACTAGCATCATAAACCCAAATAATAATAAAAAGTGCAAGAAAAAGAGATCTAAGAAGCCAAAAAGGTGACTATTAATCCCTCCAAATATGTCTAATGATGGAGCTCATCATCACCCCCCTACTGAATGGTTTCTCATCCTTTGAGAAACTGATCCTGCCCCTCCATTTCCTTCAAAGCTTTGACAACCCCCCTGATTTCTTGATGAAGAAGTGTGGGAGTTTACCCAAGGGGGTAAAATCCATCATTCTTTTATGCCTTCTCCCATTCTCTATCTTGTGCATCTGTGTCCTCTTTATTAGTTAGCCCCAACAGCAAAGGTGGGCTGAGCTTTAGTCCCAACCATCAGATATTTTTGGCTTGCATGGCCCTCTTGTATAATGGTGCCCTTTCCAATGCACCCCTCAGTCTTTCTAGAGTATGATACTCCCTGTTCTTGAGGCTATGTGGGAGAATGTTCCATCTCCTCTGGCTGGCCATAATGCACTCCTCTTCTATCTTCCTAGAAACATCATCAAAGTGGCCTATCACCTGGTTTTAAGTTTGAAGGTAGCTTTCAACCAGTGCAAGGTCCTTTTCAATCTCTCGATGGTTAAGGATAACTCCTCTTGGGTTGAACACTTATGGTTTGAGATATAAGGGTTCTCTATTTCTTCTTCCCATGACCTTCCATATTTCTTTGGCTCTATTGTCCTCATTCACCATCCAAGATGCTAGATCCATTAACTGCATATCCCCCATTGTATGATTGGGGTCCCAAATCTCTAGATTTGTCAGCACAAAGTTATGCATATAAAAATCTGCCATCTTTTCCTGATCAGCTATGCTGGCTTGCTTGTATAACTTCATGAATTGCCTACAATATTGGAAAGGGAGTGATCCTTGGGAGGTTAGAGTGTTGATTTGAAATAGAAGCCATTGTTCTTTGAGGTACACAACATATGAGTCAGAGGAGAATCTGTGTTGAAGGGTTTCTATGCATAAGTCCGCCATGATGGCTACTTGCTCCTCTTTTTGCTGCAATTTCACCTTTAGCGCTACATTTTCTGCCTGTGCCTTCTACAACTGCTCCTTCAGATATATTTCTTCGATTCTCCCCCCCCCCCCCCATTTTGATTCTTCAATGATGATCAGGCTTAGTGGAGAAGTTTCTGGCTTTCTCTGATTCTTGTCAGCTCCGAAATACCTAGAGGTATGCCTTTTTCTTTTTGCGCTTAGAGGAGCCATGGTGGTCGTTATCTTTTTGTAGTGAGGGGATGTGACGTTGGGTTGTGATTCTATGTCTCACCCACTTTCTACTATCTCTATGACTTCTATGGCAATCTCTTCTGTTTTTCTTTGGCCCTTTTTCTCTCTCTCTTCTTCTTTTAGTTCTTCTTGTTTCTCCTAGTTCTTCCTCATCTTCTTCTGGTTCTGCTTGTTTCTTCTGGTTCTACCCTGGGTTTCTTCTTTATTTTTTTTTATTTATGGTTCTTCTTCTTCTTCTTCAAGTGCTACGTTATTCTGTCAGTCCTCTCCCTCTAAAAATTGTCAATTCACTGGTTTGGATGAGACGGCATATCCTTTTATTAGATGACGCAACTAAATTTGGAGTGCCAATATAACTCCGCTCAACTCCAGTTCTGTCGTAGAAAATTGGTTCCTCTTCCCCATTAATTTACGATGGACTGTCCATTTTCCTCCCCTCGTTCTCCTCTACGCTAATGATTTAAAAATTTTCTTTTGCATGCCCAGGTGGCGTGTACTCCTAGTTTTATTCCAGCCATACCTCATAGTGGTGGCCGAGTTAATTGGTCACCTTTATGCCCCTCAAACTCTAAGTCTACAAATTCATTATTTCTGGCTATTATGAATGTGTAGAAAGAGGTGAGAGCTTATACCTGAGTTTACCTATTTTTTCCAAGGCGGTTGCAGAAGCTGGAGGTTTGAGACAAGAATTTTTAGATTCTGCGTTCTTCACCATATTCATGTTCTCTGAGTGAGCAGCTTGCTAAAGGAGCAGCTTCTTGAATGAGCTGATAATCTTTGTCTGTTGTTTCTCTCTATCGTGGATGTCGCGTGGGGTGTTTGAGATGCCATGGGTGGCATTCTCGTTCTCCTGTAGTATGTTATGTGGTTTCCCTTGTTGTTCTTCTTGGCAGTCCATGAACAACTTTGTTTTTGAAGGAACTTCATGATGTTTGTAGCAGTTTGTTTGTGTGTTGCTTCTCTTACTACATTTTTCTCAGGAATGGAGGAGTGTGGTGTATGGAGTTGATGGAGGAATTTATGAAGATGAATGGAGTGAATGATGGGATGTACGGGAAGATAGAAGAAGGGAAAAAAAGATGAATGCTTCCCTGTGTTTTCCGGAAACCAGTAACAACCTGCAAAACAACAAACACAGAAAAACACAGTGATGTAGATGCATTTTTTGGTTTTGTTCTTTTTCTCTTTTTCTCTTTTTTTTCAAAAGAAAGTGGGATACCTCCATGGAGGTTTTCAACCCAAAAACTTGCCTTGGGTGCCTCAAAGAGGTTTTCACCCATGGATCTTTATTCTTTTTTCCCCCCTTTTTTTTTGAGCAAGTGAGTTGCCTCCATCGAGGTTTTCAACCCACAAGCTTATTTTTTTTATTTTTCTTTCAGGAGGTGTGAGAAACTATGGAGCTTCCCATCACATACACCTCTCTGCTTATTGAATTGATGAATTATTCCCTTGACAAAGGCTTCTTGTAAATTTTAAGTCTATGACCATTGACAAGCAAGGGGATCCCTTCCTCATCTATGGTCCTGATTTGAACTGTGCCATTATCAAATCATTTCTCCACTGTGTAAGGCCCCAACCATCTTGTCATTAACTTGCCTTTGAAGTCTTTAAATCTTGAATCATACAACAATGCCCATTCTCCTTCTTGGAATTTATTTTCTTTGAAGTTATTGTCATGCCATACCTTCCTTTGCAGCTGAACTACCTCTATGTGAAGAATTGCTTGCATTCTGAACTCATCCAATCCATTTAGTTGCAACAACCTCTCTTTTTGGGAATTTTTTAGATCTATATTTAATTCAGCTACCATTCTTAAAGTATTGAATTCAAACTCAACTGAAAGTAGAGCTTTCTTACCATAAACTAGTTCATAAGGAGTGAATCCTATTGTTGTCTTCCAAGTGGTGTTGTAGGCTCAAGTAGCTTCTACCAATCTATCTTCCCAATATTTTCTACTACTGCTCATAACCTTGGTGAGGATGCTCTCTAAAGCTCTGTTAGTTACTTCTACTTGTCCATTCGCCCAAGGGTGATAGGAAGTAGAAGTTATATTCTTAATCTTGTGCTTCCTCAAAATATTCTCAATGAGGTGAGAGGTGAATTGTGATCCTTGATCAGTGACTATTTCTTTGGGATATCCAAATTTGTAAAACACATTCTCCCTCAAAAATTCTTTACTTTTTCTTTGGTTGCTACCTTCACTACTTTTTCTTCCGTCCACTTTGTCAGGTAATCAGTGCAGACTATGATATGCTTCTTTCGTCCAGATGGTGGATCGATGGGTCCAACAAAGTCCATGCCCCATTTGTCAAATGGCTCAAGAGACACCTAAGGGTGTAAAGGAATTTCATCCCTTTGTGTGGGTTTCCCCATCCTTTGGAACTGGTCACACCTGCTGGTGTATCTTTCATTAGGGGAATTTTGAGGTCTAAAATGGGCCTCCTAAGGAAATTATAAAATAATAGTGGAAAAAATCTAATAAGATTTGATGACATCATCAAATTTTTAGAGGAAAATAATAAAACTACTTTTTCAACTCGTATTTTCAACTTATCTCCCAAAATTTTTATACAAATTTCGAGTGGGAGTACTCGTTGGATGCAAAATTTAATTCCTCATCCAAGGAGTACCCATGTTGCATACTTTCGATGAACTCTACTACACGAAAATGAGAAATACATAAAAAACGTGATTGTAATCACGTTTTTTTATGTATTTCTCATTTTTCGTGTAGTAGGACCCATCGAAAGTATGCAACATGGGTACTCCTTGGATGGGGAATTAAATTTCACATCCAACGAGTACTCGTCTTCGAAATTTGAGTAAAAATTTTGGGAGATAAGTTTAAAATACGAGTTGAAAAAGTAGTTTTATTATTTTATTATTTTTTAATATTTTTACTCTTTTACTCCAAAAATGGTGAATCATCCATTATGGATGACATCATCATCTTGAATCCTATTTGTTGTTATAAAGTTTATTTTTTTTGTACATTTTTCTTATGAGGCCCATTTTAGACCTCAAAATTCCCCTAATGTGGAATCTTGGTGAAGGGTAGGCCAATAATAACCTGCCATCAAAACGTTGTAAGCAGTTCTCTTTGCAGCAAAGTGGCCTCCACGTGGGTTGTCATGAAATTCAGAGGGGATATCAAAAAATTATTCCTCCCTCACACATCTTCTTAGGATTTGATCAAGGCCTAGCTTAAAGATATTCCCCCCAATCCATGTGAAAGATTCGAAATGAAAGAAAGATTAGGAGGGAGTCTTCCAACAACCAAGTAGTTGGCTATATCAAAAAACCATGGTGAGAGTGCTGATATGGCAAAGAGGTGTTCATCTGGGAGCTGGTCATTCACCATTCCTTCTTCACTTGCAGGGAGAACTAACATGGACAAAAAATCTGCAACAACATTTTCCTTTCCAGGTTTATCGACAATAGTCAAATCAAATTGTTGCAAAATTAACAACCATCTAATTATTCTAGCATTAACATCCGGTTTGTTCATTAAATACTTGATGGATGCATGGTTAGTGTGAACAAAGGTCTAATATCTAGTGACATAACACCTGAATTTTTTCAATCCATGGACAATGGACAACATCTCCTTCTTAGTAACAGTATAATTCATCTTGGCTTCAGAAACATTCTTGCTGATGAAATAAATGGCATAAGGGATTTTGTCCTCTAATTTTTCTAATGCTGCCCCTACAGATTTTTCAGATGCATCCTTGTGGATGTGGAAAGGCAGAGTCAAATTTGGACCTCGGAGGATGGGAGCAGTAATCAACTGCTTCTTAATGAGCTCAAAAGCCTCTTGACAAGGACCGGAAATAATAAACTCAAAATCTTTGGCCAATAACCCAAATAATGGCGAAGCCATCTTGCTGAAATCTTTGATGAACCTTCTATAGTAGCCAAGTAAGCCTAAGAAACTCCTGACATCTTTCTACTTTTGAGGAGTAGGTACCCTTTTGATGATAGTGATTTTGTTTAGGTCTAGCTGTATTCTTTCTTGGGATATGAAGTGTCCTAATACAACCCCTGCTTTCTTCAGGAATTCACACTTTTCTGGGCTCAAGGAGAGATGCATCTCAATCCACCTTCTTAGTACTTTACCCAAATTAGATAGAGATTCTTGGAAGTCATCCCCATATGGTGTGAAATCATCCACATAAATTTCGACAGAGTCATGGACTAACTCATAAAATATGCTCAAGACAACTCTCTAGAAGGTGGCTGGGGCATTGCATAACCCGAAGGGTAGGAATCTATAATAAAAGGTACCCCAAGGGTAGGTGAAAGTAGTCTTATCCTGGTCTTCAGGGCTGATTTGAATCTGATTGTACCCACTGAACCCATCTAAGAAGGAAAATAACTTCTTCCCTGAAAGGCCATCCGGGACTTTGTCTATAAAGGGAAAAGGGAAATGGTCTTTCTTGGTGGCTTTGTTAAGTTCTTGATAATCAACACAAATTCTCCACTTCCCATTCTTCTTTGGGACTAGGACAAGAGGAGATACCCACTCATTGTCGGATATAGGATATATGAACCCTGCATCCAATAGTTTCTGCAGCTCTTCTTTGACTATGTCCTTTAAAGCCGGGTTCATTCTTCTTTGGGGTTGTCTCACAAGATTGCATCCTTCTTTGATGTAAATGTGATGTCTGCATACTGAAGGATGCACCCCTTTCATGCCCTTGTAATCCCAAGAAAATGCTTCAAGATTTTATTTCAAAAGCTGGCATAACTACTTCTCTTCTTAATTTGAGAGGTTTGGGTTGATTTTCAGAGATCTGGATGGGCCAAACTCGATAGCTTTGGTGGTTTCAGAGGTTGTCTCAACTAATTGCACTTCCATCCAAGGTTGTCTTTCAGACTCTTTGACTAGGGTTTCAAGAGGATTGTTAGTGGAGGACTGGTTTTGAATGGCATGGTCGATGAGTTCATCTTCAATAAGATGCCCCCCTCTAAGGATAACATCTATGGTACACATAGGGGTAGTGTTATATAACTCATCTTCTTCATCCTCCAACCATATAGGGAGATCATGATCAATGGAAGGATGGGATGGAGGATATAACACTAGCTGTTTAGACAAAGGCACATTTTTTATAGTCATGTTTCTGGCCCGACAACTAATATAAGCGTCTGCAATGGCTAACCAAGGTCTACCTAAGATGAGAGGATAACCGTTAAAATTTTTTTTTGGCTACAAGACCAGGAAATCTGTAGGATAATCCCAAGAGTCAATGGTAACCATAACATCCTCAAAAATTCCTTCTGGAGTTACTGTGGACTGATTTGCAAGTTGCAAAACTATTGTGGTTTTCCTCAAAGTCCCTTGGAGAGTAAGTTTCAATATAGTTTCCTTGGTCATGATATTGATGGTAGCCCCTAAATAAATTAGTGTTTGGGACTATGACACCATCTATATGTACATCAACGACTGGATTACCAGGGTCCAGGTATTTTGGAAATATCACCTTCCCCAGCATCAGGTCAGACAGTTGTCCTACCACATTGATGGTGGGGGTATCTCTCTTCCTCCTTCCAAGTTTCTTGAATAAATTTTCTTTGATGAGCCTATTGTAGATAGGGGCATCCTTAATGGCCTAGAGAAGTGGTATATTTACACACAAATTTTTGAATTCTCCCAGGAGTTCAGTCTCCTCTGGGGTGTTCTCACTAGGGTGGATCAAGCACTCAAGAAAAGGAGCTTGTTGGATCTGAGTGTTATCTTCTTCCTTTTACTCCTCAACTTCTACAGGTGGATATGGGGGATGGTTTTCTAGGAGTACTCTTCCTGACCTGAGATTAACGTCCTGTATCTCCACAACATAAGCTGGATGGGATGTTTCTCCATTGGGAGCCTGTTGTGCCTGTTTGTTGTTCAGGTTCAGATTGGGCTATGCAGGTATAGGTAGCCTAGGTGGAGCAACATGAGTAAGATGAGGTTGAGATTGGGGTGGGGGCATTAGAGCAGGTAGTTGATTTTTTGAGGCCTCCACCCTTGGGATGGATTGTTCGACTAAAGTTGTTGTGGAAAATACTGCTGAAATGGTTGGTTTAGTGACTGAGGATGATATGAAGGGTTGGAAGGCCAAGTAGGAGGGGTAGACCAGGATGAAGGAGTGGGGGTGTACCAAGGTTTCATGGGTGCAGTCTGATTGTTGTAATAGTAAGAGTGAGGTGCACCTTGCATACCTTGTTGATATGGCTGAGGGCCATGAGGCCTTCTCTAGTTGATGAAATAGAGTTGCTCTGGCATTTTTTCCCCACCTTGATATACAACTTTAAGTCAAGTTAAGGAGGGACACTTGTCTATGGCATGATTCTCTTCGCAGACTAAGAAAACCTCTATGACATTTATTGGGCATTCATTTCTTGGGTGTTTCTTGGTACATCTAGGACAAAATATGGCTAGGGCTCTCTCTGCTTCCTCTCACTTCCTTTTGACTTGCATTATGTCCATTTGCAAAGAAAATGTGTGCAAAATTTCACTCTTGAATTCCTCTACCATGTTTCCAATCTCATCTTTTATGAAGGTGGAAGAGGATGGGGTATTAGATGTTCTTTGGCTAGCTCTGCCCTTATTCTGAAATGCCCTAGAATGGTTCCCGAAGATAGTTTTGATTGTTTCATAGGGTTTTTGGTAGATATCTCATCCTAATAACATATTCAAGGTTTCTATCATCTCTTCACTAATCCCTCAAAGAAGTACAATTTTGAGTGAGTCAGGATCAAGAGTACAGTTGGCTCTCTTATAGTTCAATTGAAACCTCTCTTCATAATCCTCTACGGATTCATCAGGCCCTAGAGTCATCCTAATTATATCATCCTTAGTTACCTTGGACCTACAGTAGTCTTTGTACTTGCTGCTGAAGGTCTCTTCCATATGTGCCCAGGTAGTGATGTTATCCCCAGGCAGACCCATGAACCAGCGCAAGGCTGCATCCTTAAGGGTGGATGGGAATAGCTTCAACTTCTGATCATCAAAGGTGTAGTCATAATTTCTATAGACAACAGAAAATTCAAACATGAATGTGTTAGGGTCCTCAAAGGTAAGTCCATGGAAGTGTGGAAGAGATGAGGGGATAATGTTTTTCATCTTAGTGTCCCCATCTGCCTCTCTTGTGGGAAAGGCTCTCTTGTTCCCAGCCATGGTTAAGATAGGTGAAGCGGGTCCCTCAGTTGAAACAAGGTCTTCTTCTTCTTCCCCAATAGGATCCTCAAAAATGTTCATTGGGCTCTCCTATAGGGGGTTCAATCTCACTGCCACTGAAGAAGAGTGAAGGGTGGCTAGGAGGTGATGTGGGGGTTTTAAGTAAGGCTTGTCTTTGAGTATTCCTAGTCCTACGAGGCATGAAAATCGGATAATTTTTGTACTTTTTTCAATATTTTTGAAGTGACATGAAAAAAAAGGAAAGCAGAAAAGAATGCTAAAAAAAATCAAAATATATACTAGATACCTCCTTGGCAATGATGCCAAAAAGTGGTGAGCCCTGGTATTGCACCAAGAATGCTACAACTCCCATGAGCAGCCCTACTTTACTTTATCAACCTGGGGTTCGTACAAAATTTGAGGTGACAGTGCTATAGACACAAATAATGCATTCTGTTCATGTCATCCTCTTCTGCTTCATGAAAGGGTGCTATTTCTTAAATTATGAGAACAACTGGAAAGTAAATTGCTGGAAGGAAATGATAGAAAGGAAACTGAACTAAATTACTGGAAAGGAATGCCAAGAATGAAACTAATTTAATTTGCAGAAAATAGATAGCAGGAAGGAAATTAACTCTAAACCACACTTAACTTGGCCAAATGGTTAAATGCACTCTACGTATCCTATGATCTATCTACCATCCTCTTATCCATGCAACTAAACTATCCATGCCTTAATTTTAATTAAAAATAATTAATTTGTAGTTTAGAGGGAAGAAAAATACATAAGAGGGTTAATGGGGGGTTTAACACATGAAATGAGGTTTGGAAGTGGAAAGAGAGGGTTAAACCCTTAAGAAAATTTATGATAGCATGAGAAATGGATTTGGAGTAGACAGAGGGGGTTAAGCCCTTAGGAAACCTTATTATAATGCAAGAAATGACTTCAGAGTGAGAAGAACTCAGAAATGAGATGGCGAAATGTGATGGATATAAAAATTTACAATGTGCGATGTCGCAAGCGCAACTTCACAAGTTTAAATGGATGGCAGTAAGGACTTAATGGAATGAACTAAATGGTGCATAGTGCGAAGTGCAAAGAGTGACGTGGCGGGCTGCGAATCGCAATATTACAAGTTTACAAGGATAGTGGTAAGGATTAATGGGAATACAATAAATGGTGCACAATGCGAAGTGTGAAGAGTGACATGGCAGGTTGCGAATCGAAATATCGCAAGTTTACAAGGATAGCGGTAAGGATTAATGAGAATAAACTAAAATGTGCGAAGTGCGATTTTCATTGCGGTAAAGGTTGCAGGCGGTGATTTGCGATGTGATAAGTTCTGCGGGATGCAATATGCGATGTGGTAAGTTCCGCGGGATGCGATGTGTGATGGGGATGACATGGCGGTGGAAAAAAGTAAGAGTTGCGATTTGCAATTTTGCAATCACAAAGAATGAGCGATGAGTGTTAACGATAGAAGGTAAATGGTGTGAAGTGTGATTTATGATTTTGCAATATCGCAATCGCAAGGAATGGGTGATAAGTGTTAAGATAATCATTAAATTTTGCGATTGTGAAGTGCAACGTACGGTGGCAGGATTCTCGAGGAGCAAAGGAGAAGGTTGGGTTTTTAGTGGTTATGTATGTGTTTTCACGTGTTTTTCGTAAAAAGGGTAAGGCAGCCGTGAATGGAGAAAAACAGAGAAGTAAGGCTGAAGAGCTTAAGGGTGTTCGAAAGAAGGTAAGTGCAACACTAAGGTGAGCAGTAAAGGAGGGAAATGGAAGCGTAAGAGCAGTGCTAAGAAGTGAAGCACACCTGCGGATTCATATACAAGAAATAGGTAGAAATGAGGGATGAAAGAGTGAAGGAAAGGCTTGGACTTGGTAATACAAATTCTTCCCCGAACTCGAACAGAAAGAGATTTTGGCCTGTGGGAAGGTCTGCCCCTACTCAAACTTTATTGACAGAGATGAGAGGGGGGAGACTTAACCATAGTTTTGGAGTTTTTCCTTTATTTCAATATGCATAAGCAATTGAAACTACAGTATCACAAAAACTAAAATAGCAATGAAACTTATCATAAGTAGATCTAACTTAAATGATAGAGGCAAAACTAGCTAAATGACATAAAGGAAAATATAATAACAATAGAGAAGCTGAGGCACATGGATTGGGCCCTAACCCACGAGCCTAGCCCTCTGAGCTTAAATTAATCAAATGAAATCAGTCTCCTCATTTCATAAAAGAATAATTGTATACATCTCTGAAAGTTTCGATCCCTGAATAAAACAAAAAGATTCAATAGTTCACAACAATAATTCTGAATGGAAGCGAGACTAAGATAGACTAACTCTTCCTAGCTCTTTCTCTACTCTATTTATTCTACATGGCAGCTACCAACATCTCCTTAGAAAATGGTAATTGAGTCCACTAGACTCCAAGTAAACCAAGATTGAGTGATCTCCTCTTTGAGTTTCTCGGCTACCTCTTGAATTCAAATTGCTGGAGAGAATCCTTGGGGATCCTTCGGCTGCTTGTGGAATTCAAATTGCTGGAGAGAACCTTTGGGATCCTTCGGCTACCTTTGATGGTGGAAAATCCTCCTATAATTTATCCTTGTTGTCTGCTCCAATTCTTTTTGATAAAATATTTATAAAAATGCTTAATAAATCATGATTTGTTACACTCAACCTTATATTAGACACTCAGAGTATGTTAGCCTTAATCACCACCTATACTAGCTTCATAAACCCAAATAATAATAAAAATGTAATAAAAAGAGATATAAGAAGGGAAAAAAGTGACTATTAACCCCTCCAAATATGTCTAATTATGAAGCTTATAACACTACTCAAAACTACAAAATATTACTATTAATTATTCCAAAAATGTGGTTCTAAGGGACCTTGCTCCAACAGTGGGCAAGGATTAGGATAAGAAGTCAGCTGACAAGATGAAGCAGTATTATGGCCTAACAAAGGGAAGCAAGGATTACTCTATTAACTCCATCACAGATAGGTCAGTGAACTTTTCCACCCATATTTTAGTAGGAAATATCACGCGGAAGTGCCGCGAGGAGGTTTCAACACCTATGGTGTCTTTGGTTGTGTAGTTCAACAAAGGCACTGTATAAAATTGGGTCAGATAATTGTGTAAAGAATTCTTAGGTGACTATTGGTGAGCCCTAGTATTTCACCAAGAGTGTTGTAACGCCTAGGGGCTACCCTACTTTACTTTATCAACCCGGGGTTTGTACAAACCTGGAGGTGACAATGCTCTATACACAAAAAATGCATTATGTTCATGTCATCCTCTTCCGCTTTATGAAAGGGTGCTATTTCTAAGGGTTCTCAGAGAAGTCTGTCACACTTCAATGAAACTAAACTAAATTTCAAAAAGGAAACGACATAAGGAAACTAAATTAAATTGCAGAAAAGAAATGACAGGAATGAAACTAATTTAAGTTACAGAAAAGGAGATGACTGAAAAGAAACTAAGTTATATTGCTGAAAAGGAATGGTAGGAAGGAAACTAATTCTAAACCACACTTAACTTGGCCAAAGGTCTAAATTCATTCTACTTATCCTATGACCTATCTACCATGCTCTTATCCATGCAACTAAACTATCCATGACTTAATTCTAACTAAAAAGAGTTACTTTGCAGCTTGAAGGAAGAAAAAGGACTAAACGAGTGAATTGATGGCTTATCGCATGAAACATGGCTTAGAAATTGAAAGCGCGAGTTAAACCCTTAGAAAAATTGATTATAATGTGAGAAATGACTTTGGAGCGAAGATAATTGAAAAAGGCTTAGAAGCGGAAAGAGGGGGTTTAAAACCTTATAAAACCTTATTATAGCACAAGAAATGGCTTGGAGCAGAAAGAATCGAAAAATGCGATGGCGGAGACGCGATAGAGGTAAAATTTGTGATGTGTGATGTCGCAATCATGACTTCACAAGTTTAAATGGATAGCGTTAAGGATTTAACGGGAATAAACTAAAATGTGCGAAGTGCGATGTGCGCTGCGGTAAAGGTTGCGGGAGGTGATGTGTGATGGGCATGATGTGGTAGTGAAAGGAAAAAGGAAAAAGTTGTGGGTTGTGATGTGCGATATGGTAAGTTCAGCGAAGTGTGATTTGCGATACAGTAAATTTTGTGGGTTGCGATTTGCAATGCAGATGACATGGCGGTGAAAGGAAGAAGGGGAAAAGTTGCGATTTGCGATTTCGTAATATCGCAATCGCCACGAATGAGCGGTAAGTGTTAAAGTAAATGTTAAATGTTGTGATCTGTGAAGTGTGATGTACGATGGCGGGAGTATCAAAGAGGAAGGCAGAGGTCGAGTTTTTGATGGTTTTCAAGCGTTTTTGTGTTAAAATGAGTCTGGCGATGGCAACCGACAGAATGAAGGAATAAGGTAGGCAATCAACGAAGGAGAGCGTTAAGCCTTCAAGGAAAAAGGTAAGCGATGCAAAGTGTGAATTCATGAACAGGTTGAAGTACGGTAGCGGGGAACTCGATGAGCAAGGCAGAGGTCACGTTTAAATTGGTTTTGAATGGTTTTTCTTTTACGTGTTTTTCGTTAAGAAGGTAAGGTAATCATGAAAAAAAGCAAAGGAATAAGGCAGAGTTGAAGGGCTTTAGTGCATTTAGGGGAAAAGGTAAGTGCAAAAGTTAATAGAAGTGGAAAACACGAGGGAATGGAGGTGTACAAAATTAGTTTTTGGGTCTGTGGGAAGATTCCCCTCCTCGAGATTTATTGACAGAGATGAGAAGGGGAGGCTTGCCATAGCTTTTGGAGTTTTTCTCCTCTACTCTATTACTCATAAGAAAATAAAACTAGAACAACGAAATGAAAGCAAAGACTAAGCAACAATGAAACTATCAAAAGCAAATCTAACTAAATGGCAAAAGCAAAACTAGCTAAATGAAAGAAAGGACAACGTAGTAACAATAGAGAAGCTAAGGCACATGGGTTGGGCCCTAACCCACGAACCTAGCTCTTTGGAATTAAATCAATAAAATGGAGTCTGTCTACTCATTGCATTCAAAATGAAATATTACATCCCGAAGGTCTTAAACGACAAAAGCCTAATAACTTGTAGCAAAAGTTTTGAATGGAATAAAATCACTGACTAACTAACTAACCCTTAGCTCTATCTCTACTCTATTTATTCTCCAGGGTAGCTACGAACATCTTCCTTGAAAATGGTGATTGAGTCCACTTTGACTCCAAGTAAACATAGATTGAGTGTCCTTCGTCTTCAGTCGCTTGGCTGCCTCTTGGAATTTGATTTGCTGGAGACTCCAAGTGAAGTATGGCTTGAGTGCACTTGGTCTTGAGTTGCTTGGTTGCCTCTGGAATTCGAATTTCTAGAGGGGATCTCATGAGGATCCTTCAGCTGCCTTTGGAATTAATGAGGGTGGAAAACCCCCTTGAATTTCTCCAAGATTTCTCCCTAATTTCCTGATATTGTGCTCATTTATTCTTCAATCTTGATCTTCTAGTGGTAGGGATCAAGTCCCTAAATCATCTCCTTCTCCAAATCTGCATAATTTTCCAAATATTCTCACAATATTCTACAAAAATAACCAATATTAGGCACAAATATGAAATTACCTTTAAACCTTCCTAAGAAAATATTGAAGTATAAGAAAACATTATTAAGTGCAGAAGGAGAGATTTTAATATATCTTTTCATGTACATAAGGAAGGTAGATGGGATTAAGAAAGGTTAGATGGGCCTTATTTTATGTCTAATTTAGAGGCCCATCAACACCCCCCTACTAGAACTATTGCTCATCCTCTAAGCATCCTATTCATCCTCCCTACCTTATGGTTCTTCCCGCATGCTGCCTTATTTTATTTTATGTTTATTTGCCCATGCACTGCTCCTCCTGCTGATCTTCCTGCTATTATTTTTGCATTATTCTCGTAGGTGCTTCATGGAGGTCCTTGATCAGATGCCTTAAGAAATTCTGTTTTACATGCCAAGGGGTCATTGATCCACCTTTTATTTGATTCTTTTCTTTTTTTCCTTTTTTTTCTTTTTTCCCTTTTTTATTGCATGCAAAGTAAACTCACAATTCTTTTTTCTGTGAACTGAGTTCACCCTTGGTTACCCCTTGGCACTCCTTGTCTTCTATTACAATGAACTACTTACTTCCCACTTTCTCAAGTCCTTTTATTTTTTCTTGTTCCTTTTCTTGGTGGAAAAAGTGAGGCTAGTTGCTAGATAAGGCCGAGGTTGCTCTGTTACTGATTTTGGCTATATAAAAAAAACTTTCCTTCTCACACTTTTTAATGTTTTATTAAGCTAAAATGGATTCGAAGAAAGGGTTAGATGATTGCATACTTGATATTTACCATTGAATTGCTTTTGCATGTGATATTGAAGCTGCTGATATGGTTGTTGAAGCTATTCTAAAGCTGCATATGATAATATTCTTGAGGTCCTTTTGGAGCTTCTAAGCACAGGAGGAGGAAGTCCAAGTTTGACTACCTTTGACTAAAGTGTTGACCAAATTTTCTTTTTGTGTCAACTTGTTGTTTTCTGCTTGCGAAGGTTGGATATCACATACATTCATTAGAGAGAGATACATGGAGAAATACTTTTTTCTTTTTCTTTTTGAAGGCCTACTAGTTGCCTTAATGAGGTTTTCAACTAGAAGGTTTGCCTAAGCGCCTCAAAGGAGGTTTTCACCTAGGATATTTTATTTTCATATTTTTTCTTCAACCCAATGACCGCCACATGGAGGTTTTCAATCAGTGAGCTAATCTCAGAGTGGTTTTCACCTGAGATTTTATTCTTTTTACCTTTTTTTCCATTTTGTTTTTTTCAATTTCCTACTCTACTTGAAAAAAATCCCTTTTTCAAGTATACGAATACTTCCAATGGATCCATGTGCACATCAAGATGATAGATAAAATCAGGTGCACACTTGGAATACATGTTCTGACATGTACCTGAATATAAGAGATGAATTTCTTTGACTAGGATTGTATCAAGTACTATTGGAGAAGAGTGTGTTGCTGCAACTTAATGACTGCTTGGAACCGTATGTCAATATAATTTTGATTCCCCTGGTTCACTTACTGATTTGGATCACCTTGGATGTCATGTTCTATTATGGCAGTCAAATCTTCCTCTTTTTGCTGATTGTTCTCTTGAATACATGGAGGAAATGCTGGTAAAAATGAGGGAACTCTCTCATCATTTGATTATGATATCTTCTCTTCATCAAGTGCAACACTTGATTCTTTGAACTCCTCATTCAAATCTCTT
Source organism: Pinus albicaulis (assembly GCA_034641835.2). NCBI lineage: Eukaryota > Viridiplantae > Streptophyta > Pinopsida > Pinales > Pinaceae > Pinus > Pinus albicaulis. The sequence goes on along the minus strand of CM076574.1, from coordinate 543,271,235 downwards.
TCTTCTTGAGGTTGTCCTGCAATGACATTAAGAAGGTATCTTCTTTTCAATACCTTTCTTGAGCTAAGATGCAACCCATTTAGATCAAGATGATATGTTGGGTAGTGTTGTGTCTCAGCATTGTAAGTGGGCTGAGATACTTCATGTTATGGGTTTGGAAATGGTGGTACAGGTAGTTGAGTGGGGGTGGATATATGAGATGGATGTGGTTTAGGCTGTGGTTGTGGTGGAGGTGGATGGTAGGGATAGCATGGAGTATATGGAGGGAAATATTGAGTATATTGTGGATTTTCCCAATAAGGACCTTGCCAACCATGTTGCCAAGATTGGTTTTGGGGTTGAGATGGCCAAGGTTGCCAAGGAGGGAGTGTGTCCTAATTAGTTTGAGATGGATGTGAATAATCTTGAAATTGTGAAGTGGGTCCTTGCATCATATCAAGTTGACTAGGATGCCAGGGTATCCTTGGAGCTACATAACATAGCTTCTTTGGTGATTGCCTTGCTCCATCGCCCTCCTAGTAAACTTATTTAAACCCAAGGAATGATGAACAACAATTAGTAGCATATGATTTTGCATGGATAACAAAAATATCGGCATCTTCTTTTTGCTCATTTTGCATCCTTAACATTTCTACTTGTTCACTTAGATTGCTAAGAATTTATATTTTAAAGTTATCAAGCAAATTTCCAAGTTGATCTTGCCTTACCAATGTTGATGCTGACTTACTTACTCTTTCCCTTCCTCTTGATATGTGCTTGCATGTTTCACAAATTTCTTCAAATGACAATTGATATACATCTCCTTTGCTCATGAGATGAAGGAGATCAATCCACTCATCCATAATTGTTCTAAGTAAGAGGGTTTTTAGTGTGTCAAATCCTAAATGATGCAATTTTTCCCTCTTAACATTATACATGAACCTCTCTATTAGATCCTCAAGGCTCTCATATTCTTCTTGGTTCATTCTAAAAATTTCTTCTCTAAGATCAAGGTCTTTATATTTTTCTAGAAATATCTTTTGCATATCATTCCATGATCTTATTGAATTAGTACCTAGACTCATGAACCATTTAAGAGCTCTATCCTTCAATGTTGCAGGAAATAATCTCAGTTTTTGAGTGTGTGATAAGTAGCCATAAGACTTAGAAAGTATCTCAAATTCAAAGAGAAATGTTTCTGGATCCTCTGTCCTCATACCATGGAAGTTGGGAAGGAAAGATGGAGGGATGTTCTTCATAGGCACACTAATGTCCATATCTTGAATGGGAAACCCAATAAGATCTTCTTCAATTTCATCATATCCATCCATCTCTTCTTCCTTCAAAAGTGTATGGTGATGTGGTTCTTACTGCACCACGTGGTCAAGTGGGGGGGTTGGTATTGGAGAATTTTTTTTATGAGTATCCCTACTCGTATGAGGCATGAAAAATAGATTTTTTTGTATTTTTCAATATTTTGGAAACAACATGAAAAGGAAAGTAGAAAATAATGCTAGAACATAATCAAAGCATCTACTAGACACCTCCTCGACAATGACACCAAAAAGTGGTGAGCCCTGGTATTGCACCGAGAGTCATGCGACTCCCAGGGGCTGCCCTACTTTACTTTATCAACCCGGGGTTCATACAAACTTGGAGGTGACAGTGCTATATACACAAAAAATGCATTATGTTCATGTCATCCTCTTCTGCTTTACGAAAGGGTGATATTTCTAAGGGTTCTCAGTGAAGTCTGTCACACTTCAATGAAACTAAACTAAATTGTAGAAAGGAAATAACAGAAGGAAACTAAATTAAATTGCAGAAAATAAATGACATGAATGAAACTAATTTAAGTTTAAGAAAAGGAAATGACTGAAAAGAAACTAAGCTATATTTTTGAAAAGGAATGGGAGGAAGGAAACTAATTCTAAACCACACTCAACTTGGAAAAATGACTAAATTCATTCTACTTATCCTATGATCTATCTACCATGCTCTTATCAATGCAACTAAACTATCCATGACTTAATTATAACTATAAAGAGTTAGTTTGCAGCTTGGAGGAAGAAAAATGTCTAAAAGAGCGAATTGAGGGCTTAGCGCATGAAACAAGGCTTAGAAATGGAAAGCGGGGGTTAAACGCTTAGAGAAAATGATTATAACGTGAGAAATGAATTTGGAGTGGAGATAATTGAAAAAGGATTAGAAGCAGAAAGAGGGGGTTTAAAACCTTATAAAACCTTATTATAGCGCAAGAAATGGCTTGGAGCAGAAAGAATTGCAAGAGGTAAAGGTTGCGATGTGTGATCTCGCAATCACGACTTTGCAAGTTTAAATGGATAGTGGTAAGGATTTAATGAGAATAAAATAAAATGTGAGAAGTGCGACATGCGTTGTGGTAAAGGATGTGGGAGGCGATGTACGATGGGGATGACATGGCGGTGAAAGGAAAAAGGAAAAAGTTGTGGGCTGTGATTTGCGATGCAGATGACGTGGTAGTGAAAGGAAGAAAGGGAAAAGTTGTGATTTTTGATTTCGTAATATCGCAATCACAATGAACGAATGGTAAGTGTTAAAGTAAACGTTAAATGTTATGATCTACGAAGTGTGACGTACGATGGTGGGAGTCTCAATGAGGAAGGCGGAGGTCAGATTTTCGATGGTTTTCAAGAATTTTTGCATTAAAACGAGTCCCGCGACGGTGACTGATAGAACGAAGGAATAAGGCAGAAAATCGACGAAGGAGAGTGGTAAGTCTTCAAGGAAAAAGGTAAGCGGTGCGAAGTGCGATTTCACGAACAGGCGAAGTATGGTAGCGGGGAACTCGAGGAGCAAGGCGAAGGTCGTGTTTAAATGGGTTTTGAATGGTTTTTATTTTATGTGTTTTTCATTAAGAAGGTAAGGTAACCGTGAAAAAAAACAAAGGAATAAGGCAGAGTGGAAGGGCTTCAGTGCGTTTAGGGAAAAAGGTAAGTGCAACAGTTAAAAGAAGCAGAAAACAGGAGGGAATGTAGGCGTAACTGAATCAGTTTTTGGCTCTGTGGGAAGATTCACCCTCCTTGGGATCTATTGACAGAGATGAGAGGGGGAATCTTGGCCATAGCTTTTGGATTTTTTCTCCTCTACTCTATTACTCATAAGCAAATAAAACTACAGCAACAAACTAAAAGCAAAGACTAAGTAGCAATGAAATTATCAGAAGGATATCTAACTAAATGGAAGAAGAAAAACTAGAAAAATGACAGAAAGGAAAAGGTAGTAATAGTAGAGAAGCTGAGGCACATGGGTTGGGCCCTAACCCACGAGCTCAGAGCTCTGGAATTAAATCAACAAGATAGAGTTTGTCTACTCATTGCATTCAAAATAAAATCTTATTACATCCCTAATGTCTTAAACAACAAAAGCTTAATAGCTTGCAGCAAAAGTTCTGAATGGAATCGAATCACTGACTAACTAACCCCTAGCTCTAACTCTTCTCTATTTATTCTCAAGGGAAGCTACCAACAACTTCATTGAAAATGGTGATTGAGTCCACTTTGACTCCAAGTAAACATATATTCAGTGCCCTTCGCCTTCAGTTTCTTGGCTGCCTCTTGGAATTTGATTTGCTGGACACTCCAAGTGAAGTATGGCTTGAGTGAACTTGGTATTGAGTTGCTTGGATGCCTTTGGAATTCAAATTTTTGGAGGGGATCTCATGAGGATCCTTCGGCTACCCTTGGAGTTAAGGAGGGTGGACAACCCCTTTAAATTTCTCTAAGATTTATCCCTAATTTCTTGATATTTTTCTCATTTATTCTTCAATCTTGATCTGCTAGTGGCAGGGAGCAAGACCCTAAATCATCTCCTTCTCCAAATCTGCATAATTTTCCAAATATTATCACAATATTCTACAAAAATATCATTAGGGACAAATATGCAATTACCTTTAAACCTTCCTAAGAAAATATTGAAGCATAAGAAAACATTATTAAGTGCAGAAGGAGAGATTTTAATATATCTTTTCATGTACATAAGGAAGGTAGATGGGATTCAAAATGGTTAGATGGGGCTTGTTTTATGTTTAATTTGGAGGCCCATCAACTACAAAGAGGCTCAGGAGGAGGGAAAGCAGTTCCAATATGTGCAGCTCTTGTTCTTGGTTGCATCGATGTCTTGGAAGGAGCCTAATGAGTCATAGTTCCCCACTGCGAACCCGAATCTCTCCAGGGCTGTGAAGTATGCCTCACCATGGCATTCAAAATTGTTGACCCAGGCGATGGAGAACAAATTTTTTTGGGCAGGGTTGGAGATGAGTCTGTGCATAGTGATTAGGAAAAAGCCCCAGCCATCACCAAGTATTTTGGCAGAATATCAAGAGGTCGTGGACTTTAAAGAATATTTCGACCAAGTGCACATTTGAACAAAGAAGGACCTTGCTAAGTTTTGGTACAAGTTGTTGTACCTGGCGACAGAGGATGATGTTGAACAGATAGTAAGTGCATGGCCAAGTGATTAGCTAAATCCACCCACTGAAGGTGCATAGATAGAGCATGGAGGCACAAGTGGCGTGAAAAATAATGCGCAGACGGGAAAGAAGGATACCAGGAAGCAACCTAGGAAATTAACCTTTGGGACCTATAAAGAGGCTGAAAAGGAAGCTGAGAAAGAGACCTAGAAGGATGCTCCGGAGAGTGGAGGGGGTGATGATCAGGGTGGCGATGATACATTTATGGATCCAACAGACCTCCCCTCCCCTTATATTGTAAAGATATGCCAAATAAAGGGTTGAGGCGCATGGAAGAAGATGAAGTCAAATAGGTTCGCTAACCTTGAAGCAATTGTCCCCAGTGAGGGGGACTTCGATGAAATTCGTGACACTATTCGAAATGTCACCGAACATCTGTGGGGAAATATTGAGGACCAATAGAAGAAGGTCTTGGCGAAGGTATACCAGGTCCTTAAGGACTTAAAGGTTTAAACAATCATTGTACAAGCGTTCGTGAGTCAAGCGATCGGGCTTCGAGAGAGCGTGGCTTCAAGCGAGCATGGCTCAAGCAAGTAGGTACAAGTACAATAGAGCAAGAGATAGTGATTACAATTGATACCCACGTGATGAAAAAACTTGTAGGTACGTTATGTTTTGAAACTTATGAGAAACTAGCACAGGTGGCACATTGGTAGAACACAAGGCTCAACCTTATTGCGCTGACTTTGAAAACCCTACACGACTTCAACCAGGGAATTGTCAAAGAGTTGCAGATCTGAGAGAAACGTGCCCTATTAATTATCTAGGATATTAAGAAGGAAAGGTGGAGGATCGAAGAGGAAAATCAATAGGTTTTTTGAGAGCGCGATGAGGTAGCTACGCAAAGATATAAATTGGAAACAACCATCACCAAGGTTTGCATCAAACTACCTAAGATGCAGATTCAGGCTGCAATAGCGCCAGAGGAAAAAGTGGAAAAACTCGCAACAACAATCAAGGATTCCAAGGCTGAAGCTGACAAGGTGCGACTTGATATGCAAATTAATATCATTGAGCTGCAGTTGCAATTGTAGCATGCAACTCCATCAGATGTCCGGGAGCAGCATGCAATAGAGATTAAGGCTGGTAATGAACATGTTGATTCCACAGTCCAAGAATGTACTCAAATTTTTGAAGATATTATGGACATCTAGGCCTCGCTGCAGTAGGACCCTCAGGTACAGAAGATTGAAGAGGAATTTTGCGAGAAACTGGAATAGATGGAAGACATTAAGGTCACCATGAAGAATTTAGCACTAGTACAACGGTATGCATGTCTTTAAGAGGGTAAATTTTTGCAACAACAGATCGATGAGTTGCGTAGAAAAGAAAAAACTTATCGCATTTAGAATGAATCCAGTGGAATCCAAATCCAGTCAGTTATTGAATAATGACGATAAAAAGCTGAAAGGACTGCGCTAGATGCATAAGGATATTGCCACAAAAATTGGAGGGCTAGCCACTGAGACGTTGGCGACCGAGATCTGTCCAGTTGAGAAGCAGTGTGCAGAAACAATTTCGCCTCTGAAGGATGCCCTGAATAGCATAAAAGAAAATATCAAGGGTGCAATGGAAAAGTGACTCGAGATTAGTCATATTTTTTTTGTTGGGGGGGGGGGGGATTTTTGGACAGAGTACCCGTTGATTGAATATTTTGAGAAAGACTTCGTAGATTGAGGAATGAAGCACACAATGTGGAGTTATGTTAGAGTCTTAAGGGCTTTTGGGTGGGTCTAAGTCCCTTATTTTGTAAATGGATGGGATAATTTTGTATACCTTGAGCTCCATCCATGGTTTTAGGACCATGGTAGTGTAAAAGAGAAGAATATATAAGGATTCTAGGATAGTCCTTGAAAGTCAGTCAAAAAATCTCATATCTCATGATAGAATGCACTTGGATGTAACATTATTTTGAGTCTATATTCTATTGTTTGTGGTGTTGTGGCTCATTTTCATTTTCATTTCCAATTCTTAAAATTAATATATATATATATATATATATAATGTTGTATAAAATAAAAATGAATTTAGAATTCATATGCTAAAGCAGTTTTTATTTATATAAGAAACATTAATTTTATGTTTCGGAGTATGTGAAAGGTGGCACCGACCATTATTGTAAATATCGTGCAACTCATCGGGTAGATACGATATGATGGAAAAGAGAATTTGATTAGGAGAAACCCACAGACACAAACAACATGATGAATAATTCCCAGGGTGCCTCCGTAGTTGATTGTGATGTCGGCTCGTTGCCTCAAATCAATGGCCCACGATCACTGGGGTAGCACAACGCTGAAGAGCCTATCGTACCTAAGGTTCCCCCGCAGTGATGTAAGCCATCAGAAATGACATCAAAAAGTGAGCCAAATCATTTTCCACATCAGTTCCATACCTGTCTTGTCATGAAGTTAATGACTGTTCCCCCCCCTAAATTTACGTTGAGCCTATAAATACTGAGTCAAAATTGTTCTTTTTCACCTGCTCGCCTCATTTTAAACAGTCTTAGTCATCCTAATCACCATGCTTATCCATTTAGAGTTAGTCTATTCATCATCCTGAGTGTTAACATGGCCAAGTCATCCCTATATAGTCGTCTAGTCACATTCCCCTCATGGATACAGAGCAGGAAATAATAGACACCCATTGTACGGTTTAACATCTACCTCTGTATCAACAGGTTATACTTAACCATCATAATTCCCCTATCTTCACAACCATGGTCAGGTCTGGAGTATTGTATGCATGTGTCCCAAGAAACCATCTTGTACTTGAATTCATTCACTGGACAACATCAACAATATACCACAACAAGTGTTTTGTCATGAACCATTTGGGAGAAAATGTCTTCCAGGTTTCATCCTTATTAATTCGTCAAGATTTATGCTACCCAGAGTCGGAGTCATATTTTAGTTTCACTGAGGATTCATTGACAACACATTATGACAATATTGCAGGGAAATATTACACACAAATTATTTTCTTCTTAAAGCTAGAACCATGGAGGTTTTATCCAGATGAAAAGGTATTCTCTTTGGAAATTTTTGATGCAGAAATCAAACGTGTATTGCAAATTTTGTCAAAAATTCTTGGAAAATAAGATGCTTCTCAGGTTGACAGATTAGTGCTTGGACTTTTTGCTTTGATGATGAATCCTGAAGTAGTGTTAGACATCCCATCATTTTGGCAGGAAAATATTAATTCTCAATTCATGAGTTTAACTTTAACAGGCTCATTCAAATTTCCTTCTATTGTTACCTATCTATTTATGTATCAAAATGCATAAGAGTTTTTTAATTTGAGACTGAATATTATGGATTCAAACAAGAAAAGGCAGTCAGTAGTGTTTTGGACTGACCTGGTAAGGAAACAACCTAGTGATGGAGGCTTGTTTGATTTTGTTGCTTACTACTTGCCAATTGCTTATAAAATTTTGAATGGGACTACTCCCCCATGTTTTCTGCCTAAAGCTCAGGAATTCCTTCATGGTTTTTTTTTGAAGAGTATTCAGAGATTAGATTGTATGGGGCTAGTGTTGAACCTTATACATTGCCTTCTTTTTTCCCTATGAGAATGTTTGCCTTAGAGTTTATTAGACAGAGTTTAAATATGGATCAGATTCACTTTGTGCCAATGAAGAAATGACATTTACTTAAATTTCCCATGACTGTTGGACCCTTCATAGTGAATATGAGGCAAGGTGCAAAAGAAGAAAACCAGATATTAGAAAGCATGCATTTATTGCTAGGATAAAAGTGGGGTTATGACCCACATCAGGTGATTTATAAAAGGAGGATTGAGAATGGTTATTATGCTTTTAGTCATGAGAGAAAACTAGAAATTGAAAAGTTGGCTATTAAGGGTTTTGCAGGAAATGACAGCATTAGCATTGAAAATCTTGTTATCTCTGAAAAGGGAAATAAAAGAGATAGAGAAAAGAATGATGATACATAGGAGAAAGGAGTTGATAAGAGGGATAAATTGAGTGAAGAAGTATCATATGCATAGCCAGGGTTGTCAATTCAATTGGGAGAAATACATAATATACTAGCTTCACCATCTAGACATGAAGTTGTTCATGATTAGGCGCCGTTGATTAAGCAGGTTTTTTCCAAAATTTCCGAGAAGAATTAGAATATCAGAGCAAGCATGGAGGATCAAGCTAAGTCTCAAATCACCCCTGATCAGACTAGATCGTTAACTGCTATGGATTTAGAAAAAGAGCGGTTGGAGATTTTTTTTCACACCCATATGAAATGACAGTAGGGTCATCAAGTAATTTTAGGACTATTAATCTGACTGTTGATGCCAAGAATATTCCCTTACTTGATAAAATCAATTTACATATGCACACTGGTTTTTTTATTGCTAATGATTTGACTAAAAGTAGTGCAACTGCAAGTAAAGCTGAAAGCGTGTTGGGAAAGGTGATCAAGTAGTTGAACTGGAGAAAGCTAATTCCAAATATTTCTCCACTCAAAATGAAAAATTAGAGAAGATAATTATTAAAATTGGAGTAGATCCCATTGACAGATCAACTATGCAGAAGTTGTTAGAGTGCAGAATCAGAAGTAAATGTACTTAGAAAGAAGATAAAGCTTCCTACTGGAGAACAGCCAATGGCAGTTGAGGTAGCAGAAGTGGAATCTGAAAAGGAGAAGCTTTTACAGCAAGTGTTGGAGAAAGATGAAGAGATTTCTAAATTGAAAGAAGCAGTAACTAAGTTACAAGTGCAGATTGAATCTCATGTCTGCATAATAGTTTTTTCATCTGAAACTGATGACCCAACAACTAAGATATCACAGTTGACTACTGAGTTTAAGATGGCACAGATTGACAGGGATAAATCTCAAAGTGATCTCAATACAACCATGAATATTATAAGGGATAAGGATAACGAAATTGTAATCTCAAAGGACACTTCAAGAAAATACAAAATAGATTATCAGCTAGCTTGTGAAGAAATCAAGAGTCTCAAATAGAAGGTAAAAGGGAATATGTCCCTAATTGAAGTTAAACATATCCTTTGGAATGAGACTATAGGAGTGATGAAAACCTTGTGGGAATATCTAGTACTTATTTTAGAAGAGAAGAGTATAATCAGAGATCTTCAAGAGATTGTACTAGCTGACAAACAAAAAATGCATGACATAGCCATAGGGGCTAAGAAATTAATAGATTTTTTCAGTTCCAAAATAAATCAAGAGCTGGGTGAACATGAGATAAAATATAGAACATTATGTGTTCTAGAAATTAACAAGGTGATAGTGAAGAATGCACACATGAAGTCAGCAGAAAAGAAGTTGGCATAGATCAAGCAAGCAGTTGACAACTTCAACACTATATTTGGTAAGAGAACTAGGGCTAGATTTCCATCTTGCAAGGTAACTTATTATCCTGGGAAACATATGAAACTCTGTTGGTGGATGCAAAAGGTAAAATTGATAATACTCATGAAAATACTACAATTTTAAAAGGGACAACAATTATGTATTTCCTGCATAAATATTTTCAGTTGTTATGGATGGTCAAGACTCTGTTTCCAGATAAGCCTAATTACTCTAGGATCACTGCTTTTAGATTGGAACATCATAATTTAATTAATGCCCTAAGGAAAAATGTTGAACTCTGGAAGAAATGCAGAAAATGGATGACCAATCTTCCTGAAGCCACATCAGCTGCAGATGATTTTAAGAAGGCCACATAAGCAGTGAAGGGAACCACATCAGCAACAAAGGGAAGAAGATCAACATCAAAATTCATTCATAAGACATCATGATATTTCTATTTATTATTGTATTTTCTTTCTTTCTATTTTAGAACGAGGTTGTAGTGTTACCCTCGATTGTCATTAGGGGAATTTTGAGGTCTAAAATGGGCCTCCTAAGAAAAATGTACAACAAAAATAAACTTTATAACAACCAATAGGATTCAAGATGATGATGTCAACCATGGGGGATGATTTACCATTTTTTAAATAAAAGGGTAAAAATAATAAAAAATAATAAAATAATAAAACTATTTTTTCAACTCGTATTTTCAACTTATCTCCCAAAATTTTTACTCAAATTTCGGGTGGGAGTACTCGTTGGATGCAAAATTTAATTCCTCATCCAAGGAGTACCCATGTTGCATACTTTCGATGAACCCTGCTACATTAAAAATGAGAAATACATAAAAAAACGTGATTACATTCACGTTTTTCATGTATTTCTAATTTTTTGTGTAGTAGAACCCATCGAAAGTATGCAACATGGGTACTCATTGGATGAGGAATTAAATTTTGCATCCAATGAGTGCTCCCACTCAAAATTTGAGTAAAATTTTGGGAGATAAGTTGAAAATATGAGTTGAAAAAGTAGTTTTTTCATTTTTCCCTCTAAAATTTGATGATGTCATCAAATCTTATTTGATTTTTCCACTATTATTTTATAATTTCCTTAGGAGGCCCATTTTAGACCTCAAAATTCCCCTAATGAATGAAAGTAGTTGATAGAGGAAAGAAGTAGTTTAGTTAGTTTCAGGAAGTTTTGACAGTTACAAACTGTTTTTGAATGTATTTAAGAAATATGAAAATCAAGAAGAGGGGTTCCAAGTTTTGGAACCTCTGGAATACTATATTTTGTACTTATTTCTCTGAAGAATTAATGAAAGAAGTATCAAGTTTCCAACAATTATTGATGGTGATTTGTCTTTCCTGTGTCATTTTATGTTATTTATTCTATAAATGAAATGAATTAATGAAGTTGTAGGTCTCTGAATTACATTTAGAAGTAAGAATTAAATATCTTTAAAGTGCACTCCTTCACTCCATCTTCCTTCTATTCATCACTTCTCTCTGAAACTTAAGTTAATAGATTATGTCTTTACAACATATTGCCTTAAATTTTATTTACAGTTCTTCTCATTCATTCACATTTCATCAATTAAAGGCATTGTGATAATTTTATTTACTCCAGAGCATTAAGGGTTTTCAAGCTAATTTCCAAAGAAAAAAGAACGAAGAACAGATGATAAATGTTGTTTCTGTAATATATTGTTAAAATGTCTTAAGCATTGATTCCTTTCCAAAACCAAGGGGTTGTGTCTTAAGAACCAACATGTGGGAAAGGGAAGGCTCCTACTGCTGAGTGCACAAAGATATTAGAAAGTTTGTAGCTGAGTGCATAGACCCTTCCAGATGAGTGCACAGGGCGGAAAGGGTTTTATTAAGAATATTTGAGTAATAATAGAAGACTTTGAGGACATATATGTGTTCTATGTCTATGTGTTTTATTTACTTGTATTTTGATATCATCTATGCTAATTTAAGGGTTTTTATGCATAATTGCATCACGAAGTCCTATTTATGGTTATTTATGTTGTTTTATGCTGGTTAAAGTAAAATTGCACAATCTCCAAGATAGTTCAATAAGAAGTGTTGAACGATGGCTGTATAATTAGCATAGTTGTTCTACGAAGCTCTATTAAGTGTTTAAAGAAAGATAAGCCCTAAATCCACACTCCGTTTTCCCTCTGGATGCAAAAACCTAGTTATAGCATCCCTTAATATTGCCTCGGGTGAGACTTCGGTCTGTGCAGTAGATTGTTTTCGAAAGGGCTGGTAATAGTGGGTTTTTTCGGTTCACGCAACCATATTTGAACCTGGGTTTAGGCCCCATCATCTTGCACCAACCCAATATATTCTTCTTATAGAGATAATGAGGGGAGTTATTCCAATGAGAAGTTTAGATGCGATGTTGAGTGAGTGAAACCCTAATTTTCCAGCGTAGTTGCTATCCTATTTCTAATTTATAGGACACTGGAAGTTATAATTGGTATACTTTTAGGGAGGAGAGTTTCAATTTTGAATAAGATACTTTATAGATGCCAAATTCGAAAAATTTTCTTATCATAGAGCCATGGAAGATTGATTTTAGATTGAATATTATATTTTTGGAGTCTCCCTCAACTTAGCTTTGAGAAATTTTCTTTGACTACTAATTGTAGTCCAAATTCAAGAGTACATAGTTCAGTTCCATTATTGCTATTCTAGCCCATTTATCCTATAAAGACATGAATAATGGAGCCCTGATGATCCCACACCCTTAAGTTTGGGTAGCTTCATATGTGCGGCCATATCTTTCGCAAGTGGGGCTGGTGGAGGGGTAGGAGGATTCTTACCCCTACACGAATTTGAAGGTGGCGTAGCAGGAGGGTTTCAACGTGCATATCTTGGCTTTCGTTTATATCAGTGGAGTTTCTCAAAGGAATGTATACATATATGCCCCTCTTTGATTGACTCGATAATATTTACCATTGCGTGTAGTGCTTTCGCTCTGATCAAGGGTCATTCAATCGGTGTTGCTGCAAAAAATACCCTTTTCACACAATAACATCTTAATTAGCAAAGGAAAAGTTGGTAAGAACTTACCCCTCAATCCCTTGAAAAATATCCTTTCATCTTCAGAGTATGATACAAATTGATCGAATGCAAACTCTATTACAAACCCACCCAAGATGTTGTTAACCCAGTGATCTACATTTCGAGTAATGGAATTATCAATCTTCTCCAACTGTTGAATCAATTCAGGGGTCCACTGCATGACCTGATCATCCTTCCAACATGTTTGGAATTCCACTAACATTTCCAACCACTCCCGCAATTAATGTGCAAAGGTTACGAAGAATATCTCATGCACCTAAGTGAAAATATACTTATTCGTCCACTCTTCAGTGGATATCTTCTTACTTATGTTTTCTTTTAGGGGAAATTCCTGAATCTGTTTTTCAAACCAGACCTCAAGTTCAAGCTTTAATGGTTGCCAATGACCTCTCGGCATCACCCAATCTCTCTCAAAATGTTCCCGGTCCCTAAAATGGAACCATTTTTTTGCTTGAGGGGTCCTGACCCAGGTTCGTTGTTGAGGTTTACCAAAAAAACCCTCTTACTACTGGCCCTTTCAGTAGTGAATTGCTTGTGCAATTCAAAGTCTCACCTGAAGCAATATGGGGGGGTGATGGAACCAGGTTTCCACACCGTGAGAGAGGTTTGAATGATGTGGGTGCCTTAAGAACCAAAATAACCATAAACAGACTGTTGCAACAGAAGCCCTAACCAGGAAACCCTTACAGACAGATTTAGGTCAATTATGCAGAATGCCTTACGCAAGTTAACAAAAAACTATAATCAAAGTAATAACCCTTAGCACATAATATTAGAACCTTATACCATCAGATCCATCCAATAATCATTCATATAAACAGAAACATAGTTGCGTAAGAGATCTAATTGCAGACAATACAAGAATCATAGATAAGATGCAGAAACATTCATAACATAAACAGTAGATACATTTCACACTCAGATATCTGCAACAAAATTCCTTTATTAATATCAGTTCATATCTTTCATACAAAACCCTTCAACAACCCGTGCACACAGCCAGTGGGGTCCACACATAGTAGGACTAAAGTCTCCACGCACACAACAAACAAGAGCCTTCTACCCAGACAATTCTGTACAAAAATATCACAAAACAACAAGATCTATCATCAATGTTTAGACTTATCCCAAAACTACCTTCTTAGAATTAATCTAGACTTCTATTTATACTATTAGCTTGCGCTACTCTAGGGGCTGCAAACCATATTTTGCAGCCCCTTGATCTACCCTTTTTACCCATTACAACACATGAGGGGATTTGACCCACCCCAAAGCCCCTACACACGACTAAACTTGGAAAATATATTACAAAAATATAGCAAAATTGGTCTTCAAGCTTAGGGGACCCCGCTCCAATAGGTCCAAAAGTTCTTATATCAATAGGAAATTTCCTACCTCTGAGTGCGGTTTGAATTATTAATTTACGTGATCAGAAGAAACTAATTAGGTTTACAGCCAAACCCATAAATCTATCACTGATCCAACTAGGACACTTTTACGAGATGAACCCCAAAGGGAAACTAAGGATAAATTATAGTAGGTGATTGGATCCAAAAAATTGTTCATATTGGATCATTGGTTCCAAAGATATGATAATATGGAGAGGACTAGATTGTTTTTCTGAAGCATGAACAAAATGGGCTAGAGGCACCCTTGAAAAATGCAAGTTACTCACACTTTATATGATGGTCAGAGGCTGATTCAGAGCTGGACAGTGGTAGTAATTCCCAAAATAAAAATATGGGGAGAGGAAAAAAGTAAAAAGAAAGAGAAGAGAAAAATATGTTTAATATGCCTCCTACATTATCCATAAAATACAAAAGTATTAGCGTAATTTGATAAAGTCATTCATTCTGAATGCTACATAAAGAATATAAGACAAATGATGGAATAGAGAGACCTAGGATGTAGAGAATCGTGACATAGAGAATACAATAGATGTTCCTTCTCATCTTGATTCTATTTATTCAATATACGTGAATATCATATAGATCCAGAAAGTTGTATGCTCTGAGAGAGGCTTGTACATGCTAGGAAGTGATTTTTATTCATTAGAATAAGAGTCTACATCAACCAATATTCTCTTAGGCACAACTATACATAACATAGAAATAACACTTAGAAAGGGTGGACAATTGGCTTGTAATATTCCAAAATTAGCTTGCAGCTAATTGGAATATTAATTTTTTCTTTTGTCATTTAGATATAAGAATAAGTGGGTAGGGAGACCCATAAATCTCTTTATTAGGAATAAAACCACTTCTCATGTGAATTTGGATAATTGTATTAGTTGAAAAAAGCACCTTGAGGTATGAACAAGACCTAAAGCATGTAGACAAGGTCAATGTTGACCAAATCAACAACGATGTTATGGAGATAATGGAGGATTAATGGAGGATAGCGCAGTCATTTAGGAGGAGTGTACACATGAGAGTAACTCCTTTAATGAGTGGGACCCAAGGTGAGGAAGCTCACCAAGCATAAAATGAAGATGATGGAAGCCATAGAGGACATGTTTTTGGATTATTGATTCTGTGGTCTTGTATAACTATTTTCACACTTCAGTTGTTTAGCTAAGTCTGTTGTGTTGTTTAGCACAAGGGTGTTCCCGAGCGGGAATCCCACCCTCATCCTTGGGGGACTTCGAGTGCCTATTCAGGAGAGGTATCTTGAGCATCATTTCCACTATTTGGAATTTGGCCAAGCTTCAACCATCATCCACAACATAGTCTCTTCCAGGGTTGTGTTGTGTTGCAGGGTTACAGTAGTGGAGGGTTGATAAACCCAACTTCTGAGCTTGTTTTCTAGGTGAGGGAGCAACCCTTCATCCGGGAAGCTTGTATGGAAGATCCTTGAGCTTCATTTCATCATTTAGCATCAAGCTAAGGTACTGCTATTAGTTACATCACAGTTTCCTAAAGGAATTGCATTATTTCAATGAGCAGTTGCAGTGGAGGGTTTGGATCCCTAGTTGAGGAGATAGATCTTCAATGAAGGGATCAACCTTTTACTTAGAGGATATATTAGAGGAGCTCCATACATTTCTACATCAACTTCAGCCACATCCTTCTAGATATTCAGTTGCAAAGATTATGCAACCCTAGGGCCATATTTTGTATTTTCTGCATTTTGTGTATTTCAGGAAACCCTTCCTACGTTGTCTTGGAAATGTGTTTGGGAGCTTAGATCTCTGATCCTAGCATTCTCTAAACACTGTATCAACAGATACATGTCTTTAAATTTTCTAGCAGCATTAAACCCAACTAAAACTACGTTGTCTTATCCTCCGACATTACTGTTGAGATTCAACAAGATGATGATCCTAGTGAAAATTAAGCACCTACACTAGGTGGGGCCCACAGGATATTTTTAGGTGTATGTCTATTTTTAGAATGTTGAGAAGATTGTATTTATAGCGGGAGTCTATTTTTAGAATGGTGAGAAAATTCTATTTATAGATGAGTTTCTATTTTTAGATGCATGGGGGAAGTCTATTAATAGATCACATGTCTAAAAATAGAATGCATGTCGGTTATTATTATCTCTTAATAATAATTGGACAATAAAAATTAATCTATTCTCTTGAAGCACTTGATTTCAGTTAACTGATGTGGCAAACTAGTTAACTGAAGGAATTTCGAGTTCTAAGGTTGGTTGGTGGGGCATGCAAGTGGACTTAGTTGTAACTGAGTGATTTGAAGTTGTAATAGAGTTGGATGTGTAGTTATGTGAGTTGTAAATTAGTTTAACTCAGTTGTGCTAGTTGTAACTAAAGATACACTAGTGAGAGATCATTGAATTAAATATTAAAATAATTCACATGGAGTGATCTCACATGCAATTGAAGATTTACGATTGTTAACTACATGAATGTCAGATCCAGTGGAGACCTAGTTGAGAGATTGGTGAAAGGGATAGTTTGACTATCTGTTGTGACATTAGTGGGTGCACTCATGCAACCACACACACATTGGAGATTCCAATGAGGATTGCATAGTCAAGGCAAGGCAATATCTCATTCATTCGGGATTGTGATCAGTAGGGATTGCACAATGGAGGAAGGATGTCAGGAGGCAGTAAATTGGTGCATATATTTGCCAATTTTTGTATGACAATGTGAGATGATTGTATATTGTAATGAGAGCTCTTGGATTAGATTTTTGTATGATATTGTTTCATGATCCATGACATATATATAATATATGATAGTGGGGTTTCTAGCTTTATGCTTTCCCGGTAAAAACATATGTGTTATGTGTGATTGATATTTCTTCATGTGTTTGCAATTGGTGATTAAATTTCCACAAAGATTTTAGTAGAATGATTATGTATTTAACAGTGGCATATAATTGTTAGATCAGGAAAATCCAGGAAATACATAATTGTATTAAAATTTCTACAATTATTTTGTAGTATCGTTCTTCATATTTCATGTACCTATTCTCTTGAGGCTTTTTTTGCCTAACTTGAGTGAATTTTTCCTTAAGATATTGTACACATTTTGCTGCTATGATATCAATATAATGGCTATATGATCTGCTTACATTTTATGTGTTGATATATCACTGTTATTTCCACTATTTTGTTCTATATTGCTGCTTTTCCTATTTGGGATATTACAGTGGTATGAGAGCATAATCTTGCCTCAGCCTGTGGATTTCAACCAATATGCTATCATAAGAATAAGAAGAAGAAGAAGAAGAAAAGAAGAAGAGATTTACAATGATGGAAAGAATGAGTTTTGCCTCATATCTTTTCAGATCTATGAGGGACCTCTCCAAGGAGGTCAAGTAAATGAGAAGGGAGATATACAATGAGACATCAAGAGGGTTTCAAGATGAGGAAGGTCCATGCACTTCCTATCAGCAGCAGAGAAAATCAATATTGCATGAAGCTCCAATGTAGTCTACAATGTCCACTTTCTTTGAAGAGGAAGGTGAAAGGCATGGAGATGGAGGAAACTTAGATCATGAGACTAAAAGTTATTATCTTGTAGATTACAAGTCTCAATCAAGGGATTTTAAGGAGAATCTAACTCTCCAGCAGTTTATTCAGATCAAATAAGAGAGGAGACCTTGCAGCAACAATAGAAGAACAAGACATAATAGATTTCTATTGTCTACATTTGATGGGTCATCCACATGCACAGTAATGGATTGGAGGAGGAAGCTAGATAAATTCTTCCTACTATATCCAGTAGTAGAAAAAGAATTTGTTGAGATTGTAGTGCTGCAACTTGAGGGTGAAGAAATTATTTGGTGGTTCAACCATTTAAAACATGCAAGAGTGACTGCTTATGCAGATTTTATTCAAAGGTTGATCAAGAAGTTTGATAGAAGAAAACCAGAGGAAATTCGTATTGAGACAATTTACAACATTGATGATAAAGCACATGAGGAGCCAAAGGAAGATGTCAGTACTATCATTCCGGAGGAAGAGCAACTTCCACCACCACTTGTTCCAGGAGTACTTGCATTAGGAGAAGGAACACTTGCATCCTTGCAAGAGGGTCTTGATATCTTGACATTAAGAGTCCCATGCATTATTCAGTAGATGCATGAGGGGGAGGATACTTATACCAATTCTAGTGAAACAGTAGAGGAGCAACCATCACCATCACCAGCAATTGGAGGAGTCATTACACCGGTAGGAGGAACCCTTGTAGATGTACGATATGTTCCCAAGGATCAGCTTAACCAAGGTATGCAAACATTTCCACTTCCTATTATTTCAGCACATCATATGGAGAGTTGTGGGGACATGCCATCAGGAAAATTACATGACCAAGGGTCAAAGCACACTGTTGATTTGGAGCAGCAGACTATCATTGTGCAGAGAACCCTTGACTAGTTCAAGGAGGAGATATATAGTCAACTTGGTATCTCATTGATGAGCTGCACACAACACTTTGAGTTGGAGTGTAGAGTTTTGGAGGATAGGATGAGCATAATCCTAATCAATCCAATGCGGAATTGTGTGTTTAGCATTGTGCATGATCATGAGACAAGAGATACACCATCATGGAGGTTAGCAACGCTGCCATTGAGAAGCAGTGATGAGTTGGGGAACCAACTATTATTGGGGCATTCTGATGACCATTAAACTTGTGTAGCATTGGGTAGGAATATGGTTAAAGAGAGACATATTATGATGGAAAACATCTCCAATTATTATGGTGGATCCTTCTTGATGAGCACTTCACAGCTCAATGAGAAGCTTTTTCCTACAACATGTTTGGAACCTTATGGGTTCAACTTGGTCATTGATGAGAGGTATTTATATGGAGATCTCCAGGAGGTTTCCCTTCAACATCTCATAAAGTGCAAAGATAGTGATTAGATTTGGGAGGATGGTATTCTCCATTGGGTGGATACCAATTTGGAGCATGGTAGGAGACACTCATAGTTGGTTGGATGGGTGATGATGATGGGAAAGAGGTTGGTGAGCCAATTTTAGATCTATGACATAGGGCAATAGGAAGCATGGCTGCGATGGTACTCTTGAAAGAGTTTGGCCATCATGTGTGTCGGTTCACTAAGGTGACTGTTATAGGAAACCTCGATGCTTCTCATTCAATTGTCAACCCCGGGTAAGTCTTCTTATTTGAAGAGTGCAAGAACAATATATGCAAGTGATATCAAGAACAACTACTCTATATTATCATGAAGAGGATTATCTAATTCTTGAAGCTCAATCTTCTTAAAAAGAAATGGAATTGTAAAATGCCGCTACCTATTCTGTCTAAATAAGATTAGCGAATGTAAACTGTGATTGAATAACACACTGATGAATTGAATATTAGTCCTACTAAATTGAACATCAACTTCAATGAATTGAACAACAATTTCTTATCTACTTTTGCAATGGAATTCTCTTTGCAAACTAACTAGCTAGCATTCCTTTGCATTAAGAAACAATGAGAAGTCCTATAGTACTGATGGAAAGGTCTAACTCTTAGAGATATATAGCATTGAACGATAGTCATTCTAAAGCTCATAAAACAGACATAAATGTGTTGAGAAAACAAAGAGAGCATCTAACAGTTATGAAAACAATTACTGTAAGCTAGAAAGCATGAACGGTAAACTATCTTAATGGCATAGGAAACTGCAACATCATAGGCTTAGAATTTAACAAGTGGAAATATATCTCACAGAATGCATTAGATAACTAAACATAAATTCCGTAATTAACGTACAGAATAGAGATTAGCGTAGAAAATCCTAGGGCTAGGCCCAAACTACCAGAAGTCTAACGCGACGGAAAACTTGGGAAATGACGATTCAAAATACCAAAATTATTTATTAAATAAAAGGTTAAGACATGAATACAAATGGATAGTTTTGTCCTGATATGTCTATTAAAGAAAATAATTCCTATTTAGCCTCCCCATTTTTGTTCATCTTCGACCTTTTTAAAGGCGATTTCGCTCAGTGGAATGGTATTTTCCAAACGATATCTCATTGCTTGTGACTATCGTTTGAGTGCTTCAGATGAGGATCTGCCTTTCTGTATTCTACTGGTCCCTGGGGGTCATTGTGATTTCGTGAGTCTCTGTCTGTCAGCTGTCTTTTGATCATCGCCGATTCAGCTACTTTGTTGTCCTGCAAAGAAAGATGAAATAAGTCAAATTATTCTTGTTTAAACATCCTTTTTATTATTAGTCCATTTGTCTTGATTTTACGTTAATCCTCCTTTCCCTTACTGTTAAGATGAGGAAAAGTTCCTAAAAGTGTATTATAATTTGAGCTAAAGGTAGGTTGAAAACGTACCTTATTTCTGACCCAACATACTCTCCCACTTACCTATTTGCAGGTCCTCGAGCAAACAAATGATTGAGGTGTAACTGGGTCAGAGAATAGGCAGGGTATACTTCTTCCTTGTATGCTTTGAAACCATGTTTCTATCTAATTCTTGCAAAGGAAGAGTTTGTGTGCCCTTCGGGCAGTTCGTAGTCATGATCATAACCCTCAGGGGTGGTACCAGATGAGAGAGCATCCATACCCACATACTATCCATGCAGGACCCATGTTGAAGACCAGATTGCTATATAAGAGGAATTTCGAGGTGGTCGATTTGAAGTTTCTGTAGCCAAATGGCTCCCTGTTTTTCACATTGTTCATGGAGGCCATCCACCTTTGTTTGGCTGCTGCTAGAGCTGCTTCCTGAATGTCTTCAAAATACTCTCGCCCATGCTGTATAATGTCTTTATGGATAGGTCCCAGCTTAGTCCTTACCCCCTTTCTTCGCATGAAATTATTGTGTTGGATGAATAGTTGCAGGGGTTTAGCAGGCTCCCCTCTAACCCATAGGTCTAGGCCATGTTCTGTTATTAAACCAACTCCAAAAATAGAAGAGAAGAGGGATCAACGCCTTAGAAATCAGCCACTTCGAGGGGGAGATTCTCATCCTCCCATGTAGAATCTTCTACAGGAAAGTTATTCCACTTGCTGAGATACTATGAAATTGATTGTACTTGTCGAGTTCTTGTTTCTATGACTGCTTTAGAGCTTCTTTCGATGTGATGTTGATATTCCTGTTGTTTCATTAGATTCCGCACCAAATTTAGGTTATCCTTTAAGAGTTGGAGAACTTGTTGTTGATGCTCGATGTTATCTTCCACTAATTTATCATCCATATTAGCTATTATTTGATCCTTTAAACCATCCAAATTAGCTTCCATATCTGCTTTTAAACCATCTATGTCATCTTCGATTTCTCTTCGTAAGATCAAAATTTGTTGCACTTGGTACCGTAATTTTGATATCTCATACTACAATTCTTCCTCTTCATGCATCATAGTATAGCTTTTTGAGGGCTTAATGGGTATGTAATTATTTTTTGGAGGCATTATAGAACCCAATACTGATAAAAATTCTTAAATATGCCCTTGGAATCACTTCAAACTGCTTTTTCAAACAAATGTTATGCAATTTTAAAAACCAAATACACACCTTTTTCTTTCTTTTGAGAATCTCGATATTGAAACTGAATTCTTTATGTGATTTTGGATCCTCAAGAACTGAAATTTGGCCCCGAGGTAGCCCTCTGAATCCTCTTTCGAATGCCACAAGTCTGACCTGATTTTGATTCTTGAGGACAAAGTTGTGCCCAATCTCCTACAATGACCTAATTATGGACTGGTTCAGTAGAGCGATCTTGTATGAATTGACACGTGTCACTGTTTCCTCCTTCGGCTTTGAAATTGATATCTAGGAAACTACAGTCTATGTAATTGTGGCCACTTTTTACAGAATTCCAATCCGATGCTCAGAGAGAGAGATAAAGATTTTACCACGGTCACCTCTTTGTGATGAAATTCGAGAACTTGACAAAATCCTAAGTTCCACAGATCATATCTCCAAAAATACTACGAACAAAGATCTAAAATTTTTATAGGAGGTTATTTAGGATTTCTTCTTCGCTCTGTGAAAATTTCATCTTCTGAAACCTGGTATAAAAATATGTATAGCAAAAATTCTGCGATGACCTATTTAGGTTAAATTCAGGAGCATGCAAAAATCCATAACTTTCACAGATCATATCTCCGAAAATATTGCGAACCAAGCCCTGAAATTTTGCGATGACATTCCTTGGGATTTCGGCTTCGCGCTCTAAAAATTTCAGCTTCTGAACCTTCGTAGAAACAATGTTATATCGAAAATGCCACTATGACCTGTTTGGAGCAGCAAAACCCTAGAATCCAAAGCTCTGATACCAAATGTTATGAAACCAGCTCCAAAAATAGAAGATAATAGAGATCAATGCCTTAGAAATCATCTACTTTGAGGGGGAAACCTCCAATACATTACATAAATGAAAAATTATTGGATGATACAAATGAAAAAACCTCCTTTCTATATAGAGGAGTCCATGGGGCCGCAATGTAATCCTAGTGGGGCCACAATGTAATCCTAGCCGAACTAACAATAATAATGTAAGGGCACAATAATAAAAATATGGGGGTTACAGGGGTACAACAATAACAATAAGGGGGGCTAAACTAACATAATAAGGGACTACACTAGTAATATAGGGACTTAAGATGTTCTCTATTCTAGAAAATGTTATAGGCTTTGGCCCACCTAATCTGGTTCTTAGCAAAAGAGAGGAAGGCCTGGAACTGAATATCTCCTATAAAGGGACTAGAATTACTGTCCCTGTCCTCCTCTAGGAAGAATTTGTGCATGTAGAGTTCACACAAAAGGCGTTGGACCTGTTCATCTTTATCATTGCAGCAATGAACAAATTCTTCTATAGTTTTGAAAGTTGTGGGATTCCCTGCCTTAACGACCTTGATCTTCAGTAGTAAATATCGTTCAACTAGAAATAGGGCATAGTTGGTGGCTAGTGCCCTGCATGTTAACGCATCAGAGTACAGAGAGCAAATCATAGTGATTTTTTTCTTGGCTTGTTCCACCTAGTTCTGTGCCCTTTTTACCTTTTCCTTCTCTTCTCTGAGCTGAGAAAATTTTTCATCCTCTATTGTAGAAAGGTTTGTGAATTTCTTTAACAGTGCCTGATACTCTTGTGCGGGCACTACTTCCTTTTTTCATTGTGCTACCTCATGCTGTGTTTGAATTAATTTGTTATACCATTTTTGAGTGACACTCTTTCAACCAGAGGAGCATAGGTAGGGGCTTCATCTGTTTGGGTTTCCTTTTCTTCTGTGAATTCTTTCCCAGTTTGTACAGAGGCTTCGGTAGTGTCCACCAGGTCTGTTTGTACCTCAATCTTAGCGATACTTGCAAATTAAGTTTGCATTTTGGCCTCAGTAGTGGTTTCTATGTTAGTCTCCATCTTAGCCTCAGTAGTGTCTAACAAATTGGTGACCAACTCTGTTTGGGTTTCTGTGGTGGTCAATTATTTCTCAGGATTTCGGGCCTTGCTTATCTCTTTCAACTGCTTCCTCAAATGTTTTACCATTTTACTTAACCTTTTTGAGGTCCTACTTAATTTCTTAAACTTCTTTTCAACTAAATTTTCTTCTGGCCTGGTTCCAGCAAGGGATGGAGGAGTAGCAACCTCATTTTCAGGAATGGTGGTGTCAATTTCAGGATTTTCAGTGATGGTGTTTTCTACCTGTACTCCATAGTTTAATTCTGCATGAGGGCCCTGGCTGGGTGAGACATTATTCCCCTCAGGCGTTAGAGGAACCGTTTCCATGCTTGCATTTTGTTCCAAGGGGATGGTGTCTCCTGATTGGTTTTTAGATTTGGCTACCCCTTCTGCCTGCTCTTCCTTATTTGCTCCATCACTCTCGAGAGGAGACAAGGCCCTAAAAGCCTGTGATTCCTCTTGATGGGGTAATATCTCGGTGTGGCCAAAGCTACTGGCAGTGGCATATTGTTATAATGGTTCTTCTTGCTCTTTATCTTGCTCAGATAGGCTTCTAGTTTCATGGGATGCCCTCATAATCTTGTAAAGGAATATTTTTAGGGCTTGAGGGTAGTGAGCGGCATGTCCTTGCGTCCTCTAGGAATTCCAATGTTTCTTGTTTTAAATGCAGTATTTTGTACCACCTCTGCTTGCTTGGTTCTAAAGTTTAGGCACTGGTCCTTTTCCTTCTAGGTATATTCATTCTAGAGAACTCAATTTCGGTCCTGACAGGGTTTTCCTCAGGTGCCTGTGCGGCAGGGTTAACAAAGTTGTCCCAGGATATCTACTGCTTGCCTAACTCATGCATGGTGATTAATTTGATTAAACAATGGTGACTGACGACTGCTTGAGGGTTTTTAGCTTTTCTTATTCGAACAACAGTATCGTGTAATATAGAATTTAAGAAAGAAGGCAAATTAACTGAAGTCTTTTGTTTAAGCACAGCTAGTAATTTGAGTTGATGGGGTTTTACCACGTCTTGGTGTCCATCACATGTGATGAATCTCTGGATGAATGTTGTCAATTACTGCCATGGTTGATGTAGAGAGGTAGGGTTAATCCATTTCCATTTTCACTCCAATGGTTCTTCTGGATCCTGGTATGATGCGACTACCTCTAGTAAGAGAAGGTGATTTTTGGTCCATCTCTCTCCCTCTGCTGGTATTCTAGAAACTTCAGGAATAACATCTTCCATGACTGGTATAATCCTTCCCCTGAGCCTGGTCTGTCCCTCCTGTAGGTTCTGTAGGAATTCAATTTCTATCTCTGTATCAAATCCTTGTAATTTTTGTAAATATGGTAGCCAACCAGCTTGCTGGAGGATAGTGCGAGCTGCATCTGAAATCGGGAAGGTCGTAGGTTCATTTCGAAGAGATTTTCCTCCCATGGCTGATGCGTTTTCTTGAGCTAACTTCTCTTTCTATATGTGTCCTCTTTTGGCCCTGTTGGTTAGAATGAACACTGTAAGCAAGAGAAAGGGAATTTTCAGCCTTTTGTAGGTAACTTCATATCTTAATTGCAGTGATCCTCTGGTCTTATCAGCGTATCCAATGGAATTTGTGCAGGAAATTCGCATGCTTGATATTTATGGATAATTACACCCCTATCTCGAAGTAAGGGCGTCCATGTCCTCAAGTACAAGAGATATTTGATCAATCATGCATACATACGGGGGAAATTTCAGGGTTTAGTAATCTTAGTCTTTATGCGAGAACAGAGTCTGTGGCCTTGGAGCCCAAGGAAAGAGGAGTGATTGAGTAATTATGAGTGCATGCAGTGTAAAGGTCAGAATTGGAAGTTATCAGAAGTGTATCTCATGTGGAAGTGACCAGAGAGGGGAAGAAAGCAGTATAGCAATTATTATTCCCCTTCTTTAGTTAGTCTTATAACCCCTTATTCCTATTTCTTTATGTTGAAGGGAAATACTACTAGAGAGTGTAGAAAGATATACCATTATAAGACTATGTATTGTGTGATAACATATTTGAGAGGGGAATGAATTAGCCCTTCATTGCATCGATGTACCATGTCAGCTTCCAGGTTACATATTATTGTGTTGAAGGATCATCATATTAGTGATTTTACTGTTTTCCCCTTGTTCAGGTGCCAATCCCTACTCAGAGATGTCTTTTATGGCTAGGGTGAGGAGAGAATATCGATAAAAGAAAGAAGCATCGTGCTTCTTTTAAAGAGAGGAAAAAATCAGCTATTCAATCCATTTGAACAACAGTTGTTCAATTATGTAGTCGTTCAAAGGTTTGAACAATAAAACAAAGACGCAAAAACATGGATGTTCAATCTGATTGAAAAAAAGTTGTTAAATTCAATTGAAAAATAGTCGTTCAAAGATTTTGAATAGTGTTGTGTGAGATAATTATCGAATTAATTCACCAATATTTGTATATCAATCTGAGCTCGTAAAACTCGAGCTGTACTGTGCTCTCAAGGTTCAGCTTTTAGAGGTGAAGTTTATATGATTCCTTATGATCTTTGATTTAAGAATTGAGGCACACAAAAACATCTATAGACACACCATCAGAAATAAACCAATTCATCTCATCATAAAACAGGAACAATTAACAAACCCTAGTTTGAACACTGGAAACCCTTATTCAATTTTTCTGAAATCAAAACCATTACCAATCAAAAGCAATTTTAATTCAATAACTCGCTATTTGCAGAAAATCTCAAAGAACCTAATTCTAATCTTTGGAGGTCACACTTAAAAATAATTACCTAATCTGAATAAATCTATGAACTAATTCCCTAATCTACAGCAATCAACACTTTGGTTTCTACAATAAGATAATGCTCCTAACTCAATCAACACATGCTACATCAAGACATAAAAATAGAGACAAAAATAGATTTAATTCTTGAATTTCAAAGTTGACCAGCTCACATGCATTATCACTGGTAATCATATAATCATCCTCTGGAACTTGCAAGAAGGTTTCAATCTTCAATGAATGGTTACTTTCAAATTAGGTTGCAAGGGTTTAATTCCTTCGTCACTCTTGTGAATTGGAATTGTGAAGCTTAACAACAACAAACCCTAACACACTAATCCAAACATCAGTCCAAGGAGGAATGCTGGTTAAAACTCTGTTTTCAAGGGAATACACACTCTCACTAAGGGATCTTGCTAATTCAACTTGACCCTACTGCAAACCCTAATCTCATGCAAACAAGGCAAAAATGAAAACACCTATTTAAGCATGCCAAAGGAATGGAGAAGGCTCTCTGCTCAGAATTACTCTATGCATTATCTATTATCTTTACCTAATCAACAACCTAGACACAAAATGTCTTGCTGACTGAAACCTCAAAATAATCTATCCCTGTCACTCTCTAATGAATCTATTTCACACTTCTATGTGGATCTTTAAGTAATAAAAATATAGGATTCAAATGCAAACCGAACTCTGCTTCTTTAAATCAAGTGAAAAGGATCAAACAAAATCATTTCCTCGGCGATGGCATTCCTCTATTATGACAATTGAACTGTGGCACCAATCTGAGCTATGCGCATCTACTGGTTCTCAATGTACGAGACTATTCAAAACTCATAGAAACAACAATTATCAAATCTCTTGCAATCTAATTTATGTTCTTTTCACTAGAGTCGATCTAGCCATTCATGTTTCAGCCTAGCTATTCAGTAGAAGGATCCAATTCAAATGTGTACAAACCAGGCTTGTCTTTCACACAACAATTCGTTTCTCTAGGGCTGATGGGGTATGTACTCAAGCTCGGTTTATTGAGAAAAGCTCGATCTAGGTTGATGCAAACAAAGTGGAGGGTGAAATGCAATGTATATGCGAGTGATCAGACTTGATTATATTCACAATGATATTGCCAATTAAATCCTTGAGATACACAATTGTCCACTATGGCAGCGTTCCACAAATGTTGAGATTGGTTTCTATAGTGCTAGTCATGCAATTTGGGGATTGAATACTGATTCACTATAGCACACGAATTAACCAACTCTCAAGATTGATTTTTAAAAGAAATTGGTTTTTCCATCCAACATTTAAATCAATTGATATCCATACACTACAACAGCTGAAACAAACCGAAACACAAATCGATTTCAAAGACAATAAATTATGTGATTTAAATCAATGATATCCGAACTCCAGCAACATGGATCAAGCCAAAACCAAATCGTTTTTCGAAATTAATTGACTCTGCAATCATACATTCAAACCAACAAATTCTTGGGAACTTTAGAAAATGTGAATCAAGCTAAAACATAAATCTATTTTCAAAATTAATTAATTCTGCAATTCAAATCAACAAATTTTTGAAACTTCAGCAAATGTGAACCATGCTAAACATAAATCAATTTTCACAATTAATTAATTAACTCTACAATTCAAATCAATGAATTCTTGAAACTCCGACAAGTGTAAATAAAGCTAAAACATAAATCGATCTTCAAAAATAGTCAATGCTGTAATCAGAAATTTAAACCGAACAGTGTCTACAAATTACCTCTAACTAATCCTACTGGGCTGAACTGGCTGTGGTGGGCCCTTGCCACACCTGGGGGAGCATTGATTACAGGACTAACTTACACCTATAGTAGTTTGTTTCAGAGATTCATCACATCCACGACAATCTTCAGTCAATCAAGAACGCACCAGCATTTAAATTCGACTTTTTATTTAGAACACAAAGTCACAATATAAATTGATAGCTGAAAGACGTAATACATTAACCTCCTCATCAAAATGCGAGTCTCTGCCTTTATAGAAATTCTCAAGTTGCAAAATTAGTAGCAGTTTCATTACATGGTAGGACGTTGGAAACTAGAGATATGGAATCCATGAAATTAGCATTACCCTGTCCTAAATTTACACTATCAGTTCTCTATTACCAACCGCTTGCAGCTATAAGGAAAAAAAAGGTCCTAATTTTAATCAACCGAACTCCACCATGCTTAGAGTGGCCAACTGGTCCTTCACCACTCTTGACTATGTCAAGGTGCTGGAAGGACATCGAATTTGCTGAGCTGGGGCTTGAGCTGGAGCTTCTTATGCTGGTATATCCATTATAGGATGGTTGAAGGGACATAACTTCCTCCAAGTCAAACAGATCCTGCAAGATATCCATCGTTCTACCCATAGTGGTAAGTTAACAAATAAGTATATCACTAAAAATGCCTAAACTAGCTATAGAATAGTGAAAACAACTCTACTTGTACTGCTTTTACCTTTAACCATAATTGATGAAAATCTGGCCATATTAGGGATTAGGAGAGGAAAAGGGAGTGTATAGGTGTCTAAACTAGGCCAAAAGGGGCTAAGAAGGTGAGGAAGAATAGATAAAAAGTAGCCTCAACATCTCCCCCACACTTGAGCTGAGGCATGTCCTCATGCCTCCAAGTCATCAATGTCTAGTCAAAAATTAGTTTCTTGGGCCAACTTCTCCAAAAAAAAATTGAATGACGCTGAGAATTTTGTGAATTTTGTAGCCAATTTTGTAGCCAATCTTCTAGCAATTGTCTTCTCTGCAAACTGAATTTTAGACGTTTTCCATGATTTCAACCTTCGATCCTTCCTTTGAAGCTCCTCATTCTATACATACAACCAGAGGTTCTCTTCACTTAACTAATCATTGACCTTACTTACATATTGGAATAGTGTCTGAAACCTGTGAGCCTTGTTCCTTAACTTAGAGATTTTATTCTGAAGTCTTACTGATCTAATCTTGAAATTTTTTTCTTCATCAGTGACTGATATCTTTGCTGGAACTGTGGACTGTTGGGGATGACCTTCATCTGGCATGTGGCCCATACCTGGATTTGGAAAAGGACCTTGTTGTTCTAGGCTTATGGAAGCAGGGATAGGGGTAAAAGCATGTATATCTTGGGCAATATTATCTGGGATATGAAACTAATGGGAAGATGAGAGTGATGAAGGAAATTGGGGAGAATATGAGGGAGAGGGAGTAGAAAAATATAGGGATGAGGTGCAAGGTAACGTGGTAAAACAACATGTACTTGTAGTAATTATTTAAACTACCTATAACTAAATTAAGCAGATTAAGCACATACCTTTGTCACTTAAATGATATTGGGAATGGAAATAGCATCATATCTTATCAATACAGGAGCAGGTTTGTTGTTCGAGTTATAGCTTCTGCTGTAATGATGATCATGGTCAACAGTAAAATTTACAACAAGTAGTGATATCCAGATCAATCAGACTTTTGGGCCTAGGCTGCAATTCCAGGATTTTACTGCTGTTAAAAAAAATAGAGCTCTGCGCAGTTCATTTGTACCATAGATTATTTATGATCTGTTGTAGCTTCTGGACAACAGATTTCCAAATGAATATTTTGGTCCAGTAGTGAATGTCCAGGCACAAAGATGACAAATTCAGGGTAACTGAAGCATGGAACTGGTTATTGTGCAGAACAGAACATAGAACCTCCAATTTCTCTGACAAAGTGCCACTCAGTTTTTTTGAGGTGGCACTGGAACCTGTCCACCATCTCATGGATTTTAACCAGGCCTGAGATGATAACTACCTGGGGCATTTCTATTTAGGGAGCTTGAAATGTCCTGAAAGAAGGTTCCATGGGGGTTTCTTTTCTGTAATCATTCCAGTGGGCCCGAAAAATAATAATTCAATGCCCATTGGATCCCTAGGCTACCACCACCTTATTGTTTTATCGAGCCTAAGGTAGTTCCTGCTCAGGGCATTCATATTTAGAGAATTTGAGTTTCCCATAGAAGACTCCAGGGAGTTTCTTTTCCGTAGATATTTCCTTGGGCCCGGAAAAGAATAATTCTATGCCCAAGGAATCCCTAAACTTCCACTAGTCCATTAATTTTACAAGTCTGGATTAGTCAGTGCTCGAGAGCTTCATTTTTTGAGATTCTGAAGACATCTAAAGAAGACACCAACTGCTCCTTTTCCATAAGTAATCCGACAAGCATGGATAAAGGAATAAACCCACTCCTGCCGAATTTATCCTTTATTCTACATGGACTGTGGGGAGAACCACCTGTAGATATGGAAATTAATAGTCCATTGGTTTATATATATATATATATGTAAAAATAGATACGAAAAATCAATCAACCGATCCAGCAAGAGGCTGGTCATTTCCCTGAACCAGATCTAGTCCTAGATCCTTTTGAATGTCCTGTAAAAACAAATCATGTGAGAGTGGTTTATGATAAAATTTTAGCCGATGGCCATTCACCACGAAGGAAGTCTGCTCATTATCAATGGTTCTAATACATACTGACCTGTTATCAAAGACTTCAACTACTTCATAGGGTCCCAACCAATGAGTAGAAAACTTACCCTTGATGTGTTTGAACTTACTGTCGTACAATAGGGCCCAGTCGCCTGCACAGAAGACTTTATTTTTGATGAACTTATCATGCCATCTGGCTCTTTGATCTTGTACCAGCAAGGTTTTGTGGTATTCGTCTTATCGGATCTCATCAAGCTCACTCAGTTGCATCAATCTCTACTCTTGGGCTTTATTCAGATTCATTCCCAATTGGGCGGCCATCCTAAATGTCTTCACTTGGAACTCGATGGGAAAAAATACCTGTTTCCCATAGACTAGCTCGTACGGGGTGTGTCTCGTCACATTTCTCTAGGTAATCCTGTAAGCCCATAAGGCTTCCAATAACTTGTCTACCTAGTCCTTATGGTGCAGTTGAATGGTTTTTCTGAGGATGGACTCCAATACTTTGTTTGTGGACTCTACTTTCCCATTAGTTTTAGGGTGGTAAGGGGTAGATCTATGGTGTTTAATCTGATATTGCTCAGTGAGTGCCTTGACAAATTTTGATGTGAATTGCGTACCTTAGTCTGTGACAATCTCATGCGGTACACCGAATCTCGTGAATATTTCTTCAAAGAAAAACTCCACTAGTGCCTTCTCCATGGCAGCGTACAATGCTTTCACTTCCACTAACTGGGTGACGTAATCGGTGCATACCAAAATGTGTTTCTTTTTCTTCGACATCGGGGAGATGGGCCCTACAAAATCCAATGCCCTCTTCTCAAATGGTTCAATGGCTATCTGGGTCTGAAGAGGCATTTCATCAAAGGAAACTGGTCTCCCCATCCGCTGGCAAGCATCACAACTGGAGACAAATTTCTTGGCATCTTTAAAGAGCGAGGGCTAATAATACCCGGTGCGAAGAACCTTGTATGTGGTTCATTTGTCGGAAAAATTCCCCCCGCAAGGCTCGTTGTGGGAGGCTCTCAAGACATCATACATTTCATCTTCCCGCACACACCGCCTCATGATCACGTATGGTCCTGTGTAAAACAAGTCTCCCTTGATCCAGGAATAATTAGCACTGCATTGTACAATGTTATGTTTTTCCCTGGCAGACATACTCTGAGGTAATTTCCCTGATACCAAATAGTTTGCAACATCAGTGAACCAAGGAGTGATGGAAAAAATGGCGAATAGTGCTTCATCTGGGAATTCATCAGGTACTGGAGTTGCCGTGATTCCCTGTCCAATATTCAAACGAGACAAAAAGTCAGCTGCTAGGTTATGCCTTCCAGGCCTATCGATTACAGTTATATTAAATTCTTGCAAAAGCAACAACCATCTAGTTATTCTACCATTTGTAATTGGTTTATTCATTAAAAACCTAATGGAAGAATGATCGGTATGGACAAAAGTCTCATAATAGGTAATGTAATGTTTAAACTTCCCAATGGCATGCACAACTGCTAACAATTCTTTCTCAGTGACTGTATAATTTAATTCAGCGGGGGAAAGAATTTTGCTAAGAAAATAGATATCATAAGGATAACGATCTTCCCTTTGTCCCAAAAATGCTCCTAGTGCAGTGTCTGAAGCGTCGGTACATATGTGAAATGGTAGGGACCAGTTTGGTCCTCTCAACACCGGAGCGATATACAATCTTTCTTATAGTATCTGAAAGGCCTATTGACAGTTGAAATTCCATACAAGGTTAGCATCTTTAGTCAATAACTTAAATAATGGTGCTGCAATATTAGTAAAATTTTTGATAAAACGACGATAATAGCCTGCATGGCCCAGAAAAATTCTTACCTCTTTTTGCGAACTAGGAATGGGAATATGTGAGATTACCTCAATTTTTTCCGGATCAACTTTAATTCCTTCTAATGACACATGATGACCCACAACGATTCCCTTTGTTTGCATCATTCTGCATTTATCACTGCTAAGGGCCAGGTTTTCTTCTTGACAATGAATCAACACTTTTTCTAAATTGGCCAAAGCTTGACCAAAATCATCTCCATAGACTCTGAAGTCACCCATATAGACTTCTACACAGTCATGGACCAAATCGGAGAAAATGGCGCGTACAGCCCTTTGAAACGTAGCTGGGGCGTTACAAAGACCAAAAGGGAGGACTCTATATGCATAGGTGCCCCAAGGGCATGTAAATGTGGTATTTTCCTGATCTTCATCAGCTATCTGGATTTGATTATATCCATTGTACCCATCTAGAAAAGAGAATTATTTCTTACCTGAGAGTGTGTCGAGTACCTGATCGATGAAGGGCAAGGTAAAGTAGTCGCGCAATGTGGCCTTATTTAGTTCTCTATAGTCAACGCAGATATGCCACTTGCCATTCTTTTTCAGCACCACCACCAGAGGTGACACCCATCTATTGTCTGAAATAGGATAGATGAAGTTCGCAGCTAGGAGTTTCTGAAGCTCTTCCTTGACAATCTCTTTCAATGCTGGGTTCATTCGTCTTTGTGGCTGTCGGACGGGTCTCATCTCTTCATTAGTGTAAATGTGGTGGATGCAGGTGTCTGGATGGATGCCCCACATGTCAAGGTAATCCCAAGAAAATGCTCCAGATTAATCACGAATCATACCCATCAATTGCTGTTTTTGTTCCGTGGTCAATTCTGCACCGATGTGTAAGGTTCTTCCTGTTAGTCATCAATATTTTTTCCTGTTATGATGACTAGATCCTTTGTCCAGGTTTTCTAGAAACCAATCTCGAAAGTCAATTTGTTCTCCAGAAAACCCCTCAAACAAATTTTTGTCTTCTTACCCCTCTCTTGCTTACCAAGGTAGAAGTGGTCTTCAGTTTTCAATCCCGTTCTAAAAAGAAGCAAGCCTCCCTGTCTATAGCTATCATAAGCTTTGTTTCTCTGCTATCAAAATCCCCCTGTTTCCACACAACTCACTGTCAAAGCATTGGAAAAATTTGTCTACTCCTCTCTCACTGTTTATTTTGTCATATAATGACCTAACTATGTTCAAGAAATCCTTCAGAAATTGTGACAAAGCCTTAAGGTCTAGGTGGTGGTGTTTAGGGCAAATACCTTGAGAAAACCATCTCCAAGTCAAAAACCTTGTTTTCAATATCAGTCAGCCATCATTTCTTCTTATTTGTCAAAACAAAACCCTTGTCTACCCCTAGTTCATACACCATCAAAAGGTCACTATGTTTTGTTTCAACCAGAGTTCAGAAAGGTTCAATCCAAGAAGAAACAGAGAAAGAAGTTTCCATGTCTGAAGAAAGGTGATCATTTCAAGCATTATCTTGATAATACATTAAAAAGGCTCTCCAAAGATCAAAGACATCCACCAATGCATCTTTGCAGGGGTGTATAGATGAATGACAGTAAGCAAAGTATGGGAAAAAGAAAACTTCAAGGAAAGGTTTCAAATATAGAGTAGTTGACTGTTAGAAAATCAGGAAAAATATAGAGTTTAGAGAGAAGAAGACATATAGGATTCATCCCTGTAAAGTCAAAACACCAAAAATATCAAAAATCCTCCATCAAGGCAAAAGGAGTACAAAAGTTATAAAAATACTGCCTCCAGCGCTTCAAGTCAATTACAATGGAATTTGTTCCCAAACATATGGGCCAGCTCTCAAAATCAGTCTCATGAAAAAAAAAGTGGCGGTCTTTTGGCAAAAAGCCTCTAGCAACTAGGCATCAAAATGAAAGGTGTAAAAGGAACAACTTCCTTTTACCTTACTTTAAGCCTAAGCTCTAAAAAAATTCAAGGACAACTTAGGCATCAAAGGAGCTAAAAGCCAATAAAAAGAAAGGTTATTTCCATGGAAAACACAGCAAGAATTTATCATTTTCAAATGCATTACTTACCCCTGGGTTTCACAGTGAGTTTACACAAAAAGACAGTCTTCAAAAGATAAATAGGGATAAAGACACAGTTTTCAGCAACCTGCCTCTGCAGGGGGAAATGAAAATCACTTTCTTTAGGTTGAAAAAGGCAAAGTTTGCCTTTATACCAAGAAACTGAAGATACTAATGTAGGAGATGTTTCATCTTTCCATCAGTAAGTTTGATCATGCAATAACGCCAAGCTTTGTCAAAGGCTGATGATTAAATGTTTAATGAGCTAAGCCATAACAGTTTGACTGAAGTAGGATTTTTCAAGTATGCATATGGAGGTTTCAAATTGTTCAAAGGCACTCTTGAAAAATTACTACAGATTGTGTTTTGAAGCCTCTTTCATAACAAGTAAAAGGTAAACAGGTTGGAAAGACCTCCTTCAAATAAAAAACAGAGGTAACAATAGTTTTGTGTTTACAAAGGTCTCCTTCATAATAAGAAAAGGGCCTAAGAAGATTTGTTTGAAAATGGCCTCCTTCATCATAAGTAGAGGGCCTAAGAATATTTTTTTGCAAATTTCCTCCTTCATGTACAAGCAGAGGATGCAAGGAGAAATTTGGAAAATAAGCACATAGGCAAGACAAACCATGTGTCCCGCCCAAGGCCAGTTTTGTTTCAAACAGTGTTTCTGACAAAACAGAGATGAAATTGACAAAAAATAAAGAGGTTTTTATCCATAATAGGCTCAAGAACAAAAACCTCCTTTAGTTTTCACACAGGTATCATGGTTTGGGATAAATGTGAAAAATACAGGTGTCACAGGACATTTTCTGCACGGCTGGAAACATCATTCACCATTTTTTACCAGTGTTGGGACATTCAATTTTTGAACAACCAAATGAGAACCAAATGAAAAAAATCAAATATATTTGGAAATTATAGTTCCATATATTTCGAATGAGCTATCATGATCTCAATTTGGAATTGAGGAAGACATCCAAAAGTGGCTTGCAAACAACACTATGCATTTCTGCACTAGGATTCACCATTTTGTACCAGTGTTGGGACAATCAATTTGTGAACAAAAAAATGAACAAAAAATGAAAAAAATCAAGCATATTTGGAAAGTAGACTTCTTTATCTTTCCAACGAGCCATCCTGCGCCCAATTTCGACACCGGGAAGGCTTCTAAAACTTGCTACAAAATTGCACGACGCACCTGTAGGCACTCCCATTGTAGTTTTCTAAAGGACGTGACACACCTGGAAAAGGGCGCGATGCACCTATGTGCAAGAGCTTAAGGAGCCTCCAAAAGTTCCAGAAAGTTGGTTTTTGCTCAGAATTTGGGTTTTTCAACACAGCAAGGAGGTTTCAAAGGTATTTTTCATTCCCTTGCATCTTAGTTTTGGTCTTGAAGGTATTTTGAAATCCAAACTTAAAAAGAAGAAAACAATATTTTAAAGGGAAAGAGGCCTTTTTCAGTTTGAAAAACTTGTGTGTTGACTGGATAAAGAAAGCACCAAGAAAAATATGCCTCCAAGGAAAGTCAAGAAGGCAGGCCATCACAATAAGTTTGAACCTACTACTATTAAGGAGATCACTGCATCCCCTTCAATCTTGTCCTATTTTCAAGAAGTGGGATGGCTTTAATTTTGCAAAAAAATCCAAGAGGTCACTAAATACCCTATCCTAACTGAGCTATTTTCCATGAGATTAAATGGAGAGTAGGTTCACATTGCAGGTCTTGACTTTGTGCTTACTCCTAAAGCAGTATCAAAGGCAACTAATATCCCCTATATTTGAGAAAAATGGTTCAAACAAGAATACCTAGACCTAAATCTCTATAAGCCCTTTCTAAAACTAGCACATCATGATGAGTGCCAAGTTGTCTTTCCTTTTTCTCAATTATTAAGCAGTTATGCCCCCCTTATGAAAACCATCATGAAATATTTCACATGTGAGGGGAGATATTCTCGAGTTTATTCTTATCATATAAAACTTCTGATGCATTTCACCCAGACTCAACTGCTAAACCTACCTTTCTTCCTTTGCAATAGCATAGACAATATGTCCTCCTTTGTTCAAAAGAAGCCTCCAACTCAACAAAAGGCCTTTATTTTCCATCATTCTCTCATCAAAATCCTCATCCTTCATCAGCTAGAAAAAAAAGGAGTCTCTTGGGAAACTTTCACCTCTCACCCTGATTTCACTGCTGGATCTTCATCCCAAGGCCCTTCTCATGCACCTTCCTCACCATCCACTCATTATGTTTCCCCTTCTTCTCATGAATCTACTCCTCAAAGGCAAACATCGCCCATAGTTGATAGTGAGAAGGAAGAGTACAGTGAGAGCAAGCAAAAAGGTAGTGATGATGAAGGGCAAAGAAGTCCTCAAAGAGACAGCAAACATGATGAAAGTAGCATCCATGAGACTAGCAGTGAACCTAAAACTAACCAAGACAGCTCACAAGATGATAAGAAAAGCAATGTTAGCAAACATAGTGATGAAGAAGTTGGCAATATGCAAGAGGAAAATGAAGACAGTCAAGATAGAAGTAGCTCACATAAAGGACATAAAAGTAGTAAGCATGGTGAGAGCAACACACATGAAGAAGTTCAAAATAGTGAACAATGAAGACAGCGGCAGTCAAGCTCAAAACAGTGAGGAGGGTAAAAAAGACAGTCATGACAAAATCAGAGGCAGTGAACAAGGCAGCCCTAATAAAGAAGACAAAAACAGTGAGCAAGATGATGATAGCCCTAAAGGAGACAATGCAAATAGTGAGCATGAAAATAGCCCTCAAGGACATGTGCTTGCTGCCTCTCCTAGGCAAGGGGCTGTGATTCATTCCTTAAATATGGAAAAGACTAAAATCACCAAACCTGCAAAGGAGGATGACCAGGCATTACAAGAAATTGAATCAATTTGCCCGAAAGAAACTAAAAATTGCCCAAGCCAAGCTCAAAACTACCCAAAGAAGGCGCTCGGCAGAAAAAAGAGGAAAAGGCCAATCTCAGCTTGGAATTCTAGCTCAAAATTCCATGCACGTTTCTAGAAACCCTTAAGGGGTTCTCTCACCAAAATTCGGAAATTTTGGACATGATCTTGTTTTTTGTGATTTTTGGGCCTAATTGCATAAATTCATGGGCGCTGCCATTTTTTCTTAGAGCATAATTAGTTGACGAAAGTTACATTTTTGGATCCATTGAAATTAAGGGAGCATACTCAGAAATTTTCAGAACAAATGAAGCTGTTTTGGCCCCTCAAAAAGGCCAAAAACAGTCATCTTTCACCTTTCTGCCCCTTATATCAGCAGGCGCTACACTCCTGGGTTTTTTCACTTTTTCTACTTTTTGACCGACTTATAGGAATCAGTTTGGACAAAATCAAGTATTTCTAGAAAGTAGACATCCGAGGCTTTCCAACGAGCCATCACGGGCCTCATTTTGACATCAGGAAGTCCCTCAAAACTCCTCTGCAAAACAGAATGTTTCTAGTGCTATGCTCTTTTAGTTTTTTCTGAAAAAGCAGTTTTCTGAGTGTGACTGGCCAAATGTGCGTTAGGAAAGTTTATTTCATGTGTCAAGCCTTAAAAGTGATTCCTTTTTGCTATTTTGGTCCGAAAAGATATTTTTAGAGGATATTTTGTGCCTTGGACCTTGTTAGGCCTCAAGGACATTTTTAGATTTTGTTTTTTTGGTCAATGGCCTTCTAGTTGCTCTAGGTGGATTTCCTCCTCCTTGGCCTATACAATCCAAGGGGATTCATTGTAACCACAGGGAGAACTTGAGTTATAGAGAGCAATACATAGCACTATGAGCTTTGAAGAAATACTTGTTTTATGAAATGGATGATCTCTTGCTTGGCTTGATGGTGGAGGAGCATTGTGTGTAGGATTCCATGTCTTGGTGAATGGTATTTTGTTTCTTATTTGTTATGTTTTCTTAGTTTCTCACACATGTTTTCATGCTTCTTGCTTGCTGTAGTTCAGTAAAGAATAAGTTTGAGATATGTCCATGGAGGCACCTCAAATTTCCTGATTCATTGCAGCTTAAATGTTTTCATCTTTCTTGGTCATGTCAAAGAATTCTTAATTGCTCTTTGGTTCACTAAGAACTTGTTACTTGTTTCATTAATGGTTATTATGTATGCTATCTAGTATGATTCACGGTATGCCCTGCTTACTCATAGCTAATCAAAACTCCATTTTTGAAAACTCTCTCTGAATTATTGGTTGTTTTAGTTAAGTCAAAGAGGTCTTGTTTCGATCTTGCCCTTTATCCATGCTTTACAGTCTTATTTCAAAGTTCCTAATAGCTCAAGATATGATGTTTAGGAGTTCTCTCTTTATAGATTTAGTCGTTTGTTAATCTTATTTGTTTTCCCAAAAGTATGAAGGTGATTTTCCCAAAGTTAGAGGGTCTTATACTTCTATGATCACTGGATTTTTTATTTTCTGCATCTATCAGTTTGAGTTTCGTTCATAGAGATTAATGGTCAGCCCGAACTCATGAATGCTTGTTGTTTAAATATTTATGCTTAAAATTTCTTTGTCTTTCACAAACTTAATGTCCATCTCATTTCACTTTCACCCAAAGAATCCATTTACCTCGACTAAATCGGCCCTGTAGTAATACCTTGTCCATCATTAAGACAATCTTGACCTTATTTGACCCCATAGCCCAATTAATTTGACGAACTCCATATCTATTTTTCCTTTTAATCAGTTCCCCTCAAAAAACTCAAAACAAACCAAAACATACTTAACAACTAGCCTAAAATCAAATATACAAAAGCAAACAAGTTTACATCCTTTGCATAATAGAGAGAGCCCTCTCTGAGTCCAGGAAGGCTAGGTCCTAGGGCTCCAAAGCTTGGTCTGATGTTACCCTGTCATTTGGTTTACCAATCAGCCAAATTATGGGACACTAACATAATGGCGATCACGGTGGGACTTTTCTGAGTTCATATTAATCTGAATATCTTTCAATACTCATGGAAAACCCCTGTCAAACTGAGCATGCTATCCTATTGATCCATCCCACCGCTATCTAACATAATGGAAATCACGGTGGGACCTTGAGTCAAAACATCCTAAGTATCCCTTAGGACCTCTCAAAACCTCAGTCAAACTTGGAACACTTAAGTGTTGTCTGAAGAGTAGAAACTAGCTCTTTCACCATCTTAGCAAAATGATGATTCAGCTATAGGACACTCTTACAAAGCTTAGGGCTGCATATAGGAACTCAGAAAACGCCAAAAATATCCCTGGATTGGTTTCTATCAGTCATTGGCAGTGGACCATATAACTTTGTCTTTACAAAACAAAATTATTCACCTGGCAACTCCACTAGCCTCCAGTAGGCCTAATACTCCACTTGAAAAACCAAAAATTTTCATAAACATACTATCATGTTGGCTTACCTTCCCAATCACAAAGATCATGATGCAGTCTCTAAAATCAATGACAAACTAAGTACTACTTGTGAGTTCAGAAAATTCCATCAAAACATAAAAATCAACAAAATAGCCTAAAAATAGAACTATAGCTTTCTCAACATCCTAGCAAACTGTTGAACTAATTTTTAGATCATTCTTACAATTTTTTGCATAAAAATTTTCCTAAAAAGAAATTCCCGAAAAAACACCTTTTTTAGTATTTGTGGTGGACCATAGACATATATCTTCAAAAAAAAACTAAAATATCCACCTGGCGACTCCATAACTCTATATGGACCTAAAGACTCCACTGGAGGAAGAACCTGAAACATGACCAGTCATCCTAGAAAGAAAAAGCACTCAGGCCTTAGTTGGATTCAAGAAATTATTATTTTTATCTATAACTATGTTCTATCCTACTTTGAGCCTGATCAAGAATACACTTATGGGATCTACATTGATCATTGGAAAGATCTCAAACCTCGAAAATCTAAGCCTCAAATTTCAGACCATGAGTAGACTTATACACCTGTGCTTATCCCAGATTCACCTATGGAAAACCTAGTGAAACATGAGCCTCATGCTACCTTTCCCACTCTGGCTGAAACCTAAAACAGTAATAAATCTCTTTTTACACTACCTATGTCCACAAAGGTCCAATAAATATACAAGCCTTTGATTTTACCTCCCATCTTCCAAGCCCTCCCTGCAAATCTTCAAAATAAATTACCCAGATTTGATGGAGAAAGCTCAAAAGTCACCGCTAAAGAACACATCCAAAATATTAAGAATTTTCTTGACCTTTTTGAAATAGAAGAAGATGATGTGCGTATTATAATGTTTTCCTTATCATTACAAGGAAAAATTAAGAGTTGGTTTAAGGACCTTCCAGCTGCAAGCATTACCAATTTTCATCAGTTTACTCAAATATTCCTAGATAGGTGGGTTGTCATGGGTAATAAAGTTCTCATCATAGAGGAATACAATCATTTAAAAAGACAACCGGGGGAGACAATACAAGACTTTTCAGCCAGGTTCAATAAAGTATACCATGCAATGCCTGCTAACATAAAGCCACCCCTTGGATGGGCTCTCTTGCACTACCCAAGTTCTTTTGACCCAGAGATGTTTTTTCGGATAAGAGAAAGAGATCCTTTGACCCTGGAAGAAATGCAAAGGATAGCGGTTGATGTGGAAGTCAACATACTAAATAGGGAGGCACAACTAATAATAATAGAGAAAGACAAAGCAAATCAAGAGAGACTAATCTCTTCAGAGGAAAAGTTGGAAATATTGATAGATACATTCAGGAAACGGATGCATCTACTTGACAAGAAAAGAGAAAGACACAAAGTTAAGGTTAATGCTACTTATTCAAACCAACCTACACTTTTCCTCGGGAAAAACATACTCAACCATTACAAGACAAGAGTAACAAACAAAATGTGCCTAATGAGCAAGTTGCAAATGAAAACATAGAGGAGCACTCTGAAGAATCAATCAGCCATCTTGAAATCACAGAATCTGAAAAAAAATTAAAAAATCAAAACCTTTAGGATCTCTACCTTTGTGCTTTGAGTCATTTCAGATTATGCAAGCAAATTGGCCTCCTGAGAATCTATCAGAGGCAACTCATGAATCCCATGCTAATTGTCCTAAACATCAAGAAGAGTTGGTTGAGGATGAAACCAATCAAGAAATGAAAGAGAACCCACATGATCTTTCTAAAAACACAAGTGATGATTCATCATCTCTCTTAGGCGAGGCCTAAAAAGACATGCATCCTCTAAATCAGCTTTCCCAAGAGAAAGAGGATTATTGTAGCTATATCCAAGGAAAGATAAAAATGCCTCCCTTTTTAACTGAAGAAGAGATAGATCAACTCATAAACATACAGTCAACCTCTATCTATTTTCCTCCTGATATTAACTATCACGTAGAAGAAAATACATTTATAGATCAATTCAAAGATAAACAATCTGATACTCCAATATGTATAGTTGGTGACATTAATTATATTGATGATTCTCCAAAATTTGATCAATATGTTGATAATGATGATGCTTTCCAAACAGAAGCTAATTTTGCAGAGTATTCAGCACTTGGTTTTTGGGAGGAAACTCAGTTTCCTCAACTTAAGAAAGGTAACCAACCAATGCATAGCAACTATGACAGTGATGAGGAAAGCTTAGAAAATTTGGAAGCGAATGAAGGCTTGAAAATTGATGATCACAAGAAAGTTGTTGCTCTTCTTTCTCAAGAATATTTGTTGCCAAAGAGTATCCCTACTCATCAACATGATGACCTTCACACAGTTTTCAATCCACTTAATCAGAACACATCAGCTTGGGAAGAGGACTACACTGCAATATATGATGAGTCTGACAGTTCAAGTGATCATGAAGAAGAGGACAAGTCTCTTCCCCAAAAGAGCCTCAAGCATAGCCAAGTGGAAGAAAGAGTACTCCTGAATGAAGCTTATATATCAAATCCTCTAGATCAGG
Organism: Pinus albicaulis; assembly: GCA_034641835.2. Lineage (NCBI taxonomy): Eukaryota > Viridiplantae > Streptophyta > Pinopsida > Pinales > Pinaceae > Pinus > Pinus albicaulis. Next base: position 543,228,410 of record CM076574.1, on the reverse strand, counting down.
TATTATTCCAAGATCCATTTGTTTTTTTCCTTGAGAAGTATGAGGGAGGAGTGTTTTATACCATGAACATTTTTTTGCAAAGTGTGAGAAAATTTTTAAGCACTACTGTCCGAAAACAAGTGAAGTGGAAGTGGCCTTTTTATTTCTTCGGCATCATGAAAGAACTAAACCAAGATCACCCGTGCAATCATCTACTTGACTGGTTACATTGGAAAAGAGAGTTCACCAAATAAATTTCTATCATTTATAGGTTAGATTAGAGTAGATAGGCATGCAAAATAAGCTCAGAACCCATGAGCATCTTTCTTTCAGATTGTTTTGAAAAAAAACAGAAAACACAAAAACAAAAAGAAAAGTAGAAAAAGAGGGCAGATTCTAAAGAAATGGTACTGCCCCATACCAAAAAAATAGTCATGCTAAAAGTGTGCAAGTCTAAATGCCACTACTAGTGCTCAAAAGATATCTTGTTCAATTATCTAGCCTAATCATAACTGGACATGTTTTAAATTGATTGCTGATAAGTTATTGGAAGAAGTGATAGTCAAATCGTGTAAGCTTGACTTGTTGATAAAAGTATATTAGGAAAAGATACTGGTTCCACACGCTCAAAACAGAACCAAAGAGGAAAACAGGGATGAAAAACAAACTATGTATCCTAGCCTTGATTTTTACAAAATCTCATTTTGTGCGAAAATAATATTTGTGTGCAGCTTGTCTTTTATGCCACAAACACATGAAAAATAAAACCATCTAATCCTGATGTGGTCATTTTTCAATTTCATGTTTTAGTTTAGTGAATGAAATCCTATCAAACAACTTAATCTTGACAGTCGATCTAGTGTAGGTAGAGAATCAACGGAGTTCATCAGTTTAATCTGAACTCCCAGAAGATATAAGTGTAGAAGTAGATAGTTTTTCTCTTTCAAAAATATCATGTCAAGAGGTTGCCGATCCAAGTGCACCTAAAGAAGAAAAAATGTTAGGAAAGATAGCTGGGTAAGTAGAGATGAGGCTGATGCTAATCATGCTGTAAAATTTTCAAAAAGCATCATTTTCAGGAATAGCATCAAGAATAAGAGAAATATGCGCCAATGGATGAGGCACTGGTCTTCACAAGCTTGAGATCTGTAGTTCTGGACACCTCCTAAAAAGGAGCTACCTTCCCCAAATGGAGCCACTGTTAGTCATCAGTATTTTTGCCTGTTATGATGACTAGATCCCTTGTCTAGGTTTTCTAGAAACCAATCTCAAAAGTCAATTTGTTCTCCAGAAAACCCCTCAAACAAATTTTTGTCTTCTTACCCCTCTCTTGCTTACCAAGGTAGAAGTGGCCTTCAGTTTTTAGTCCCGCTCTAAAAAGCAGCAAGCCTCCCTGTCTATAGTTGTCATAAGATTTATTTCTCTGCTATCAAAATCCCCCTGTTTCCACACAGCTCATTGTCAAAGCATTGGACAAAGTTGTCTACTCCTCTCTCACTGTTTATTTTGTCATATAAGGACCTAACTATGTTCAAGAAATCCTTCAGAAATTGTGACAAAGCCTCAAGGTCTAGGTGGTGCTGTTTAGGGAAAATACCTTAAGAAAAATATCTCCAAGTCAAAAACCTGTTTTCAATAACAGTCGGCCATCATTTCTTCTTATTTGTCAAAATAAAACCCTTGTCTATCCCTAGTTCATACACCATCAAAAGGTCACTGTGTTTTGTTTCAAGCAGAGCTCAGAAAGGTTCAATCCAAGAAGAAATAGAGAAAGAAGTTTCCATGTCTGAAGAAAGGTGATCATTTCAAGCATTATCTTGATAATACATCAAAAAGGTTCTCCAAAGATCAAAGACATCCATCAATGCATCTCTGTAGGGGTGTATAGATGAATGATAGTAAGCAAAGTATGGGAAAAAGAAAACTTCAAGGAAAGGTTTCAAAGCTAGAGCAGTTAACTGTTAGGAAATCAGGAAAAATACAGAATTTAGAGAGAAGAAGACATATAGGATTCATCCCTGTAATGTCAAAACACCAAAAATATCAAAAATCCTCCATCAAGGCAAAAGGAGTACAAAAGCTAGAAAAATACTGCCTCCAGTGCTTCAGGTCAATTACAATGGAATTTGTTCCCAAACATATGGGCCAGCTCTCAAAATAAGTCTCATGAAACAAAGAGTGGTAGTCTTTTGGCAAAAAGCCTGTAGCAACTAGGCATCAAAATGAAAGGTGTAAAAGGAACAACTGCCTTTTACCTTACTTTAAGCCTAAGCTCTAAAAACATTCAAGGACAACTTAGGCATCAAAGGAGCTAAAAGCCAATAAAAAGAAGGGTTATTTCCATGGCAAATGCAACAAGCATTTATCATTTGCAAATGCATTACTTACCCCTGGGTTTCACAGTGAGTTTACACAAAAAGACAGTCTTCAAAAGATAAACAGGGATAAAGACACAGTTTTCAGCAAGATGCCTCCATAGGGGGAAATGAAAATCACTTTCTTTAGGTTGAAAAAGGAAAAGTTTGCATTTATACCAAGAAACTGAAGATAATAATGTAGGAGATGTTTCAGCTTGCCATCAGGAAGCTTGATCATGCAATAGTGCCAAGCTTTGTCAAAGGCTGATGATTAAATGTTTAATGAGCTAAGCCATAACAGTTTGACTGAAGTAGGCTTTTTCAAGTATGCATACGGAGGTTTCAAATTGTTCAAAGGCACTCTTGCAAAATTACTACAGATTGTGTTTTGAAGCCTCTTTCATAACAAGTAAAAGGTAAACAAGTTGGAAAGACCTCCTTCAAATAATAAACAGAGGTAATAATAGTTTTGTGTTTACAAAGGTCTCCTTCATCATAACCAAAGGGCCTAAGAAGATTTGTTTTCAAATGGCCTCCTTCATCATAAGCAGAGGTCCTAAGAATATTTGTTTTCAAATTTCCTCCTTCATGTACAAGCAAAGGATGCAAGGAGAAATTTGGAAAATAAGCACATAGGTAAGACAAACCATGTGTCCCGCCCAAGGCCAGTTTTGTTTCAAACATTGTTTCTGACCAAACAGAGATTAAATAAGAAAACGTGAGAGAATTTTTTATCCATCATAGGCTCAAGAACAAAAACCTCCTTCAATTTTCACACAAGTATCATGGTTTGGGAGAAATGTCAAAAATACAGGTGTCAAGGGACATTTTCTACACGGCTGGAAACAACATTCACCATTTTTGACCAGTGTTGGGACAATAAATTTTTGAACAAAAAAATGAACACCAAATGATAAAAATAAAGTATATTTGGAATTTATACTTCCATATCTTTCCAATGAGCTATCATGAGCTCAATTTGGAATTGAGGAAGACATCCAAAAGTGGCCTGCAAACAACACTATGCATTTTTGCACCAGGACTCACCATTTTTTACCAGTGTTGGGAAAATCACTTTTTGAACAACCAAATAAACACCAAATGAAAAACATAAACCATATTTGGAAAGTATACTTCTTTATCTTTCCAACGAGACATCTCAAGCCCAATTATGACACCGGGAAGGCTTCTAAAACTTGCTGCAAAATGGCGTGACGCACCTGGAAAAGGGCACGACGCACTTGTGTGCAAGAGCATAACGAGCCTCCAAGAGTGCCAGAAAGTTGGTTTTTGCTCAGAATTTTGGTTTTTCAACATAGCAAGGAGGTTTCAAAGGTATTTTTCATTCCCTTGCATCTTAGTTTTGGTCTTGAAGGTATTTTGAAATCCAAACTTAAAATGAAGAAAAACATTATTTTAAAGGGAAAGAGGCCTTTTTCAATGTGGAAAACTTGTGTTTTGAGTGGATAAAGAAAGAAGTAAGACAAATATGCCTCCAAGGAAAGTCAAGAAGGCAGGCCATCACAATAGGTTTGAACCCACTACTATTAAGGAGATCACTGCATCCCCTTCAATCTTGTCCTATTTTCAAGAAGTGGGCTGCCTTTACTTTTGCAACAAAATCCAAGAGGTCACTAACTACCCTCTCCTAACTGAGATATTTGCCCTGAGATTAGATGGAGAGCAGGTTCACATTGCAGGTCTTGACTTTGTGCTTACTCCTAAAGCAGTATCAAAGGCAACTAAGATCCCCTATATTTGAGAAAAATGGTTCAAACAAGAATACCTAGACCTAAATCTCTATAAGCCCTTTCTAAAACTAGCACATCATGATGAGTGCCAAGCTGTCTTTCCTTTTTCTCATTTATTAAGTAGTTATGCCCCCCTTATGAAAACCATCACGAAATATTTCACATGTGAAGGGAGATATTCTTGAGTTTATTCCTATCATATCAGACTTCTGATGCATTTCACCCGGACTCAACTGCTAAACCTACCTTTCTTCCTTTGCAAGAGCATAGACAAGATGTATTTCTTTGTTCAAAAGAAGCCTCCAGCTCAGCAGAAGGCCAGTCTTTTCCATCATTCTCTCATCAAAATCCTCATCCTTCATCAGCTAGAACAAAAAGGAGTCTCTTGGGAAACTTTCATCTCTCACCCTGATTTCACTACTGCATCTTCATCCCAAGGCCCTTCTCATGCACCTTCCTCACCATCCACTCATTATGTTTCCCCTTCTTCTCATGAATCTACTCCTCAAAGGCAAACATCACCCATAGTTGATAGTGAGAAGGAAGAGTACATTGAGAGCAAGCAAAAAGGTAGTGATGATTAAGGGCAAAGCAGTCCTCAAAGAGACAACAAACATGATCTAAGTGGCATCCATGAGACCAGCAGTGACACTAAAACTAATCAAGATAGCTCACAGGATGATAAGCAAAGCAATGTCAGCAAACACAATGATGAAGAAGTTGGAAATATGCAAGAGGAAAATGAAGCCAGTCAAGATAGACGTAGCTCACATAAAGGACATAAAAGCAGTAAGCATGGTGAGAGCAGCACACATGAAGAAGTTAAAAACAATGAAGCTAATGAAGACAGCCCTCACTCAACTAAAAACAGTGAAAGTGGAAATCGGCAGAACGATGAAGATAGTGGCAGTCAAGCTCAAAACAGTGAGGAGGGTAAAAAAGGCAGCCCTAATAAAGAAGACAAAAACAGTGAGCAAGATGATGACAACCCTAAAGGAGACAATGCAAACAATGAGCATGAAAATAGCCCTCAAGGACATGTGCTTGTTGTCTCTCCTAGGCAAGGGGCCATGATTCATTCCTAAAATATGGAAAAGACTAAAATCACCAAACCTGTAAAGGAGGATGACCAGGCATTACAAGAAATTGAATCAATTTGCCCGAAACAAACTAAAAATTTCCCAAGCCAAGCTCAAAACTGCCAGAGAGGGCGCCCGGAAGAAAAAAGAGGAAAATGCCAATCTCAGCTTAGAATTCTAGCTCAAGCTTCCATGCATTTCTCTAGAAACCCTTAAGGGGTTCTCTCACCGAAATTTGGAAATTTTGGACATGATCTTGTTTTTTGTGATTTTTGGGCCTAATTACATAAACTCATGGGCGCTGCCATTTTTTCTTAGAGCATCATCAGTTGATGAAAGTTAAATTTTTGGATCCATTGAAATTAAGGGAGCATGATCATAAATTTTCAAAACAAATGAAGTTGTTTTGGCCCCTCAAAAATGCCAAAAACAGTCATTTTTCACCTTTCTGCCCCTTATATCAGCAGGCGCTACACTCCTGGGTTTTTTACTATTTCTACTTTTTTACTGACTTCTAGGCATTAGTTTGGAAAAAATCAAGTATTTCTGGAAATTATACATCCAGGGTTTTCCAACGAGCTATCACGAGCCTCATTTCGATATCGGGAAGTCCCTCAAAACTCCTCTGCAAGATAGATTTTTTTCTAGTACTACGCTCCTGTAGTTTTTGCTGAAAAAGCAGTTTTCTAAGTGTGACTAGCCAAATATGTGTTAGGCAAGTTTATTTCATGTGCCAGGCCTTAAAAGTGATTCATTTTTGCTATTTTGGTCTGAAAATATATTTTTAGAGGATATTTTGTGCCTTGGACCTTGTTAGGCCTCAAGGACAGTTTTAGATATTTGTTTTTTGGCCAATGGCCTTCTAGTTGCTCTAGGTGGGTTTCCTCCTCCTTGGCCTATATAATCCAAGGGGATTCATTGTAACCACAGGGCAGAACTTGAGTTATAGAGAGAAATACATAGCACTATGAGCTTTGAATAAATACTTGTTTTATGAAGTGGATGATCTCTTGCTTGGCTTGATGGTGGAGGAGCATTGTGTGTAGGATTCCATGGCTTGGTGAATGGTATTGTGTTTCTTATTTGTTATGTTTTCTTAGTTTCTCATACATGTTTTCATGCTTCTTTCTTGCAGTAGTTCAGTAAAGAATAAGTTTGAGATATGCCCATGGAGGCACCTTGAATTTCCTGATTCATTGCAGCTTAAATGTTTTCATCTTTCTTGGTCATGTCAAAGAATTCTTAATTGCTCTTTGGTTCACTAAGAACTTGTTACTTGTTTCATTAATGGTTATTATGTATGTTGTCTAGTATGATTCATGGTATGTCCTACTTACTCATATCTAATCAAAACTCCATTTCTGAAAACTCTCTCTGAATTATTGGTTATTTTAGTTAAGTCAAAGAGGTCTTGTTTCAATCTTGCCCTTTGTCCATGCTTTATAGTCTTATTTCAAAGTTCTCGATGGCTCAAGATATGATGTTTAGGAGTTCCCTCTTTATAGATTGAGTTTTTTGTTAATCTTATTTGTTTTCCCAAAAGCCTGAAGGTAATTTTCCCAAAGTTAGAGGTTCTTATACTTCTATGTATCACTAGATTGTTTATTTTCTGCATCTATCAGTTTGAGTTTCGTTCATAGAGATTAATGGTCAGCCCTAACTCATGAATGCTTGCTATTTAAATATTTATTCTTAAAATATCTTTGTCTTTCACAAAATTAATGTCCATCTCATTTCACTTTCACCCAATGAATCCATTTACCTTGACTAAATCAGCCCTGTAGTAATACCTTGTCAATCATTAAGAAAATCTTGACCTTATCTGACCCCATAGCCCAATTGATTTGACGAACTCCATATGTATTTGTCCTTTTAATCAGTTCCCCTCAAAAAAATCAAAACAAACCAAAACATACTTAACAACTAGCCTAAAATCAAATATACAAAAGCAAACAAGTTTACATCCTTTGCAGAATAGAGAGAGCCCTCTCTGAGTCCAGGAAGGCTAGGTCCTAGGGCTGCAAAGCTTGGTTTTATGTTACCCTGTCATTTGGTTTACCAATCAGCAAAATTACAGGAACCTAAAACTTCCTTTATTGATTTCGACAGGCTCTGTGGTGAGTTCATGGCTTTCCTCTATTGCTGCAGAAGATGTGAACACGGTTGGATGGCAGGCTTCCTATAACTCATCACTGAAAACATGATGGTAACCATTAAAAGAAATTGGATAATCAATACAAGAACTGTGAGATAAAAACTGGTGCAAGATATGTTCATTGGACTGTTCCTGGAGAGCTCTAGACTGTTCTAATGTCAACAAAGGAAACATACAGTCTTCATCTCCATAGGGACTCTCAAGCCATAATGGTACTTCAGCAGCTGTCTGAGCAGGGGGAAAAATAGACAAGGCTTGGCTAGTGGAACCATTGGAAATGATCATTTCTCCATTTTTTCACCCTATGACAGCATCAGCAGTTGCCAACCAAGGGTGTCCCAGAACTACAGGATGTCCAGGTCTCGAGGTTTTTGGTAAAATGATGATAAAATCTATAGGGTATTTCTAGGAAGCTATAGTGACCACTACGTCTTCTAGGGTTCCTATTGGTTTGATGACGGATTTGTTTGCCATTTCTAGAATGATGGGGGTGGGTTTAAGCCCTAGTAACTGCAAATATTTCATAGTCTCATATGTCATGGCATTTATTTCCGCCCCTAATTCTACAAGTGTGTTTGGCAGAAGTACTCCATTTATTTCAATGGTGACAGTGGGATTCCCAAGGTCCTGATACTTTGCAGGCAAGTCAGAAATCATGGTGGACATTTGGCTCATGATTTTTATTCTTTAGTTCTTATGCCCTTTCCTACCTGGCTTCTTGATGCAGAGATGCTTGACAATTTTGGTGTAATTAGGGGTGTCTCTGATAGCTTGCAAGAGTGGAATTTTAATGCAGACATTCCTTAATTCATCTTCTAGGTTGTATTCCAGAGGAGTCTCTTCTTTCTTTACAAGGAGTCTTTCTGGGTAGGGTGGTTCATTTGATTATTCTTCTTGTATTTGTTTTTTTTTTTCATTTTGCATATGGTTTTTGGATGATGTGAATGGGACCTCCTCCTCTATGAAAACATCTGATTTCCCGGTATTAACTGTTTTCCCTGAACGTAACTGAATTTCATTCATGGGGATGGTAGTGATCATATATGTAGGGAAAGGCTGGATGTTTATGTTCTGTCCGGGTTGAGGTGGTCTATTGTGGTTTGGGTTAGGTACGGGTGGCGTAGGAAATAATGTAGGGCGAGGTGGGTTTTGAGATGCCTGTGAGGATGATGATGGGTCAGATGGCACATGTAAAAGTTGATGCAAGAGAGGGGATAAAAACAATGGTTGTTGATATGTGTGAGGGTTATACACTTGTTGATAGTATTGCATGGTTGGGTTGTACCCTTGATAAGTGTGAGGGTTATACCCTTGCTAATATATTGAGGTGCTTGGAATATTTGGGTAGGGCGCATAGAATTGGCTCTGTGGCTGATAAGGGTTGGTATAAGGGTTTTCCCTCCAGTTCTAGTTCCATGGAGTGTTTTGAGTTTGAGGAGCAGCCCAAGGAGGATAAGCCGGCTGGAAATTCTAGGGTTGAGTTTGACTATATCCTTAGGGACTAGGTTCTGGGAACATGTGTTGATTGGGGCCTCTCCAAAAGGGCTTTTTACTTACTTGTGATGGATCATTTGTTTCAGCATTTCCTTTATAGATGGCTTTCAGATCGGGAAGAGATGGGCATTTACCGGTAGCATGTTCTAAGGCACAAATTCCACAAACCTAAATAACATTGAGGGGACACTCTCTTTCCATATGCTTTTTCCTACATCTGGGACAAAATATTGCCATAGAAACCCTTTCGTCTTCTTGTTTCTTCTTATGTTTCATTGTGTCGAGTTGGTTGCCAATGATGTTTAAAATGTCAATTTTGAAGTCTTCCAACATGTTTCCTAGTTTGACCCTAGTGACAACAGTAGAAGCAGGTTTATGGTGTCTAGGTGCAGTGTCTCGGAGACTATCACACAGCTTCATACCTACTTTAGCCTGGCTTCTATAATAGGTTCGATAAAGTTTGGCTATTTAAAAAAAACACTTTTTTTAAATGTTCCCACTACTTAAGAGGTTTAGAGTCTCGATGCATTCATCTCTTAATCCTTTTAGAAAGACTGTTTTGACCATTTTTTCCTCTAGATGGGCTCCTCGGGATTTGTGAAAATGATACAGGAAGCACTCAAGATATTCTTCTAGGCTCTCGTCATCTAGTTGTTGCATTCTCAGAATGTCATTGAGGTCCCTAGTTTTGCAGAAATCCTGGTATTCCTTAAGGAATATAGATTTCATGTCATCTAAAGTGTATATGGTGTTTTCCCCCAAGCTCATAAACCATCAAAGTGCGGCATCCTTCAGGGTGACTGGGAACAGTTTCACTTTGTGTGCATCATCGTTGTAATTATAGCTTCTACATAGAATATAAAATTCGAAAAGGAAAGCATCAGGATCTTCAGAGGACTTACCATAAAAGAGCGATAGGGAGGTCATTGGAATGATCTTCATTGTGATGTTTCTAGTGATGTTGAGGATAGGAAACCTGAAGGTATTTTCTTCGTCATCATTGTCTGGTCCCCCTCGTGGTCCATCAGTGTTTTCTCCCCTTTGGCCATTCCTGTTTCCTCCAAAGAAAGTTGGTTCTTCCTCTTCTTCATGATTCCCATCATTGTTTTTGTTCTCACCTTCATTGTTTTCCATATTGGTGTTGATGTTGGTGGAGAAAGAGCCAATGGAAAACCTTACTTCTTCTTGGCTTGCAAGTTCTGCTTCCAAAATTTCCTTTCCACTAGTACTCCCTTTTTCATGTTTAGTACCTGCATAACGATCAGTAGGGTTAGTTAATGGAGTTTTTACCGAACCAAAATTTTCAGGAAATTAAGAACTAGAAATAAATCTACCTTTATTATCCCTAGGTCTACTTCTACGGATAAGGAAATAAGAATAAAGTTGAGAACAAGCAGTAATTGATCAGACTTTGGAGCAACCCCACAAAAGTGGATGCGTGGCTCTTCACTCACGTATTACCATACTCTCTCCACCCTCTAATAGCCCTGCAAGATCTCTGAACTTCAAACAATAATTATTACCTGAATCTTGAAATTACTGCTCCCCGGTAATGGAGCCAAAATGTTGTGTGAGATAATTGTCAAATTAATTCACCAATATTTGTATATCAATCCGGGCTCGTAAAACTCGAGCTGTATTGTGCTCTCAAGGTTCAACTTTTAGAGGTGAAGTTTATATGATTCCTTATGATCTTTGATTTAAGAATTGAGGCACACAAAAAAATCTATAGACACACTGTCGGAAATAAACCAATTCATCTCATCATAAAACAAGAATAATTAACAAACTCTAGTTTGAACACTGGAAACCCTTATTCAATTTGTCTAAAATCAAAACCATTACCAATCAACAACAATTTTAATTCAATAACTCACTATTTGCAGAAAATCTCAAAGAACCTAATTCTAATCTTTGGAGGTCACACTTAAAAAGAATTACCTAATCTGAACAAATCTATGAATTGATTATGTAATATATAGCAATCAACACTTTGGTTTCTGCAATAAGATAATGCTCCTAACTCAATCAACACATGCTGCATCAAGAAATAAAAACAGAGACAAAAATAGATTTAATTCTTATATTTCACAGTTGACTAACTCACATGCATTATCACTGGTAATCATATAATAATCCTCTGGAACTTGCAAGAAGGTTTCAATCTTCCATGAATGATTACTTTCAAATCAGGTTGCAAGGGTTTAATTCCTTCATCACCCTTGTGAATTGGAATTGTGAAGCTTTACACCAACGACGAACCCTGACACACTAATCGAAACATCAATCCAAGGAGGAATGTTGGTTAAAACTCTATTATCAAGGGAATACACAGTCTCACTAAGGGATCTTTCTAATTCAACTTGACCCTACTGCAAACCCTAATCTCATGCAAACAAGGAAAAACTACAAACACCTATTTAAGCATGTGAAAGGAATGGAGAAGGCTCTCTGCTCAGAATTACTCTATGAATTATCTATTCTCTTTACCTAATCAACACCCTAGACACAAAATGTATTGCTGGCTGAGACCTCAAAAGAATCTATCCCTGTCACTCTCTAATGAATCTATTTCACACTTCTATGTGGATCTTTAAGTAATAGAAAGCTAGGATTCAAATGCAAACCAAACTCTACTTCTTTAAATCAAGTGAAAAGGATCAAACAAAATCATTTTCTCGGCGATGACATTCCCCTGTTATGACAATTGAACGGTGGCACCAATATGAGCTATGCGCATCTACTGGTTCTCAATGCATGAGACTATTCAACACTCATAGAAACAAAAATTATCAAATCTCTTGTAATCTAATTTATGTTCTTTTCACTGGAGTCGATCTAGCCATTCATGTTTCAGCCTAGCTATTCAGCAGAAGGATCCAATTCAAATGTGTACAAACCAGGCTTGTCTTTCACACAGCAATTCGTTTCACTAGGGCTGATGGGGTATGTACTCAAGCTCGGTTTCTTGAGCAAAGCTCAATCTAGGTCGATGCAGACAAAGTGGAGGGTGAAACGCAATGTATATGGGAGCGATCAGACTCGATTATATTCACAATGATATTGTCAATTAAATCCTGGAGATACACAATTGTCCACTATGGCAGTGTTCCACAGATGCTGAGATTGGTTTCTATAGTGTTAGTCATGCAATTTGGGGATTGAATACTGAGTCACTACAGCACACGAATTAACCAACTCTCAAGATCGATTTTTGAAAGAAATTGGTTTTTCCATTTGGAATTTAAATCAATTGATATCCATACACTACAGCAGCTGAAACAAACCAAAACACAAATCGATTTCAAAGACAATAAATTATGTGATTTAAATCAATGATATCCGAACTCCAGCAACATGGATCAAGCCAAAAACAAATTGTTTTTCGAAATTAATTTACTCTACAAACATACATTCAAACCAACGAATTCTTGGGAAATTTAGCAAATGTGAATCAAGCTAAAACATAAATCGATTTTCAAAATTAATTAACTCTGCAATTAAAATCATAATTCTTGAAACTACAACAAATGTGAACCATGCTAAACATAAATCAATTTTCACAATTAATTAATTAACTCTGCAATTCAAATCAATGAATTCTTGAAACTTTGGCAAGTGTAAATCAAGCTAAAACATAAATCGATCTTCAAAAATAGTCAATGCTGCAATCAGAAATTTAAACCGAATAGCGTCTACGAATTAACTCTAACTAATCCTACTAGGCTGAACCGGCTGTGGTGGGCCCTTGCCACACCCGGGGGAGTGTTGATTATAGGACTAACTTACACCTACAACAGTTTGTTTCAGAGATTCATCACATCCACGGCAATCTTCAGTCAATCAAGAATGCACCAACATTTAAATTCGACTTTTTCTTTAGAACACAAAATCACAATGTAAATTGACAGCTGAAAGACGTAATACATTAACCTCCTCATCAAAATGCGAGTCTCTGCCTTTATAGGCATTCTCAAGTTGCAAAATTAGTAGCAGTTTCATTACATGGTAGGACGTTGGAAACCAGAGATATGGAATCGACGAAATTAGCATTACCCTGTCCTAAATTTACACTATCAGTTCTCTATTACCAATCGCTTGCAGATATAAGGAAAAAAAGGTCCTAATTTTAATCAACCGAACCCCACCATGCATAGAGTGGCCAGTTGGTCCTTCACCACTCTTGACTATGTCGAGGTGCTGGAAGGACATCGAATTTGCTGAGCTGGGGCTTGAGCTAGAGCTTCTTATGTTGGTATATCCATTATAGGATGGTTGAAGGGACATAACTTCCTCCAAGTCAAACAGATCCTGCAAGATATCCATCGTTTTGCCCATAGTGGTAAGTTAACAAATAAGTATATCACTAAAAATTCCTAAACTAGCTATAGAATAGTGAAAACAACTCTACTTGTACTGCTTTTACCTTTTACCATAATTGATGAAAATCTGGCCATATTAGGGATTAGGAGAGGAAAAGGGAGTATATAGGTGTCAAAACTAGACCAAAAGGGGCTAAGAAGGTGAGGAAGAATGGACAAAAAGTAGCCTCAACAAACAGCAAGGAAATAAAAAAACAAAAACACGACTGTTCAATCTTATTGAACAACAATTGTTCAATTTTATTGAACAACAGTCGTTCAAAGAATTTGAACAGCAAGGAAAAAAACACGAGGACACTGTTGTTCAATCCGATTGAATAGTAGCTGTTCAGTTGGATTGAATAACAACTATTCAAAGCATTTGAACAGCAAGGAAAAAAACAAAAAAACGCAAATGTTCAATCTGATTGAACAGTAGATGTTCAATTGGATTGAACAATAGTTGTTCAAAGAATTTGAACAGCAAGAATATAAAAAACACAAAAACACTGTTGTTCAATCCGATTGAATAGCAGTTGTTCAATTGGATTGAATAGCAACTGTTCAAAGAATTTGAACAGCAAAAAAATTTAAAAAAAACCACAGGAGGTTGAGAAAAAGGGTACAATTGTGAGTATGAAGAATGTATAACAAAATAGGAAACTGGGGATTTCAAGGAGGTTATATACAATATTTACAAATGAAGGTAGAAAACTCTCATGTACTTGAGGTTGTGGGGTTATCACCCCCTTCTGCCACAACTTGGACGGTGGGATCGTTTCGTACCTGCTGGCAAAAAGACTCCTTTGTGAGAGGTTTGTGATAGAGGTGCACTCTTTGCTCGTTGACTCAAAATGTAGAACCGAACCCATCTATGGTGGTCAAGGTGACGGTATTGTTGTTGTGTACTTCTTGAATTTCGTATAGACTGAGCCACCTTGGTTGCAAATTTCTCAGAAAATCTTGGAATTTGGAGTCATAGAGAAGTGCCCAATCTCCTTTCTGGAATTTCTTATTTTTGATGAGGTTTTCATGCCACTTAGCTCGTTGTTGTTTTATGATTTCTGTGTGCTGCAGAGCTAGTAGCCATATTTCATCTAATTCATTTATTTGCTAGAGTCTTTTAATCTGGGCCTCCGTCAAATCCAACCATACCACTTGGGCTGTCCTTAGAGTCTTGACTTCAAATTAAATAGGAAAAATAGGCTCTCTTCTAAATACTAGATGATATGGAGAATATCTAGTGGTGTTTCGCCATGTTGTGAGATAAGCCCATAGGGCCTCTGGTAGTCTAGTGGCCCAGTCCCAGTGATGTGTTGATACTATTTTAGTAAGAATTGCCTCAAGGACTTTGTTGGTGCTTTTGACCTGTCCATTCACCTGTGGATGGTAAGGAGACGTGACTCTGTGGATGATATGGTGATTCTTTAGAGTGGTTGTAATTTTATTTCCCATGAACTGTGCCCCTCCATTGGTTATCACTTCCCGTGGTAGACCATATCACACGAATAGCTCAAACAGGAAGTTAATCAAAGATTCTTTCATGGCTCTTGATAAGGATACTATTTCCACCCACTTTTTTACGTAGTCCATGGCAACCAGTATGTAGGTTTTCTAGTTTGATGGCAGGTTGAATGGCCCAAAAAAGTCTAGTGCCCATCGTTTGAACGGTTCTATTACCAATTGTGGTTGTAGTGGCTTTTCGTCTTCTTGGCTTGGGCGACCCATTCTTTGGCAACTATCACAGGCTTGGACATATTTTTTCACATATTTGAAGATTGTAGGCCAATAGTAACCCAATTGTAATGCTTTGTGCCCCATTCCGTGATCTGCGGAATGGCCACCACAAGGTTCATCGTGACAGGCCCATAAGATATCATAAATCTCATCTTCCCGAATGCATCTGCGTATATACATGTCGTCCCCTATGTGGAAGAGGTATCCACCGATCTAGGAGAACCTAACACTGTGTTGTACAATCAGTTTCCATTCCCTTGATGTTAAATGCCTAGGCAGTTTCCCTACTACCAAGTAATTTGCTACATCTACGTACCATGGAGTTTTCACTGCTACAACAAACAGATGTTCATAAGAAACTGATCGTCGACTGCTAGAGTGTCATTTGTCTTTGGAACCCTAGATAGGAAGTCTGCAACCATGTTTTCTTTTCCTGGGCAGTCCTTGATGGTTACGTCAAATTCCTGCAAAAGCAACAACCAACGATTTATTCTCCCATTTGTGATTGGTTTATTGGCTAAATATTTAATGGTAGAGTAATCAGTATACAAGAGTACTTGATAGCCAGTTATATAATGTCTAAATTTATTAATAGCATAAATGACAGCCAGGAGCTCTTTTTCCATCACTGTGTAGTTTAATTAAGTAGGAGTGAGATTTTTGCTGATATAATAAATAGCATAGAGATTTTTGTCTTCTTCTTGACCAAGAACTGCCCCTATCGTTGTGTCAAATGCATTTGAAGAAATGTGAAAAAGCAGCTCCCAGTTAGGACCATGTAAGATTGGTGCCGTCGAGACCAATATCTTTAAATCTGCAAAAGTAATGTCACATTTATCAGACCAATGGAATTTTACGTTTCCATTCAATGCATACAAGGGTGCAAAAATTTGTGAGAAATTATTTATAAACCTACGATAATACCCTGCATACCCCAGAAAGATGCGTACCTCTGTCTGTGTACAAGGTGTGGCTAATAAGAGGATTACCTCTATTTTTTCCAGGTCTACATGTATTCCAGCTGCAGAGATGGAGTGCCCCAGGATTACTCCCTCGGTCATCATCATGTGGAACTTTTCATTGCTTAAACATAACCTGGTAGCAATACATCATTCCAATACCTTTTAGCATTTCTTATGCTAGATCAAAGTCATCATCATATGGAGTGAATCTGTCCATGTAAATTTCAAGCCCCTCATTTATTAAATCAGAAAAAATGTTGAGTATGGCACTTTGGAAGGTTGTTGGGGCATTGAATAGTTTGAATGGTAGTACCCTGTAGGAAAATGTACCCCATGGACAGGTAAAGGTTGTTTTATCCTGGTCTTCAAGGGCTATTTAGATTTGATTGTAACCACTAAACCCGTCAAGAAAGGAAAAAAATTGTTTCCCTGTTAACGTGTCAAGGACCTGATCGATAAAAGGGAGAGGGAGGTGGTCCTTCTGTGTTGCCTTATTTAGCTCTCTGTAATCCATACAGATTCTCCATTTCACATTCTTTTTAGGAACAACTACCAGATGGGAGACCCATTTGCTATCTGAAATAGGATAAATGAAATTTACATCTAGCAGTTTTTGCAGCTCCTCTTTTACAATATTTTTTAGATGTAGGTTTAACCTACGCTGGGGTTACCGAATGGTCCGAGCCTCCTTGTCAGTATAGATGTGATGGGTGCATAGCTGAGGGTCTATGCCCTTCATGTTTGGGTAGTCCCAAGAGAATTCTCCCTCATACTTCTGTAAAAATTTTATGAGCCTCTGCATTTGGTTACTATCCAGATTGCCATTGATATTCAAAATTTTCCTGGTTCAATCTCAACGGGTATGCTATTGCGTACAACGATTGTGGGTATATGTCGATAATCAAGGTCTGCCAAGGGATCCTCTTGTGTTTCATCCTCAAGAATGGTTTTTAACATTTTTCATTTTAATTTTCTAGATGTAGATGGTTGATTCATGAATTTATTGATTACATCATCTTCAAGTTGATCCTTAAATTCAAGAGCTTCAACTAATGTCAGAGGTGGACGAATGTTTTGCTCCCAATATGTATGTGGATGCTCGTGAATGTTTACTATGGGTAAACTTGGTTTGGTAGGTGGGTAAATGATAATTTTCTTTATGGAATCTCCCTTAGTAATAGTCATGCTGCCTGTCCGACAGCCTATGTAAGCATCGACTACTGCCAACCAAGGTCGCCCAAGAATCAATGGGTGTCCGTCCATCCGATTATTTGTGTTAATAACTAAAAAATAAGCTGGATATTCCCATGAGTCCACAGAAACTAGGATGTCTTGTAATATTGATTTTGGCCTGATAACAGACTTGTCAACAAGTTCCAACAGCGTAGCTATGGGTTCTAAAGCTAATATGCCTAGCTTCTCGCAAGTCCCTGTTGTTAAGATGTGAATGGGCACCCCTAAGTTGACCAATGTGTTTGGAAAGGAATGGCCAGATATTTGCACAATTACTATGGGATTTCCTAGGTCATCATATTTCATGGGGGTTTCCTTACCCAACAATAAGTGAGATAGTTCTCCCACCACATGAACGGTGGGTACAATTTTTGTTCTTTTTTCTTGATTCTTTCCACACAGTTCTTTAATTGTCTTGGCATAGATGGGAATGTCTCGTATGACGTGTAGAAGCGAGATTTTGATGAAAAGGTTTATCAATTCCCCTAGAATATCAAAATATGCAGAGAGAATCAGTCTAGGCATCGTTAAATTTTTAGGGAAAGGAGGTGGGGAAATCCTAAGACTTTCAGGCTTCTCTTGGTCAACCATTTCCTTTTCTTGCTCCACCTCTGTTTCAGTTATATTTTTTTGTCTGGGCTCTGTTAGAGTTCCAGATTCAAATTGTGGTGGGGTCATACCTTGTGCTAGTGAGATAATACGTCTTGATCTCAGCCTTAGTTCATGACATTGCTTTTGTTCAGTTTTGGGGTTTGGATTTTCTATAATTTGGATTAGATGAACCAGCCTGTTGTTGGGGTTAGGATTGGGTTTGGCTGGTAATTGAGGATGGATGATAGGCTGAGGGTTGTGTTGGACAGGGTATGGAGCTGGTAGTGTAGGTTGATTTTGAACCCCTGTCCCCATTGGTTGGTTGGTCATTCCCAGAGGTCGTTGCCAATTTTTAGGCCAATTTTTGGTTTGAGAAGGGGATGTTGGCCATTGGGTTTGATATGGGGTGTTTTTCCAATAAGGAGGGGAACAAGGAAATCTTGGCCAACCATTCCCTAAGGGGGGTTGTGTTGGCCAAGGTGGTATAGGAAACGACTGAGATGGCCAAGTAGAAAAATGTGGTTGATTCTACTAAGATATTGTAGGGTTTTGTTGGTTAAATTGCGGAGAAGAAAAGAATGGAGGTAGGTCTTGAGGCATACCTGGTCGTGCTTGCCATTTCTGACGCTGGTTCATTAGGTACACTAGTTATGTTTTTTTTTCTGCTTCTTTGTAAACTGCTTTTAGTCCCGGAAGTGAAGGGAAATGATCCGTGGCATGATCCTTAGTGCATATAACACACGTTTGAATCATGTCTAAGGGGAATTCCCTTTGGTTGTGCTTCTTTCGACAGCGTGGGAAGAAGACAACCAAGTTTTGTTCTGCTATAGATTGCTTCTTCTTGGCTTGTAGGACATCAAGCTGTTTTTTCAAAGTACCCAAAATGTCAGTTTTAAAATCTTACAAGAGATTTCCAAACTCTGCTCTGGTTAAGTTGCCACCGGACTACTTGAGATATTTTCTTGTTGAGTCTCGTCCAATTGGCTTATTTTGCGTACTACCCCGAGAGCACTTGATACACAATGAAATAATTTCATCATATTGTTCTTGGTAGATGTCCCCTTTTCCCATTATATTAAGTGTTTCAACCCATTCTTCTTTCATTCCCTTAATCATTGTTGCTTTTAAGATGTCTTTGGATAATGCAGTATATGGAGACCTTTGTAGATTATACTGAAATATTTCAACATATTCTTCTAATGTCTCATTGTCTTTTGCAGACATATTTAAGATTTCATCTTTTAATTCTCAAGTCCGGCAATAATCTTGATATTTAATTAGAAAATTGTTCTTCATTTGGTCCCAGTTATTAATGGTTCCTCCACCGAGTCCCATAAACCAACGTAATGCAGCCCCCTTCAAAGTAGAGAGGAACAATTTCAGTTTCTGTGGGTTAGTTGTATAGTCATACCCCCTACATAAGACGTTGAATTCAAATAGAAATGCATCAGTATCTTCTGAGGTCAACCCATGGAAGGTGGGGATGTTTTGTAAGGGAATGGCTTTCATAGGGGCGTTAGCAGCATGTTCAACAATGGGATACTCCAACGTTGATGTTTGTCTCTGATTCTGGTTTTGATTATTTTCCATTTGATCAAATATATGTTAGTAATATTTGAGGATATCTTGTTCTGGAGGAGTAATATTAGCGGGATTGGGTGGTGAAAGCGAAAGAAAATTTACAACACTTCCTTGATCTAGTATACCTAGTGTCTCTATCTCGACCACTCTCTTAGGGGATTCTGGCTCTAGAGCTTCTACTTGTATTACACCGCTAGTTTCTCCTTTCCCTTCTTGTAAATTGCAAGAACCTCTCTCTCTCGAAGGGTCAATACTTATGTGTTAAACAGTCTGAAAACTTTGTCAGGCCCCTCTGTTTCACTATGAATCTTGGCATGGTTTGTAGATGGTGAGGTTTTTGCCTCAGGGAGTGCAGTAGGACTTTGAATAAGAATGGTTCTGGGTCCTATGGATGCCTGAGATTCAACTTTCTTAATGATTTCGTCTATATATGTTGTTCTACCAAGGATCACTGGTCCTTTGGGTTTCGTAGACTTTTGCGGATGGTTTTGATTTGTTTCAATCCTTTTCTTCCTAGTCATAAAACAAGAGAACCTATTGTACTAGCCTTTGTACAATTGCTGAGAAGTGGGTTGGAGAGCGAGCGTTTTTCTTGTCGGTATGTAGGTTCTTACCTCTCTTTTTTAATACCCAATTCTTCACTGCAACAGAGAAAAAGGAATGAAGGACATCGCTCTTAAACACTCTCCCCGGCAACAACGCCAAAAATGTCGGTTCACTAAGGTGACCGTTATAGGGAACCTCGATGCTTCTTATTCAATTGTCAACCCAGGGTGAGTCTTCTTATTTAAAGAGTGCAAGCACAGTATATGCAAGTGATATCAAGGACAACTACTCTATATTATCATGAAGAGGATTATCTAATTCTCGAAGCTTAATCATCTTAAAAAGAAATGGAATTGTAAAATGTCACTATCTATTCTGTCTAAATAAGCTTAGCGAAGGTAACCTATGATTGAACAACACACTGATGAATTGAAGAATTGTCCTACTAAATTGAATAAAAACTTCAATGAATTGAACAACAATTGCTTATCTAATTTTGCAATGGAATTCTCTTTGCAAACTAACTAGCTAGCATTCCTCTTCATTAAGCAACAACGAGAAGTCCTATAGTACTGATGGAAAGGTCTAACTCTTAGCGATATATAGCATTGAACGGTAGTCGTTCTAAACCTCATAAAATAGATATAAATGTTTTGAGAAAACGAAGAAAGCATCTAACAATTATGAAAACAATTACTGTAACCCAGAAAGCATGAACGATGAACTATCTTAATGGCATAGAAAACTGCAACATCATAGGCTTAGAATTTAATAAGTGGAAAGATATCTCACAGAATGCATCAGATAATTGAACATAAATTCCGTAATTAACGTACAACATAGAGATTAGCACAGAAACTCCCAAAGTTGAGCCCAAACTGCCAGAAATCTAACGCGACAGAAAATTCAAGAAATGACGATTCAAAATACCAAAATTATTTATTAAATAAAAGGTTAAGACATGAATACAACTGGAAAGTTCTATCCTGATATGTCTATTACAGAAAATAATTCCTTTTCAGCCTCCCCCTTTTCATTCATCTTCGGCCTTTTTAAAGGCTATTTCGCTCAGTGGAATGGTATTTTCCAAATGACAGCCCGTTGCTCATGGTTGTCATTTGAGTTCTTAGAATGAGGATCTGCCTTTACGTCTTCTACCGGTCCTTGGGGGTCATTGTGATTTCATGAGTCTCTGTCTGTCAGCTGTCTTTTGACCATCATCGATTTAGTTGCTTTGTTGTCTCGCAAATAAAGATGCAATAAGTCAAATTCTCGTTGTTTAAACATCCTTTTTATGGTTAGTCCATTTGTCCTGATTTTACATTAATCCTCCTTTCCCTTACTGTTAAGATGAGGAAAAATTCCTAAAAGTGTATGATAATTTGAGGTAAAGGTAGGGTGAAAACGTACCTTATTTCCGGCCCAACAATGTGACATATCCTATGTCAAAGGGTGTGTTATGGTTTGAGGCATTGCATGACACCCATATGTTATGGCATCAAAATATTTGGTTGGAAGGGGCATTA
The DNA here is from genome assembly GCA_034641835.2 of Pinus albicaulis. Classification (NCBI taxonomy): domain Eukaryota; kingdom Viridiplantae; phylum Streptophyta; class Pinopsida; order Pinales; family Pinaceae; genus Pinus; species Pinus albicaulis. The sequence goes on along the minus strand of CM076574.1, from coordinate 543,207,058 downwards.
TACAAGTCAACTATCATGATGTTACTCCATGACTTGTATGATGATGAGAAGAGGAGGCAGCAAGAGTTATTGTTTCTTTGGGTACTCTTGGGAGAGTATGGGTTGATTTTCTCCCATACCTTGCATGATGTTTCAGGAGTAGATGGTGGCACAAACATGGTGCAAAGGGGCTACTATTTAGCCTTGGAGGATCAATAGATACTTCCACATGGGAACGAGTCTCTCATATATAGTAGCATTCCGGTATGTGACTTTGGCATCGGGCATGTCAAAGAGGGAAGTTATGAGATGACAAGAGCCTTATCACAAAGGCCAACAATGCTATCACTTGGGAGTATGTATCTATTGATGGAGTGTTCCAAGGGTAACTTCACATATGAGGCACTTGATGGGAAAATAGAAGATGGGAGTTATAGAGTGGTGAATGGAGTCACCTATTACCAGGACATGACCTTCTTGACTTGGATCTCCAAGCACAAGAAGAATACTCTACATGTAGCACATGGTTCATTCCTTTCCATTCACCAAGATCTCATGGAGACATATCAAAAAAGTATGGAGATATTATCATGGGAGGACTTATCCATGGATCTCATCAGCATATTACTCATAATACATGGTAATATTTGTGTTTTTTCACTTATTGATCATCTAGCAATGTATTTGCATTCTCTTGCCATTTATATACAGTGCATTGCTCCACAAGAGGGAAAGCTTCCATTTAGGCTTCATGGTCTTCCTAAGACCAACATCAGTGATGGAGATAGCCATTTCTTATATGGATTTGGGCAAGTATTGTGCTATTATTGGTATGCTTAGTTGATACACAATGCAATTTACTAATTTCTAGTAGATGAGAAAACATGCACAACTAGAAAATGGTTGGGAGACAACTTGCCACACTATGATCAGAGGAAGCAGGTAGAAAAACTATGCTATAACCACTTGGGAAACTGTTGGTACCATCCAACATTACACATAAAATCCAGTATATTTCTCATTTGGATTCTATATTATGATGATGTTCCATTCAATTTATATGGGATGGTTTGGGTAAGCAAGCTTCATATAACTAAAGAAAGGGTCTTTGGGGATCCAGTTGCCTTTTTTTTTTCCTCTTAAAGGAAACATTATTGCAGCCCACAATCAGCAGCAGCTCTACACCTATCATAATTAGAGAGAGAGAAAATGTGGGATAGACAAATTGGTCTATCATGTTCAACCATACAACCCATCTACATTGTAGAAGCAAGAAATGGAGGAATTTCTCTATGAGTTACAACTTTGGAGGGTGACTCATTTTGTTTGGATGATAGCTTAAGGATGGGAGCTTCACATGGGAATGAAGGTTCCTCGCATTTTTCAGATTACATGCCTCAAGAAGGCTTCTAGAAAACATATAGTTGCCTCCATGGATATCCCACTTCTTCAAGATGAGAGCCATTTGGATTTGTCACCAAAGGCTAACTTGTACACTTGGGAGGGGCAACTAGGGGACAGATTGATGAGAGAGCATCTTATTCAATGGAGGAGCTTATCATATGAGGATGCTACAGGAGGAGGAGAGGAGGTGTTGCAATTATATCCTTGTTGTTTCTTGAGGACAAGCAACATTTGGGAGTGGAGGACTATAATATTCCAAAATTAGCTTGCAGCTTATTGGAATATTAATTTTTGCTTTTGTCATTTAGATAGAAGAATAAGTGGGTAGGGAGACCCATAAATATCTTTAGTAGGAATAAAAACACTTCTCATGTGAATGTCGATCATTGTATTAGCTGAATAAAGCACCTTGAGGTATGAACAGGGGCTAAATCATGTGGATAGGGTCAATGCTGAGCAAATCAATAGTGTTGTTATGGAGAAAATGGAGGATTAATGGAGGACAACATGGTCATTTAGGAGGAGTGTATGCATGAGAGTAACTGCTTTAATGAGTGGGACCCAGGGTGAGGAAGCTCACCAAGCATAAAAGGAAGAGGATGGAAACCATAGAGGACATGTTTTTAGATTATTGATTTTGTGGTCTTGTATGACTATTTGCACACTTTAGTTGTTTAGCTCAATTTGTTGTGTTGTTTAGTGCAAGGGTGTTCCCGAGCGGGAATCCCACCCTCATCCTCGGGGGACTTCGAGTGCCTACTCAGGAGAGGTATCTTAAGCATCATTTCCACTATCCAAAATTTGGCCAAGCTTCAGCCAACATCCACAACACAGTCTCTTCTAGGGTTGTGTTGTGTTGCATGGTTGCAATAGTGGAGGGTTGAGAAACCCAACTTCTGAGATTTTTTTCCAGTGGAGGGAGCAGCCCTTCATCCGGGAAGATTGTAAGGAATATTATTGAGCCTCATTTCATCATTTAGCATCAGGCTAAGGTACTTCTATCAGTTACAATGTATTTTTCTTAAGGAATTGTGTTATTTCAGTGAGCAGTTGCAGTGGAGGGTTTGGATCCCTAGTTGAGGAGTTAGATCTTCAGTGAAGGGATCAACCTTTCACTTCAAGGATCTATTGGAGGAGTTCCATACATTTTTACATTAGTTTCAGCCACCTCCTTCCAGATATTTAGTTGTAGATATTATGCATCCCTAGGGCCGTATTTTGTATTTTCTGCATTTTGTGTATTTCAGGAAACCCTTCTTGGGTTGTCTTGGAAATGTGTTTGGGAGCTTATATCTCTGATCTCGACATTATATAAACACTATATCATCATATCCATGTATTTTCATTTTACAACATCAGTAAACCCAGCTAAAATTGCACTGTCTTTGTTTGTGGCATTATTTTGTAGCAGTGTTCTTCATATTTCATGTACTTGTTCTCTTAAGGCTTGTTTTGCCTAACTTGAGTGACTTTTTCCTCAAGATCTTGTACACATTTTGCTGCTATGATATCAATATAATGGCTATATGATATTCTTGCATTTTATGTGTTTATATATCACTCCTATTTCCACTATTTTGTTCTATATTGTTGCTTTTCCTATTTTGGGATATTACATGGCTAGAGCGGTAGGTGTTGTAGAAGAATTGATCGCAAAATAAGACCAATCGACCACATTAAGATTACTATCTGGAGAATTTCATTTAATATCTGAGCACTTCATAGCCACAATTGGACAAGCAGATAATATCACTGAAAACAATAGAATTTTTGGTAAAGCTGGAGCTAAAGGTTGGTTGGGTAAGAATTATGAGGTAAGAGTAGCTATGAACCCTGTAGACCATCCTCATGGAGGTGGGGACAAAAGAACCCCAATTGGAAGATTTCAACTTTAATGATCTATCCTCACTTTTAGACATGTCTGATGGAGGATTAAGATGTTGAAGAACATAAATGATGTCGTCATACCAAGGAGATGAGAGAAAAATTTCTGATACATGTATGACTGAGCCATCATCTTCTTCTTCGGACAAAACTGAAATGAGATTGATATCAAGTGCATGTAAATTCGATTCAACCATAAGATTTTCCAATCCTTGACCTTTTATCATCTTTGTAGGCTTGATCTCAAGGTCATACTCTTAACATAGCTACTATCCACTTACCTCTTCTGCCTTCTGGAATAGTTTGCATTTGAACATCCTTCACTGTTGCATTAGGGACATAAGATAGAATGTGTGAATGAAGGATATACACTCGAAAGTCCTTTAATGCCTTTACCAAGGCCAAGGCCTAATTCTTAATGATGTTATATCCAAGGGCAACATATCTAATGGTACAGATGAAGAAAGCAATGGGTTGTTTGGTCTTATCCTTCTTTTTCATCAAAACAATAGCCAAGGTATCTTTAGAGGCAAATGAAAATATGATGAAATCAATGGAATAGTCAGGGCTAATAAAAATAGGAGTTATTATTAAGGCAAACTTAATTGAATTAAATGACTTTTTAGCATCCTCCGACCACCATACCTCATTGTCCTTTTTTATTATATTGGTCATCTCTCGAAGATGCTCAGCAATATTTGGGATAAATATTCTCAAGGAATTCATCTTACTATTAAAGACTTGGATCTCCTTCTTGATGCATGGAAAATATATTTGTTGAATAGCCTCAATCTGGGAAGGATCAATATGGATACCATCTTTGGAGATGGTATAGCCAAGAAGCTTGCCCTCCTCCATGGAAAAAAGTCTCTTTTTGGGATTGAGTGAAATCCCAAATTTCCTTCACTTATGAAATACAACTCTCAAATGATATAAATTCTCATCATCAGAATGAGAGAAAATTGTCAATCATCAAGGTACACTACTAGGAAAACATCCTTTTCATTTTTGAAGGAAATATCCATCGCCCGCTGAAAAGTGGCTCCTGCATTCTTGAGCCCAAATGGAATTTTGGCATAATTGAATGTGCTCCAAGGTGTCCTGAAAGCAGTTTTGTCTTGGTCATCCTTATGCACTAAGATTTGATTATATCCCAAATATCCATCAAGAAATGACATTCGAGAGGACCCAACCACTCTTTGTAGGATACGATCTATCTTACGAAGAGGAGTTATCTTTTAAAGACACCTTATTCAAGTTTTTAAAATTAATACAAAGACATATTTCTCCCATTTTCTTTCTCACCGGAACAAGATTTGACATCCATTCTGAAAATCTAATGGGACCAATGATACTAGCTTAAAAAAGTATGTTTACCTCTTTCTTTATTGACGATAACAATCTTGGGTTAATTCTTCTCAAATTTTTCCTGAAGGGATTTTGATCAAGCTTGACCGGAATTGTATGTTGAATGATATTTTTATCATATAATTTAGATCTTCATAGACCCAAGAAAATACATTAGATAATTTAGATAACAATACTATGTATTTAGCTTTAATCTATAATGTTCCAAATGGGGAAGAATAAGCTCAGTAGGGAATATCTTAAGGTATTCCACTATGGATTCATAGCAGTATGGAAACACATCAAAAATTATAAACTAGAGATAGAATGGTAGGGCATTTACTGGTTATATCACCTCTAAAGAGAGGGTGAAAACTAGAGGCTTCCTGGCCCGTTCCAGACTCTGTCTATAGAGAACTGATGAAACACAACAAGTGTGGGAAAAAAAAAATCCTCTTGGATTTTACTACCCTTGGGAACATTATATATACATATCTAAAGAATGGATCTAAAAGAGGAGCAAAAACCAAACAAGTAAGAAGCGGGAAATTCCACTCTCAGGAAAATCTACAATAGGCTCAAGGGAAACACTGTATAAGCAAGCCAGTGTAAAAATAAAGCAGACCAGGGCTGGGTTCCCTTATTTTAGGCTGTGTGGGACCTCCATGCATATTTTTAGCAAAAAAAAATTGGTTTAGAGGGCTTAAACAGATCTCCCACAATCAACACTAGCTGAAAATCAGCTAAAGGAGAGGGTTGAGTTAATAGAGAAACCCTCCTTCAGGAATTGTGTAGTTTCTACTGGGAGTCACTCTAAATCAGCCATTAAACTCATATTACAGTATGGAAGCAAGAAATCATATCCATAATGAAGTTCCTTTGTAGAAGCATTGAATTTACATGAAGCAAGAGCAAGAATCCTTCAGAAATTATAGCAGTAATACATGGAAAAGCTGCAGAAAAGACTCGATAGTGTTCTATATGAGGAGCTTCAGCTTCTTTAGTTTAATACTCAGATATAAAACTGATATAAGGCTGAAACATCAGATCCATAATATATCTAGAAACTACTCAACCTTCTTAACAAGATCCCCTTGGGGTTTTATCAAAATATTGCATAATAAAGTGTAGATCTAGCTTTTAATACACTGAACTGTAGAAAAATTCAGAGATTTCTAAAGGTGGCTTTCATTAAAATACATATCAGATCTAAATATGAATAGATCATCAAGCTACTTTACAAATATTCAAAGTGAGAGGCAAGCCTCAATCACCAGAAAGAAAGTACCATGAGAAATCTAAACAGCGGTGAAACATGTACATGAAAATAACGCAGTTCCATAAGGAGTGTTACAGCAGATAAGAATTATAGATCTGAAAGTAAAATGAGAGTGAGATCCTCTTCCGGGTGGTCACAAGACACCCTCCCTAAGAGAATTCTCCTCTAAACAACTAGATCTTTGCAGATATAGTTCTTCCACTTGCTGCAACTCACAAGCAGCTGCAAAACCCTCAACAAGACCAGCGTCACTCATAGAGGTGGAGCTTGGCCAAAATGCTGGATAGTGGAGAGATGCATCCCAATCTCCTCCAAATAGCTACTCCATGAAAAGAGGGAGGATTCCTAAATAGGAAATCCTCTTCCCTTAGGCTAAACAGCCAAGAGACTAGAGTTGCTGCAGCAACCTCTAAAATTCATCAACAACCTTTGCTTGCTGCCTCTCCTTCTTTTTATAACATGAGGGCTTGCCAAAACCCTAAACCACCTTCTTCAACTTATCCTCTTTCACATAAGAGATCCTCTTCTATAAATATGTTGTGCTTGATGGATAAGCTTCCTTCCAATCTGCGCTGTAGGTGGGGCCAAGATTGACCCATTCAAATGAATTTCCCCTTTTTTACACTTAAGGGTGTTTAATATAATAGCCCATATTTATCCCCTTTCACATTGGGCATGTATTTATTCTCAACTTAGAATTTTAATAAACCTCCTTCTCACACTTTTAATTCATGAATAAATCAAACTGAAAAGTAATGCAACATTCCCATTAGCTGCAAAAATTGGGAACATTACATAATATTTGGAGATAAGGACTTGGAAAACTTAACCATTTTTGGATTGTCTGTTGTTCCAATATTCACATCTTCGACACCTTTCTCGGTAGGAACCATGGTCATCTTTCTGCAAAATCATCTTGATCGAACAACTCCTCCAAAGGTACAAGACCCCTTGGAATGTTATTATATTTCAGTTCTAATGCATCAACTTGAGTAGCCTCGATCACTTGATCATATTTATCATATACTTCATCAATATAGGAATGTTCAAACTGACCTTCCATATGCATAAAATTATTCACCTATTTGTCATCCTGGAACACTTGCCAATACCTCAAGTTGTCAGGAACAGTTGGTTGGTGTTTGACATGAATTTAAAACTTTCTATTAGAGAATATTGAAATCTTAAAGTTACTTGTTGTTGTGGCAAGTGAATCTTCCACAAGATTCTGACTTCTTGGTACAACTGACAATGTATATTAAGGAAACATTTTGATAATTCCAAGTACAACATTTATATATGCTCTCATCCTTGGATGATGTGTCTAGTATTCCCCTTTTACCTATTTGATTACAAGCTCAGAGTCGCCATAAAGAGAAATTATTTTTGCACCTAAATTTTTTCAGAATTTTGAGGTCGGTAATCAATGCCTCGTACTCATCTTCATTATTGGAGCAATCAAAATCCAACTTATAGGAACACAATCTCACATTTTTTGGAATTTTACCTGATTGATGAATTGGACTACGGATCCATATTTCGATGCCTTCCCCATATTTCCCTAAGCCACCTTTGAAATCCATGGTCCAAAGACCATTCTCATCATCAAGATGTTGGAATTCTGCAATCTGGTTTTTTTCTTCCTTTTGCACCACTTTTTCAACCTGTTCAATTCCTTTTTATGATTTGTGTGATATATTCTCTAAAGTACTAGGTTGATTTCCTTGTCTTTCATCCAAAACTTCTCAGACATTATTTGAAATTTCTATAATTTCCTCAACTTCTATAATCTGACTATCTAAATCATCAAAACCACTATCATTAAACAAAATAAAGGACTCGATATCATTATGTATAGAATTGATAGGGTGATTGTTTGGTTTCTCTTTACTGGTGATCATATACTTCATTTTTGTCTCTTGGTACAACGTCCTTGCCCAAAAACCAAGATGGTGGCATAAGAGAAATCCAATTGCAAAGTACCTCTTAAATTTTCTCTCCATGACCTTGACAGAAGCATGGCATACCGTGAAGGTATATCAGCCACTACCACATCCATTAAGACATTTTTAACATGAATTTTCTCAAGTGAAACTACCATGACATTTATAAGACCAAGACAACGTACTCTACTAGAATCAAAAGAGTAAAGATCATGGTAAGGTCTGGTTATATCCAAGCCCAATTTTTCCATTATGGGCTTTGGCATTAGGTTATGAGAAGATTTGGAATCAAGCATGGCATTATGAAGGATACACTGATGAACTCTCAAACTAAAATAAAATGGGGGAAATTCACTATCTTCTAGCTGACCATCTATGGCTGGACCAAAAAGGAGATCGGGTTGATCATATTCGACACTAACCATATCTAACATAGGGTATAATTTCAGCATTTTAGCAACATGAGATTTGTATTGATTATTTTTCACAAGCTTGGTCAAGGGGATAGAAAATTTCAACTTAGAGACTTCATTTTCTAAGCTAAAGAGATTGGATTTTTTATCTACCTCTTTTACAGTGGTGTCCCTCTTTTTGGGATGGTATTTTGTTGCAGATTCCCTCTTCTGGCCTTCTTTTTCTTTGTTTGATGTACTTGTAGATGCTTGGTTTTTATTGCTATTATTTGTAGTTGCAAGCTCCTTTCCCTTGTTTTGACTAGCTTGGGGATTTTTCTTTGGCTGAGTATCTTTTTGCTGAGTTGTCCTCTTCTGAAAAAGAGTGACATGAACATCTCAATTTCTCAATGAATATTGCCTCTGATGTGACCTGAGAGAATTAAGATAACCCCGTTGATAGTCATCATACTGGACCTCCAACTCATTATCATTTTCAAGCATGTAGTCCTCATATTTCAGTAAATATGTTTTCTCAATGTATTCTTCATCCTCTCTAAGGAAAATAGGTTGTCCATATTCTATGAAGAAATGATTCTCTTCCATAATCGCTTCTTCCTCTTCAACCTCTTGAGCATAATTCTGTTGCAAAGGAGTGTGGATATGTTGTTGTGTTGGTTTCTCTAGAGCTCTTTGTTACCTCTGTTTAATCCTAAATTGAGGTTGCAGCTGCTGACCTTGGAAATTAGGATTCCGAACCAATGTTTCTGGTTTCCTTTTAGTGACAGACATTCTATCCACCATTCTCTCCACAATCCTGATCAGAGTATCCAATTTGGAATAAAATGATGTGGATGGTTCTTCCTTGATTATCACCTTTATTTCACCTTTGGTATTTGAATTTTTTATTGTCAAATTTTCTTCGACTCTAACTGTGTTTTTATGCATCTCCTCAAGTGTTGTAGGACTTGTTTCTTGGATCTGTTATGCCATATACGGATGAAAATAATCCATATAGTGCAAGAGAGCCAAACCTGGAGGAGGCTTGATACCATTGGGGATTGAGTTATATATTTGGTTAAAGCAAGTTGTAAAATCCTGAAAAAAATCATTAGGATCTCTTTTTAAGTTGTCATACTCAGAAAGAATATGAAGTGGATTCTTTTTCACTTCCCATATAGCTATAAATGTATCATTTTACTGCTACAGATTTTCTATGGAATGGGAATTCAAAGAACATAACCATGTTTTCACATCCCTAGAGAAGCTTTGGGAAATGATTCTCATTTTTGCATCATCAACATCAATCTCTTCTAAATCAATGAAATCAATGACTTTGAATTGGTGTTGTTTGGCACTAATCTCTGAGTTTTAATCAAAGAGAGGAATTCTTTGAAAATAGCCTTATGATAAGGGTGAAAGTTGACCAGGTAAAATTATAGGTGCAAATCTCACCATGAACCTTGTTGAATGTGGTGCAGGAGTAACAATGGGAGGGGTTGATTGAGAAGGTAATGAAGTAGAAGTGATGGAAGAAGAGGCATCAAGTGATTGAGATGGTGTGGGAGTGAACAAAGAATCTTGTTAATACTGGATGATAGCTTTCTTAGATGTATATTTGATAAGGTTAGCTAATTTTTCAAGTTTATCAAACTAACTCCAAACTTTCCTATCAAAATATGACTTAGATTTGGATTCTTTAGATAGTGTGTTATATTCAAGATTTATGGAATCAAATACTATTTCAGATAATGATTCAACTTCAGACAACCTCAATGGATCAAACGTTATTTTAGACAAGGAAGTTTCTGGCTTTGATCTAAACAGCGATAATTCAAATTTCAAATCGAATGGAATATCTTCAAGGGATAATATTTTTTCAGGTAATGTTGTAGACCTTACCAATGAAGATGGATCCAACTGAATCTCTGAGTGTTGAGATCTCTGATTTTTTATGAGTTCCTCTGGATCTTCAATTGGAGAAGATGGATGTGGATCAGGATTCGATCTTATGTATCTTTTCGAAGCCATAATGTTCTTTATTTATGAACCTCTGCTCTTTGCAATTTGAATCAGCCTTCATGAACACTAGGGCCTATCACCCACAAGCCTAGAATTTGATGAAAATTATCAGTTCACCCAGGGAATATATGTTACTTCACTCCCCAGCAATGGTTCCAGAATGCTAGCACTCCACCAGTTCTCCGAAGGCTGAAAAGGAGACTAAAAAAGGTAACCACAGACCACTTTGACCATTAGCTAGCTCTACTAGGCTGAGAGGCCTCTCTCAATGAGATCATAGCCAAGGATTGATTGTGACATGAAATATATTAGAATAGATATGACAGTTTCAGGTAGTTTTTGAGTATTTTAGGGTTTGATTCTAGATTAGGGATGAAACCATGCAGCTAGGTCTAGGGATCAAAGGGTTTACAACTGCAAAGATATAAAGGAGAAAGGTAGAAGTGGATCTATGATGGTTTTAGGGTTTTTTAGGTATGCTGGTGAGTCTAAAAGAGTAGAATGGTTTAATGATCATGTTCATTCATGAATTCATTAAAGTGGAAGAATGAAACAGAAAATGACATTTCCATATAAATAGAGCTAAATCAATATAATTTTTCCTATGAACTGTAAGGAAAGCCAATGATGATACAATATATGAAAGAGGAGCTATATATCATTCAAAAAATTATTTTAGATAATGATTTAACTTCAAACAACCTGAATGGATCAAGCACTATTTTATACAAGGAATTTTCTGACTTTGATCTAAACAGAGATAATTCAAATTTCAAATCGAATGTAATAACTTCAAGGGATAATATTTTTGCAGGTAATGATGTAGAACTTACCAATGAAGATGGGCCCGACTGAATCTATGAGTCTTGAGATCTCTTCTTTTTTATGAGTTTCTCTAGATCTTCAACTGGAGAGCTGGATGTAAATCAAGATTTGATCTTGTGTATATTTTCGAATCCAAAATGTTCTTTGTTTTTGCATCTCTACTCTCTGCAATTTGAATCAGCCTTCGTGAAAACTAGGGCCTATCACCCATAGGCCTAGAATTTGATGAAAATTATTAGTACACCCAGGGAATATTTGTCACTTCATTCCCCAGAAACGACGCCAGAATGTTAGCACTCCACCAGTTCTCCGAAGGCTGAAAAGGAGACTAAAAAAGGTAACCACAGACCACTTTAACCTAGTATCTATCTCTCCCAGGCTGAGAGGCCTCTCTCAGTGATATCACAGCCAAGGATTGAATGTGACATGAAATATATTAGAATATATATGATAGGATTAGGTAGGTTTTGAGTATTTTAGAGTTTGATGCTATATCAGGGATGAAACCATGCAGCTAGGTCTAGGGATCAAAGGGTTTACGGCTGCAAAGATATAAAGGAGAAAGGTAGAAGTGGATATATGATGGTTTTAGGGTTTTTTTAGTATGGTGGTGAGTCTGAAAGAGTAGAATTATTTAATGAGCATGTTCATTCATGAATTCATTAAACTGGAAGCATGAAACACAAAATGAAATTTCCATATAAACAAAGCTAAATCAATATAATTTTTCCTATGAACTGTAAGGAAAGCCACTGAAGATACAAGATATTAAAGAGGAGATATATATTATTCAGTAAATACTATAATAGAGAATATACATGATCATAAACTCACTACACATGAATTCCTAGATAATAGCTGCAACTGCATCCTTTGATTTCTGAATATGAGTGAAAGTACAAGCTACAAGATTACAATCCATTGATGTAAAACCAGTCAAATGACTCTGAAAATGATCTATATAGAACAAAACAACATCTCCCCTCTCTCAAGGGGCGAATCCATAAGTTGTGGAGCTGATTACATGATAATCTCAACAAAACCCTAATCTATAGTGAAGGTCAACCAATTCACCTCATCATAGGAAAATACACACATTTGACCAAAATTTACATTTATAAGCATGTATCTACCATAATTCACTATTTACCAACTCAATTACATCTCATGACATCATAAAATCATCATCATCCATCAATTACATCAGTAAAAGTCAAACTAGGTCAAATTTTTAGTGAAAACTTCTTTCTAGAGAAAGCATAGCCAAATTAGGAGAAAGCATAGTGAGCTCAAAGAAAGTGTAGAGAGCTAAGGAGAATTGACTTTTGAAGGCCTTCTAGGTGTCCAAATAAATATCTAAAGGTACCATTGGAAAGATTTGGATGTATGCTACATGATAGGCTCATCCAGCACTAAAAAAGGTGGCTCCTAGCCCTCCAAATCTTGAATCTCCTAAGACTACTCAGAAAGAGTAGCAAAGGCTCCAAAAACAGGGTAGAAAGGTGATTTTTAGCATGTTTTGGGGCATTTTGACCCCCCAAAAATGGCTGACATGGCCCAACCGATGACTCAGATTGATCTACTCATCAAAAGGATTCTAAATATGTTAATTTTTCATCCAATGGACCCCCAACAAAATCGTAGTGTGGCCCATGCTGTGCTTTTGCTACTATGATTGGTTTTCTGAATTTCCAATTTTGACCAAAATTTATCAAAAAATATTTGATTCAAAACTACTCAAAAGTGGTCCATAGGTGCCTCATAAGGTATTTTATGCAACTAGGGAAGCATCAGCAAGAATCTCCAAGTTTTCCTTCTCATTTTGACTTTTTAGTGTTTCCTTCAGTTTAGCTTGCAATTGTTTGACTTCGACATTACAAAAGTATAATTTCTTGCATAGTAGTGGTTAGGCATGTTTTTATGTATCTTTTTGTCCCTATTTTCCTTGTCAAGGAGCTTCTCCAAGTGAATTTTGACTTTATCAAGCCAAAACTCCTTATTTTCATTGATTCCCATGGCCATTCTTTCTTCAAAACTCAGCTCTTCATCTGGTGGATTTTTCTCTTTCTTTTTGAAATTCTCTTTTGAGACTCATGGTCCTTTGCCTCTTCCTTATTACCTAATTTTCATGATTCGTTGATTCTTCACTATCAATCACTACTTTTCCTTTCACATCATGCATACTAGCCTCAAACTTAATCTTCTCTGAAGACAATTGTTTTGCCTTCTGTTGATTGTTTTCTTGCTCTAGGAAGGAAATAATGAAATTAGCCCTTTACAAGTTGTCTTGGAGTTATTTTATATGAGCATATTTTTATTTAATGATACTCTCTAGGTTTTCATGCTCTTCACTAGCCTCAAATTCTACTAAGTCAAAGTCATGCTCCTCATCATGCATAGTTGTGTCATGTTGTGATGGTAATCCTTGCTCTGCTGATGTGGGTTTGGCCCCTTCTTTAATCTGAGGAGAAAACACAATACTTCTACCTCTTTGGTATGATTTAGTGACCTAAATATTCCTCCTCACTGAAACTAGGCTAGGTGAACCAACCTCTACATGTCTAGAAGGTGCTGATGATGCTGATGGAGAACTAGGGCTAGTAGGCTGGCTACTAGAAGAAAAAAAGACATATGCATGCATGAAGGTTTCCCAAGAGATGATCTTCTGCTTAAGCTGGTGTGAAACAATTATTTTTATTAGAGGATGGTGGAAGAGGTTGCTTTCAAGACTAGTCTGCTTATGTTGTACCTTTTCTGCCATCTTTGACAAACTTTTGTAGAGGTAATAGGGAAAATTGAGTGGCTTTACCCCTGTGAAATGCATAATAAGTTTGACATGGTACCCATATAGTCTAGAAAATATTCCCTCACAAGTGAAGTACTTCATGATGATTTTCATGAGTGGTGTGTACTTCTCAAGGAGGTGCCCAACTAGAAAAATCTTCTTCATGTGTTGTTGATGATGTCTTCTGAGATAGGGCTAATAATTTTGAAGGGATAGATATTGGTTCTTAAACCATTTTTCACCATGATTGGGCATGCTTGTGGCATATAATAATATATCATTTGATATAGTGAAAGTAACTCCTGCAATTATTAATTTGTCCCTTTTGAGTTGAGTGGCAAACAACTCAGTTAATGTGGCATTGTATTTGATTTTCTCAACTAGTTGACAAAAAGGAAGACACCCTACTGCTTGAAAAAATGCTTGTAAATTGGTGTAGACATGATTTCAATAATTTTTAGGGGCTCATGTCTTATCACCTGACATCCTTTGTTATAATATTTCTTCTCCTCCATTTTTTTGTTTGCAAGGGGAAAAACCCTAATATGCCAAAACAAGGGAAGGGAAAAAGGGATAGAATGAGTAGGTTAGGGAAGGGGGATGGGAATAAAAATATTTAGGGAGTTAGGCAGGGGTTTTAAGGAGGTGTAGGAAGTGAAATTGAGTGAAATGGGAAAGGGAAATTAGCTAGGAAATTTTAGCACAATCCTAGCTAGGAAGACTACCTAAAATGGAAGAATTAGGCTAGGGTTTAGGGTTTGGGAATTAGGAATAGAGAATGAAAGGGTATGAAAGCTATGGGAGATTATTTTGGGTGTGAGGGAGAGTAATAAGCATGTGGAAAAGAGTATTTTTCTTGCAAAACCTGAAAAATAGGGCTAGCCACTAAAACACAGCAAAGAGGCCAATGTAGGGTTTTCACACTGTAATTATGAAATTGAGTTGCAAGGAGGGGTTTCATGAATTTAAATTACTTTTCCATAGATTCTTGACACATTGAAAACCTTTCAATGCCTTGAGAAATTGATTTTATGCCTCTAGGAGAGAAAACACAAAGTCTTGAGAAAAGCATAACGTGGAAGGTAGAAAGCACAACATGGCTGCTTTGGCACCAAATGTTTGAGCGTTTTTGGCTTGAACTTGGTGTTTACACTTTTTGATGGATGAGAGCTCTTATTAGATGAGTTAAATGAAAAAATGAGTCGAATTATTCTTTTTATAGCTTTTAGTGTTCACTTTTCTTCATGGTAGTGGGATGGCCCACTACATGTCCTTTCACTTTAATTAATAAACTTGTAACTTTGACACTTTGTATGCATATTTAGGAACATGATGAACTTATTACATATTGAAACATGAATTACATTTTGAAATAAAAATTTGTTGAACCTGTTACTTATAACCACTCATCCAATTGTTGGATTTTATGCATGGAATGACATATTTTGTGACTGAAACCCTAATGACCTAATGGAGAGACTGAGCTGAATGAAATAATGATGATGATGACTGGAATGATAATGATGACCTTAAATTATAGTACACTCAGCTGAATGATGACAAAGACCAGCATGTAAATTTTTGAAAGGAGTGGAAATAACCCTAGACATACAACCAAGTGACCAAATTTTTACTTGAAAACCTAATGAAATGATAAAAAATTGACTTTGAGAAACTAAAAATACATGATAAGAGCCCATTTGATCACTGGTGATAAGCTATATAGACTGACACTAAGAGGAATGATCCCCATTCCATCACAAAGGTCGTCTTACTTCTGTCTTCAAGCGCGATTCTTATCTGGTGGTATCCCGAAAATGCATTAGTGAATGAGTAGTCATCCTGCCCACCCACATTTTCCAATACTTCATTAGAAAATGGAGTTGGAAAAGGGTCATGCACACAAGCACCATTCAACTTGTGCAAATCCACACAAATTCTGATTTCTCCTTTGGTCTTCTTTTCTTAGACCACCATGGGGCTTACCCAATCTGATTCTTCTATTGGCTCAATGATACCTACAACAACCATTTTCTCCAGCTCCTCCTTTACCTTCTACTTATAATTTGGATTCAACCTATAAGGGCGCTGCTTGACAGGTCTAGTGTCTGGTTTCAAGTCATTACCTAAGATCCCAAAGAATCCATTTTAGCTTCTAAAACTTTGTGGGAAAAAAGTCTTGATATTCAACGAGCATCTCTGTGAGCTTAGCCACTATATATTCATCCCAATAATGCCCTATTTCGGAAATATTAGGTTGTTATTTCGTTCCAATATTTTCTTACCTAATCTTCATAGGTCTAGTCACATCTGGTAATTCAACCTTAGGCCTAGTGACTGCGCGCTGACCTTTAGACTCAGGGATATTGATGTTTCTTTGGGTCCTCCTCATTATCTTCAATTGTCACATTTTGTAATTCAACTTTATCCTTCATCTATGCATCGCATGTTGGTAAGGCTCGTTCTTCTGATTTCTATGGCATGTCAAAGACCACATCTTGAATCGTGTGCAATTCTGTATTGATGCATTGGAATCCGATCTCAAACTGAAAGTTAAAACAAAAATTTTCCATTAGCGCAGCTCATTCCGTCGTGCCATGTCAAAACTCAATCTCTAGATATCAGTTCCTGGGTATCCTACTTTAAGTATGAATGAATGTATGCACCCATCCTAGCCCTGACTCTTCTCCCGAAGTCGTAGTCCTTCTCCCTAAATGAATGTGTGGATCCAGTTCACCTATATAGGTTCTTTCCAACCAGGTATTGGGGTGCCCAAATCATAGTTGCAACAAGTGGGTGCATTCTTCCCAATAAAAAAAAAATTCCTTTTGCATTTTCCACCAGTGCGTTGGGGTTGGGGTTGAGCGCATAACTAGATCAAGCACATGGAACCATTATGCCTCTGGAACAACCTTTTCAAGTTATTCTAAAAATAAATTGACATTTCCTAAACCATAATACTAGGGTAATTCATGAACCTTATAGGATATACATCATAGAGATTTGATTAATCGGTTGCGGTGAAGTGTCGAGACTTCATGCAAACGGTTCTACAAATTATCCAACTCCTCATCTGAGTCTGAGTGTCATGAGCTATCCCTTTCCTAGCTAAGCCTACCATATTTTCTAGGATTGATCCAATCCTCATCCCTTGCAATTAGCTTGCAGATATGATCAACATCCTCTTCTGCGCGCACCGGTTCTGTTTATCTTTCTTCTTCTGCAGGGTCCAGAAGGACCACAAACCTAGTTCAATTTTTTCAAACACCATACTTTTGTGCTTGAGTTTGATGATAAAATCCATGCCAATAGCTCAATACAGACACAACAGCACGAGGTACGGATCTGTATCATAAAAAATTTAAATAACTTCAAAGTCAATCAGTGCCTTAACTTCATCAATGTCAACTACCACCCCAGAGAGTCTACCCATTGAGATATTCTTCTACTAATTTTCCATGCGCAGTTGAATAGTTGACCAATCCAGTTTAGGTTATCACATTCTCTACCAAGTCTGATTTGTTGGTACATTTGCATCAAAGCCCAGATCCAAAATAATTTGATCCATTTCAAACTCACTTATCTGAGCAGTCAAGCGCATTTCCTGACCAATTATTCATTTTTTCCTGTAAATTTTATTGACAACCATTTTCTCCATCTCTTAGTGTCTGTGAGTCACTAGTGATCAAATGTAATCTTTCAATGTTAGTTTATAAGGTCCTAGGTCAAATTTTATAGTTTGAAATAAATTTTCAAATAAAATTGGATCATTGGTTGTTGTCTAGGTCAATGCTACTCCCTCCAATTTCTCATGGTTATCATCACTCATCATGGTCATTTCATCATTCAAGTGTCTTGGGTCATGGAGTAGTTAATATGTCATCATTTAGGTCATGGTCTAGGATTTCACTTGACTTTTCATTATAATGTTAGTCATAAAAACAAAAAAGATTCATGTCCATCACTTGGATCACCATTAATGGGAGTTAGCAGCTTAGGAACAAAAACAATAAAGGTAAAGGAAACATTTCCATTTCAAAAGATCTTGTTGTAGTCACATCATGTGATTTATCAAAGGGACATGTGATGTCATGCCATCATCAAAAGAAAAAATGGATTTTCAACCAATAAAATACCATAAAAGAATTATAATTTCTCATATCACCTTCATTGAGCACCTCTCTACCATCAAGTTTCATCCCAGCCACTACGGCATTGAAATTCATCTTCAAAACCACTTTCTTACCTCCCACGTTGCGCTTATGCCTCCTACTTTGCGCTTTGGGATCTCATGCTACGTTTTTAAAATTGGAGGCCAAGAAAGCATCAAAGGGCCATTTTTAGAATTTCATAGGTTCCAACATCTGTTTGGAAATTAAGTATACAAATTTTCACATTCTTATGCATTATTCTCCTTGAAAAACTCAGTGAAAATCCCTCTCCTAGGGTTTCTATGTGATTTTTGTTTCTATGAGTTTTTTCTTCATCCTAGTGGTAAAACACCTAGGCTTTCTGCTCTATTACCCTTATCCACACCTCACATACCT
This sequence comes from Pinus albicaulis, assembly GCA_034641835.2. Taxonomy (NCBI): domain Eukaryota; kingdom Viridiplantae; phylum Streptophyta; class Pinopsida; order Pinales; family Pinaceae; genus Pinus; species Pinus albicaulis. The sequence goes on along the minus strand of CM076574.1, from coordinate 543,188,651 downwards.
TCCCTAAACATATCTCATACTCCTTCCCTTCATTTCCCTCATTTTTTCTTCAAACCCTAGCCTACGTTACGTTTTTTGATAGGACTGTATTTTGGACATTTCCACACCTTTCCCTCACTCTTTTCATAAAATCCCACCTTCCTACACTCCCTAACACTTATTCCAATCTCCCAAAACTACCCCAAGAATTATCTCAATTCCTAACCCCTCCATTCCCTTCCCTCAATACAACAGTCCCCTTTTCCCTTGTTTTTCACCCTACCCTTCCTTCCTACCTAGCTAGGGTTTTATCATGCAGACTGAAACCATGGATAGTGAGAAGAAAAAGTAAAACAAATGAGGGAAAGTTTCCATATTTGAGCCAACTCAAATCCAATAAATCACGACCTCATCTTTCATCAAGAAATCCTTTGAAGGTGTGGTGTGCCTAAGTTTTTGTGAAAGGATTCCAGAGGTAGGTTGCCATGCCAAATTGACAAGTCTCTTTGCCACTAGTTTTTGGAGGGATATGGCGAGCATAGTAGGGGTTTACTTCACCATCTCAGCAGATGCCATATCCTTATCCATAGGTATCCCTAACCATGGAAAAATATGGTTTAAAGGGGTGGATTTGGACATTGAGAATTACAAGGTTTTCCTAAAGCCACACTACAAATATGCTCCTACACACATTTTTCCCTTCAAACAATTGCTTGATAGGTATGCTCCTCTAATGAAGATGATCATGAAGTACTTTACCTCTGAAGGGAGGTTTTCAAGTCTATATCGGTATCACATTAGGCTACTAGTGCATTTCACAATAATCAAATCTCTCAACATGCCTCACTACTTATGCAGAAGACTTGCCAAGATTACAAAGAAGGTACAAAAAAAAGGGAAATATCACCAAGAAAACCTACTTCACCATGGCTTGGTCAAAGTCATCATTTTACATCAACTGTCACGGATCAACCTACCTTGAGAGACATTCATGCAATAAGCTTCTCTTTTGCCCACTCCTAGTTAACTTAGTAGTAAAATTACTCCATTGGCACCACCAAGGCCACAAGAGGTTGGCTCTTCATGAAAACCATCAGTGACAAAAACCAATATCATAGGGAAAATATTAGTTTTTTCCCCTAATAATGTGGAAATAATTCAGCCTAGTATTGTTAAAGACGGAACATCAGGACACTAACATGATGCACCCTTGCAAGAGGAAGAACGGGTACCTTCTGATGATGTCTTAGCTGACCTACCTGAGCATGGGGAAAACAAGTCAGTTGAGAAAATAATCAAGGAATGGGAAGAAAAAATAAGAGATCTCAAGGAAAATATTTCAAGAGCAAACTTCATGATTGCATTTTTACAGTAGGAGAACAAGCAGCTTAAGGAAAATAAGCTTTTGCTCAGTAAAACTAAGGAAAATTTGGTGGCAGAGGATGATAACAGTAAGAATGTCATATATGTTTTTTCAATTTGAGGGTAGGGATGTTCAAGTACAACCAAGGAGGCCAAAGACAAGAGGACTAACAAGACAGAAAGAGAAGGGAAGTGAGCCATCTTCTCCCCTAGGTCAACAAGACTTTGATGAACTCATTGAAGCTGAGATTTAACAAGACAAAGAGTTTTGGCTTGGTAGGTTTAATGAACACCTGGAGATGCTCCTAAATAAATCCAACAGAAACACCAAGCTTTAGAGACACATGGCAAGGAATTACTTCAATAGGAACCAGATTTGTAGAATTAGGGTTAGGAGTTTGAAAAGGAAGCTAAAGAAAACCCTAATCAATCTAAAGATGAGAGAAAACCTTGATTTTTATTGTTGATGCATCATTGATTGCATAATCCATCACTCAGAATGAAAAAGGAAGAATTCTGAGACAAATTTTGTGAATTTTGGGCAAATTTTGAAGTTTTTAGAAGTTTTGGAAATTTTGGAAATTAATGGTGCACATAAGCACAACGAGCTCACGCTGCGCTTCTTCTCAGAGCTTCCAAATGAGGAAAGATTCACATGGTTTGATAGCCCTTGACTTTTACATGATGAATATGTACTTTCTTTTCCATATGATCTCACCATTTTTTAGAAAAAGTCAAAAATAGGTCAAAATTCATGTTTCTGCCTCCTGTTTAGCCCCCTCACTGCGCTTCTGAAGCAACTGTGCGAAAATCAATTTTTAGGTGCCTTGGAGAAGGATTTTTGTATGTTTTTAGCTTCATATGGCTAGTAAACATCATGAGGTATCTTCAACAGCCTTCAGTTCAGCAAAATGATCAAGTTAAGCCACTCAAAAATGCCCTCAAAGTAGCACGATGTGCTTCTGTCTCTCATGATGCGCTTCTGAGAGAGCATGTTACGCTTCTGTCAGCAGGTCAATTTTTTTAGTTTTATGAATAAATGTCAACTTTTCATGATGTAATTTGTCTTCTTTGGTTTTCACATGATGTAATTAATTGTAATGGAGTTGGTAAATGTCAAATTGATGTAAATTCATAGTCTTTAATGCTTGTAAAAGTCATTTTTTTTTCTAAATGGGGAGTTAGTTCTTAACCTCCCTAATTCTAGGTTTGGTTAGAGAGATTAGTGTGATCAGTTCCTATCATGATGGATTCGACCCCTGAGAGAGGGGAATGTGGTTTTTGGTCTATATGTAGCTTGTTTGAAGTCATATTCAAGGTTGGACATCAATTAATCGAAGGCTTGGAGCTAGTGTACATTATATTTTTCAGAAATATAAAGACATTTGTAGATTAATACCTTGGGATTATTGTGGTATATTTTAGTAGTAGTGTTTTTTCTCTATTTCATAGTTATATTGAATGTTTAGTTCTCCTTAATCCAGTAGCATGCTTTCATGTGATTGTCTCATGAGGTGTTAAACCAACTTCATAGTTTCTATGCTCGTTTTTAATGATATTTTCATGTTTTTGTCTCATTTATTCTGATAAATGAACTCATGATATCATTCTCATTTTGAACCTTCCCTATTTTGACCCTACACCACAATGACTTCTCAAATGTGTTACTAAAACATACCTACCTTGCCCCATTGTATCCCTACAACTGAATAATTTGAAACCCTGGCGTAGTTCCCTAGACCTCTTTTTATGATCCAACAAACCCTAAAAATAAAACCTTCACTGAGCTTCATAACTAGCCTAAGATTTATTTTCTTCTCCAGTCACTTCATTGGCTGTGAGATTGTAGAGAGATCCATCTCTCATTTGGGAGGGCTAGCTACCAAGTCGAAAGTGGTCTGAGGTAACCTCCTTCGATATCCTTTCTCAGCCATGGGACTCTGTGGAGGATAACATCATTTGAGGTTGTTCTTTTTCGGTGCAACTATCAATCAAAGCTTGAGGATTTTCAAATGCCTTATTATTGCGCATAAGCTTGATATAGACCTGCAAAAATGGTTTCAGCTCGGCAGGCTCGACCCCTTTGACGGTATCCATGGTAGGCTTGCTTGGTATTTTAGAGATTAATGTGCCAAGATCCACGAAGTCCTTCTTTGCTTCGGAAAATGTTTCCTTCTCCCATTGTAAGTTAAACCCCTCCTTTTTCTCAGGAGGTTTCCAAACCAAAACATTGGTAGTAGGTCTCTTAACTTCGGTTTTATCTTCACCAGTTGTTACACCTCTTCTGGTCACAATATTCACGGTAGGTTTGGGTTATTTTCCAGTTGCTACACTGCTTCAGGTCACAATATTCACGCTAGGCTCTTCACCACGTGACTGTACTCTCATAATTTGAATGTTTTAGGTGGGTGTCTACGTTTTATTTTCTTGCATTTTTTCAAACAAAACAGGGAAATATTCAATAACATGGTCAAACTGTCTACAAGATCTGCAAGATTGTTGTGTTGGGTTCAGGAAGTTGTGTGCATAATGGCCAACATCCCCACAATTATAGAAAATGATTTGGCCTCTTCCCTGACCAGCTCCTCTTCCTCTTCTTCATCCTTTTCCTTGAAATCCACCACACCCAGACAGAGATACAGGTGAATCTAGCCCTCGATCCTCAGCCTACATCCTATAGGAAGAAGTCTTCTCAATCATTAGATCAAATTTGCAACATTTCTTCTTGTCGTGTCCCATGGATTGAAAAAATGTGTAGTAAGTTTGCTTGAGCTCCAGAATATATTTACCAATCCTAGGGCAGAATTTTATCACGTGCAGTCCATTTGCCTGACAAATCATGCACCATAGTGTGGGAACTTCACTAAAACCTGTTGCACTCTTGATCGTACTTTGTCCTCCAGATTCGAGATAGTTATTATATACAAGACACTAATCCTTGTGATGCCCTTCAACTTTACAACATGTGCACCATACTCCTCCGCACTCATCCTTTCCTTTCTCTTGTCGTAAAATTTGTATCTCTAGGTGTAATGAAACTAACTGACTTTGGATTTGCTAAGCCCTAGCCTATGTAGCTAGTATAGGTGAGGCTTCTAACTCCATGGAAATATCCACAACTTCTGCCTGTGTTGCAATCTTTTGTTGTTTTAAGGACTGGCGCAGATGCGAAGATAACATGGAAATGAACTGTTCTTTGTGCTACGTGTCATCGATAGTAAATCCTCCATCCTTGATGGTGCGCTTCAACTGTTGATCTGACTCCCATACATATTCATTCACTTCTTGGTGGATCTCTTTTAATTCGATGATGCATTGAGCATATGATTTTGGATTTTTGAACTGCTCCTTTAGTGCAGATTTAAGCTCATAAATTGTTACATTAGGGTGTGTTTCCATATACCTCATGTACCAATCCAATGGGCGTTCTTGAAATGCAGTTGCAAGCTACACTTTCTTAACATTATCGGTATTAATCTACTGCGTTTTCCATACAACTTCAGTAACGAACTAGAATTGGTCAACATCTTGATTTCCAATGCCCCTGCAATTTTTCAGCTTTATGGAAGTAGCCATATCAACTTCTAATGGTGGAGGTGGAGGTGGATTGAATGACTTGTTAGTGTAGGATGAATTTGGAACTGGAGTGGATGGGATATGAACTATGATCAAATTATCTTCCTCTAAGTGTGCAGATTCAACAGAACTACCTGTTTCAAACTCTTTGTCGCTATCATATTTACCTTTGAGGGGGCTATAGAAAAAATCTCTTTCTCGGTCTACTCTGTAAGTTTTTACACTACGCATAGTACTACCAAGACCTCTGTGCATGGAACTAGATGGGCCTCTTCCGGACATTCACTCAATGTGGTTGAACAAAATACCCTTTCCACATAAAATCTTTTTAATCCAAAGTTTCAATGGGTGCAGAAACTTACCTCTAGGGCCTTTGAAAAATATCCTTTTGGATTCAGAATATGACACAAAAGTATCAATAGAAAATTTAGTCACAAACCCACTCAGAATGATATCAATCCAATAATCTACCACGTAAATAATTTTATTGCTAGATTTATCCAACTGTTGAACTAGCTCAGGAGTCCACCTGGTGATCGTGTCATTCTTTACAGAGGTTTGAAAATCAGCAAGATGAGATAACCACAATTTTAATTTAGTTGCAAAGGAAGTAAAGAAATTTTTTTGGATCTCTGTATAGATACACCTTTTCTCCTAATCTTCAGTAGACAACTTAGGGTTTCATTTTTCTTGGATTGCAAATTCGCACACCTTCTTATCCAACCAATATTGCAGTTTTTTCTTTGTCGCATGCCACATCAAAATTCCTTCAAACAGATCCTGGTCCTAGCAATAGAACCATTTGTTGGCTTGAGGGGTCGGGACCTAAGTTCAGAGTGTTCTGTGCAACCAAAAAAACCTTCTGACTATTGGCCCTTTCGGTAGTGATCTGATTGTGCAGACCAAAGTCACACCTGAAGAAGTATGGGGGGGTGTTGGAACCAGGTTTCCGCACCATGAGGGAGTGTATGATGTGGTCCTTAACCCTAATTATCTGATCTAATGCTTATCATCGTGCACGAGACTTCACAAAATCCCAGATCTAATTGCATATAAAACCCTTAACATATATGCATAAAACAAATTATTATACTTCATTTTAGAGATCATTTTTGGGATTCAACTGCGTTAAGTAAGTCATTCATCTATGACCATTTCCATGAGAGGTAATCATAATTGACTAATTTCTCATGATTTTTTAATAGTCCACTTAGCACTCATTACATCGGATGATGCTCACAAGGGTGAAGAACTAGGATTAAAACTAGTGAAATGAATCAGATAGCATCAATCATCACTTTTGGGGCTTTCACCCGGTAACCAGGACTTCCTGGGAGGTTACCCATCCCAAAACTCCTCTGGCTCAAGCGCCCTTAACTATGGAGTTTTCCCCATAATCAAGCCCACTTACCTTGCTACTCCATTTGCAAAACCTTAGCAAGTGTTGTGCCTCATGAACCATTAAAATAAAGCTCCCTTCACTCTTTGTATTTTTAAGTATGAGGGGTTTCCATAGTGCATTATATTAGATATCACTTTTGGGATTCAACTGTGTTAAGTAAGTCATTCATCTATGACCATTTCCATGAGAGGTAGTCATAACTGATTAATTTCTCATGATTTTTGAATAGTCCACTTATCACTCATTGCATCGTGTAAGTCATTAATATATGACCATTTCCATGAGGGGTAGTCGTAACTGATTAATTTCTCATGATTTTTGACTAGTCCACTTAGCACTCATTGCATCGGGTGATGCTCACAAGGCTGAAGAAGTGGGATTGAAACTAGTGAAATGAATCACATATCGTCAATCATCACCTTCGGGGCTTGCACCTAGTAACCAGGACTTCCTAGGAGGTCACTGTTGAGTCCCAAACTTGCATCTTTCTTATACACCTTTCTAGACCTTTTCCATTCACCTGGACCTTCTAAGTCATCAATATCATTGCATATTAATTGTAAAAGAGCATTTAAAATGGTTTTTAACTATGTTTTGTGTCTGCTGTTTGAATTAGATTTTTACTCATTAAGCTGCGGAATCTTGACACTTTCCACAGCTGCTGCAACTTTCCGCAGCCATTTTGTTAAAGTCTATATTGCAGGTGTCTTTAGGCAAATCGAGTCACATGGGCAAGTTAGAAATGACGTGGACATGGATCATGTCCTATTGGCTCAGTCGAATTCACCTAAGAAGGCTGTGGTCAAAGGTAGCCAAGTGGTGGTCAACCGAAGAGTCCCACAGTGATAGAACTCTGTTTCTCATCACGTGAAGATTTGCGTGGCCGTTTCTAAATCACGGGAGACACATCAACACCTGTAAACGACTCCATAAGCCGAATCCAACAGCCACTCTCCATAGATTTAATCCTCACGGCGGCCATAATGCTAGATCTCTGGACGTGGTGGTTCACGTGTCTTCTATCAGCGCAGACTTTAGGGAATTAGTTATGTCACCCTCTGTTATAAATAATGCGTTATCATACGCATAATAGTTAGCTCTGTAATGTAATTGCGTCGCCATTGTGCTGTGACATTATTTCTCTGTTATGACCACATTTTAAATATATGAGAAGACTCTGTTCATAAGCGTAATTCGTATTTGATAGTTGCTTCCCCAGGATTGTGCAGAGGGCCCCTGCACACGCCGAGGTTTTGTGTATTACTGTATAGTTTCATGCTTCATTTCTTTACATTCATTGTGTCATAGTCATTCACGTGTATATATATTACATCTTTCATGGTATTTACGTTTCATCTTTGTCCATAATATTTCATGCTTTACATTTTACTTCTGTCCATAATCTTTTATGCTTTATATTGTTGTTAACTGATCAGTGTTTTTGTTCCAGATTACAATAGGCAGCCCGGGCATTTGCACATCATTTTATAATAACTAATGACATGGAATCAATCTTGTCCTTCTGCTAATTTACTTTTCTTAGTTTTTGTTTAATTCCAGCACTGTTTTGTTTATTTCAGTCTTGCACATTTGCTTTAGTAGTTAGATTAGATATTAAATTGCTCATGTCATTTTCAGTTACCTCCAAAAGCCATAGTGAGACTAATGGTGAGGGATTGAAGTATGAGTGTGTAGTTTGATATTAGTTTACTTTTCTGCAAGTTAGATATTAAATTGTTCATGTCATTTTCAGTTACCTCCGAAAGCCATAGCAAGACTAATGGTGAGGGATTGAAGTATGAGTGTATAGTTTGATATTAGTTTACTTTTCTGCAAGATAGATATTAAATTGCTTATGTCATTATCAGTTACCTCCGAAAGCCATAGCGAGACTAATGGTGAGGGATTGAAGTATGAGTGTGTAATTTGATATTAGTTTATTATTCTACAAATTAGATATCAGATTGCTCAAGTTGTTTATGATTACCTCTGAAAGCCATAGCGAGACTAATGGTGAGGGGTCAGAATATGAGTTGATGTAATTTGATTTTAGATTTACTTTGTTTGCAATCTTTGGATTTCTTTGAGTAGAGTTTCTTTTGTGTTTTAGCAGCAGCAAGGATAATGGTTTTCATGATCAATAGTTCATTGTTTATTTAACTAGAATAGTGGCACATTTTCATTTCCTTTTAGGAACTAATTTTGTCATTGTATGTTTCAAAATCCTTTTGAAGTTTGAAGTTTGGGAAATAATTATAAAGGACATCATTGCCTTGAACATTCATAACCATACTTGTCTTTTAAAATTTCCATCTCACATTAGGAAACCAACCAAGATAAATAAAAACCCAAAAACGACAAAAAGTAAGAGATAGGTTATCTTGCACATATAGTGCGCCACACTTCGTCAGCTTACGAATCCCGGATTGAAAAATTAATGTAGCAATTTAGGACACACTAAATTGACCAAACATTTTGGCGCCGTTGCTGGGGAAGTGTAACTAGGTAGCCAATTTCTTAAAAAAAAAAAAACAATAAAAAGAAGGGAAAACTTGATAACTTCTTGAAGTATGCTCTCCTCTTGCACCTATTTTGATCTGGAGGATCAGAAAAGAGAGTTATTGGTTCAATAATTTCTTAATTATGCTCTCTTCTTGCACCTAGTGTGACCTGGAAGATCAAAAAGAGAATTATTAGAAAACTTAAAAAAAATAAAATAATAAAAATGACATGCATAGAGCAAGAGATTCTAGGGGAAGGTTTATATCTAGAGCCAAGAGTTCGATTTTTACAACTCCATCTTCTTCAAGGCATAGACAAGATTCACCACCATCTACCCCTAGCCTTAAGATTCTTGGAATTCAAGGAGCAGCTGAATTAGAGGATTCTCCTACACCACCTACCAAATCTCATTTAGAAAAGGATCCTTTCTTTACTTCTACAGGAGAGGATATTGTAATCAAAGAAGTAGAATCACCTGAAGAAGAAAATGAAAAGACTCCCTCTCATCCTCCCTTGATAGAAGAACTAGAGGACTTTGAGGACTCTAAAGAAAATATCATGGAAGAGGAAATAATAGATGGATTCCGAGGTAGAGGTAGAGGTAGAGGAGGAGGAAACAATGGAGACAACAATGGTGGAGGTGAAGGTAATAATGGAAGAAATAGGGAAGGAGACAACTTGTTTGGATTCCCTATAGTTGATGAGGAAACTCATACAACGATGAAAAACATCTCACCATCTGTCCTCCCCAATTTTTATGGATTGCGAAGTGAGGATCCTGAAACATTTCTGTTTGAGTTTGAAGTCGTGTGCCGAACCTATGACTATATGGAAGACTCTCAAAAACTCAAACCGTTTCCTTCAACATTGAAGGGAGCCGCCTTGAAATGGTTCATGGGATTAGCCACCCAATATATTAGGACTTGGAATGACATGAAACAAAAATTTTTGGATAGATACTTGGACTATTGCATGCCCACCAATCACAAGGATGAGGTATTCAAAATGGTGCAAAAAGAAGATGAAAATCTGGAGGATTTACTTGAAAGATTTCAATACAACTTAAAAAGAGCAAAGATGAGAAACTTAGATGATGAAACTTTGAAAGCCCTTATATTAAAAGCCATCAGAGATGAATGGATAGATATTTTAAACATGATGGGGAAAGGAGACATTTCTCAACTTCCACTTCGTGACATAACAGAACTATGTGTCCATCTCTCAAGAGGAAAATCTAAAAAAGGAAAAGGGCCTAGGGATCCTTCTCTTATTAGGGCTAACAAATCTGCAACTGGATCAGTAAGTAGGGCAGAGATTGGTAATATGCTTGATGAATTCAAAACTGATATCTTAGGGAGCCTCAGTGAACAACTAGACACCCTTAAAATCCAAAACAAGCAGAAAGCAGAAACAGATGCTTTAGCCATCTTTTGTCCGAAATGTAGGAAGAAACATGCTTTAAGGGAATGTCCCTTGGATGCAAAAGTTGTAGAAACATGTATGATTTTCTTAGAGAATCATGAGATCAAGGATTGTCCTTCAATTCCTGGACTCAAAGCTGTTTTTCAAGAAGACCCAAATTCAGTAGAATCTCTCTGTTTTGTTGCAAGAAGACCTTGGCAGGGACAACAAACTCAAGGGTTTAACAACCCTATGAATCTTCAAACCCCACCAAATTGGAATCCTTGGCAAAAAACTTGGCCCCAACATCAAAATCCATATCAGCCATGGGTACAAGGGATGCAAAATCCTTATGGGAGATTTGCTCAATTTTATCAATATCCTCCATCTTTTCAAAATCAACAAGCTTCACAACTTCCAAACCCAAATCCACAACTTTCATTGCCATTTCCACAACAACAACCTTCTCAGCAAAATCCAAATCCTCAACTCATGCTTCCATTCCAACAAAAGACAAATCAACTTCCAGCTCAGCCATTGCCAAATCCTAACAATAAAAATCCTCAGAATACTTACATGATAGAAGGACAACAATTTCCTACCTATATGATTGTTCCTCTCAATGATGTACAACTCAAATCTAGTAGAGTTTTAGAAAAACCTTCTATAGATGTCCAAGAGCAAGATACCTCTGAGGAGGACTCTCTTAAAGCCAATAAGGATTATGAGGAAACATCTCTTCAAAACTCAAACATTCAAAAAGAGAAAGAAAAGTTAACACCCACAACACATATAGTTGAGCAACCTGCATCTTCATCCACACCTCCTTTCCCTGAATGATTACAAATTGATAAAGGGGTGGAAAAACAAATCTTGTTGCCTAACTATGATTTTCTAGATGAATTAAAGAATGTTTGTATCAAGATTCCATTACTACAAGCCATTCGAGAGATTCCTATTCTAGCAAAAACAATAAAGGAGTTGAGTCTCAAAAGACCAGGAAAGAAACTAAAAGACACAAGAAGAATCCACCTGGTAGGAAAAATTGCAGATATTATGATGGGAAAAATTACCATGCAAGTATGTAGATCCAGGTAGTCCAATTGTCAAGACACATATAAATGGGATAGAAATTCCAAACACATTGATTGACTTAGGGGCTACTATCAACATTATGAGTAGACAGATTATGGAACAGCTAAAAATTCCTAATCTTCTTTTTACACCTACTTTACGGCAACTTGCAGATCGATCAATTATCAAACCAGATGGTGTATTAGAAGATATTTTAGTCTCCTTAGATTCTTGGGAATATCCGATGCGTTTTGTTAGTGTCAGCCTTTGCAGCCTTCCTCCAATGATCAAACATGCTCTTACAAAGTGATTTTAAAGTGTCAAGGTCAAATTTTGTCATTTCAGTGAGTCTTCAAGTAAAATTTGGTCACTAGGTATTAGGTCTAGGGTTTTTTTTCACTCTTTTCAAAGTTGTCCAAATGTCGGTCCATGTCACAATTCAGCTGAGTGTACCATCATTCAGAGGGTTTTCATCATCATGTCAAGTTCCATTGGGTCATTTTACAGCTTGTTCATGCTTCAGTTGTGCCTAGGTAAGGTCCATTTCCCTCTTCTAGGGTTTTGGAGGTAATTTCTCTTGAATGGTCAAATCATTAGAAAAACTTGTATCCTGATGTTCATACACCTTCCCCTATCATTAATATACCTTATTAAACACTTCCCATCACTGAGATCCCCCAAATTCCTCATTTTTGCACAAACCCTAGTTTCTTGCCATAACTTGGCAATTTTCTAGGCTAGGCCTGTGTTTTTCCCTTTTGGACCCCTTCCCCTCACTCAATCTCTGAGATTCCACTTTTCCCTGCTTCCTAACATCCCCCCCTACTTTCCAAAATTTCCCCAAGAATTTAGAAGCCCCTTATCCCCTTCATTTCGCTTCATTTCGACAAAATCCCTTGTTTCGCACATCGGGATAGGTTTCACTCAAATCATGTTTCTGAGCAATAAAAGATGAATTTGGGAAAACTGAGAGAATTTTTTGTCCAAAACATGCCAAGGAAGAAAAACACCCTTCACTTTTTACACAGGTGTAATGGTTTTGGAGAAATGTCAAGAATACCGTTGCCTCAGGAGAATTGATGCACCTGCAGGAAGTAGTGTTGGGAGATTTGATTTTTGACAGGGTAAATGAACTCCAAATTTCAAAACTTGGGTTGGAATTCAGACTCCAAGATATTTCCAATGAGCTATCACACACCCAATTTGGACACCAGGAAGGCCTCCAAAAGCCTCCTGCAAAATGCACTATGTAGCGCGCGGCGCATAGAAAAGTGCGCACGACGCATTGGGCCCGAACTCAAAATTTTTGTCATTTCTTTACCAAAAATCAAATTGACTCAGTCCCCTTTGTTCCAAATAAGTTTATGTGTGTTTTAATTGCTATTTTTCAAGGTTTGGTGTAGTTTGAAAATCGTATATGAGAGTTGAATGTCAAAAACCAACTCTATCTTGTTGAAGAAATGCCTCTCCATGGTTTTTGAATTGGTGTTTTAAAACAATTTTGGTGTCACTTCCCACCTTGTTTTTCCATCTCCCATGATCTCATTATTATAGTATATTTTTCTTATCCCCTGACATCCCCTTACATCCTAAGTGACTTATTCCTAAACCCCTTTTTCCTATCCCCAAGTCACTTCATTCCCTATCATTCCCATTTCCCCATCTCATTTGTAAAGTCCTCAAACCCCAAGTTCCCAAACAATAAAGTGAGTGTCCTTGCACTTTAAATCTCACTTGAGTACAGTCCATTGTTCCCATTGCATTATTTCCCACACTCCCCTCCTACTTAGCATATTTTGGCATTGAGACTAAGACACTAAACTCTTCATATTCACCTCGGGCAACATAGACGAAGAAGGCATTGAGGAGGCGTGAAAAGGCATAATCTTGGCAGAAAATTCTTTCAATGTGAATGATACTTGATGATGTACCCTCAGTCCAAATTTCAGCAAATTTGGAGAAAATTTTGTCAATTGTGATTTTTTATGCCTTAACACAGATTTTTCCGCCCAACGCGTAGCGCGTCGACGCGCTCGCTTATGATTGGGACACTTGCTGGAGGAAAAATTTATATTTTTGGGTTTTTCATGGTAATTTATGCATGCTCCAGTATGGCCAAAGCATTTCACCAAGTTCTGGATGATCAAAAGGCCCAAAAACACCATGAAAACCACCTTTCTGCCACCTTTTGCACCAGCAGGAAGTACTTCTGGGAGAATGAATTTTTGGAGGGGAAAATGAGCTCAAAATTGAAAAATTCCACTTGGGTTGGATAGCCAACATCCAGGGCTTTCCAACGAGCTATCATGAGCTCAATTTGGACTCCGAGAAGTGCCCCAAAAGCAGGCTGAAAGGCGCGCTACGCATATAGCTCAGGCGCGCTACGCATAGAGATTTTTGGTCCATTTTTCATCTTCCAGCTCAGGATTTCGGCCAGTTGGACCAGTTTTGCTTGTGGATGTAATTTTTGAGTTATCTTGATGTAATTTTATGGTTGGCATGTAACTTGGACTCACTTTTACCTATTCTAGATGATTCACTCCTAAAAAAGTAAAAATCAAGTGAAAGAATCACTTTCCTTCCTTTTAGAGGCAAGTTGTTTGGCTGCCTATATTCTAGCTCCTTGTTTAGAATTAGTTGAAACTGCTCCTAGAAGGAGGAATTCAACCCCTAGAGACATGGGAAGGGGTTAGGATAGTCTATATGATGTAATTTCTCAATCATTTTCAGAGGTTGGACAGGTTGGACTCTTGGGAAAACTTTTGGCATACTATTGTACATATTTTTCATATTTTGGCTAAGGAAAGATCAGAGGTTTTGCAGCACATGTTGGGATTCTTGTGGCTTTCAGTTCTTGATGGTGTTTTCTATCAGTTTATTGTAAGTTATTTCATGTTTAATGTATGCCATTCCCTTCTTATGCTTCTGAAACTAAATGAATGAGTAAATGAGGTTGAATCCATTGTTTCCAATGCTCTGCCTTTAAATTTGTTTAGTTTTACATGTTTTCGTCAGTTTGGAGAGGATCCATGTTCTCTTTTTCCCTCTTCAGCTCCTTTTCATTCTGATCCATCCATACACCTGATCAAAATCATTAAGACTACTGCCTACCTTTCCCCAACTCGAATTCTGCAAAGATCTGGCCTTATCCCCGGACCCAAAATTGTTTTTCCCATTTTTTCAACAAAAAACCCGAAAAATCAAAATCAAACTTTCCTATCTATTTACTAGCCTAAAATCAGTATTCATTATAAGTCATCTCAGCCCCTTTGAAGATTTTTTTTCCGAGATAGACCCGGAGAGAGCCCTCTCCTGTCCTCGTAGGGCTAGCTACGAGGCCGAGCTTGGTTTGATGTTGTCTTGAGTTTTACCTTATTTCAGCCTAAGGTAGATTCGAGTGCTAACATAGTGGCGACCATACTGGGGATAGAACTGGTCTTTTGGTTAGTGTTGTTTGATTTATATCTACAGACGGAGCCTGGAGTCATGCCAGGTAGCCTTCGAACTACTCTTGCTCTGCGAGTGCATAGTAGATAAACGCTGCTTCAGTCGATCTTCGGTCTAGCTTGTAATCGTAACACTTAACTTATAAATTGCCCCAGTACATGTATCGAGTTCAGATATGATGGTTGATGGTGGACAACGATCAGACATAAGAAGGCTGAAATCATTCACCTGGTGACTCCAATTCAAAATCTGGAGGACTGACTCTTTCTCTGAGAAAATGGAAGGATCTTACACAAAGTTCAGGTATCTAAAGTGGAATGGTATTCAGGATCTCATCTGCTTTCTTGTAAACTATTTCCTCGCCGTTCTTGAAGTTGTCCTGAAAGTTTTTCAGAATTTGTTGTATGAGAAAGGTGATCAAAATCTTCACTCGACCCATTCAAAAAGTGTAAATGCTAAGTTTCCCTTTGATCCTGGTCTCCTTAATTTTCCCACATATTATGATGACTTTCTTCAGAGTGATGGGCCTAAAGAAAACAAAACTGATCCCGCAGCTCTTGTACATACCCCTACACCTTGTAAAATTCCAGATCGGTACAAACCTCTTGTTCTACCTTCTGTTCTCCATGCTTTTCCTGCAAATTATGACCTATATCTACCAAGATTTGACGGTGAATGTAACAATGTCAACGTTAAGCAACATGTGCAGAATGTTGAGACTTTTCTAGATCTTTTTGAAGTTGATGATGAAGATGTCAGTATTAGGCTTTTTGCTCTTTCTTTGCAAGGTTAAGTAAAGAGTTGGTTAAAAGCCTTGCCTGATGCGAGCATCACATATTTCCAGCAATTTGTCAAAGTTTTCCTTGACAGGTGGATGATTGGACAGAACCCTTTCTTGATTTTAGACGAATATGCCCAGCTGAAGAGACAGTCAGGAGAGACAGTACAACAGTTTTCTGCCAGATTTAATCAAGTATATTTTTCGATACCAACTGATATAAGTGTTGAGTCTCAATTCTGCATCTTTTCCATACACTTTTCTATACCTTTTTCACTCACCTGAACCTCCCAAGTTTTCAATATCATTGTATGTTAATTGCAAAAGAGCATCTAACATGGTATTTAACTATATTTTTGTGTCTGCTGTTTGATTTAGATTTTGTTCATTTAGCTGCGGAATCTTGCCACTTTCCGCAGCTGCTGCAACTTTCCGCAGCTATTTTGTGAAACTCTATGTTACAGGTGTCTACAGGAGAAACGAGCCACATGGGCAAGTCAGAAATAATGTGGACATGGTTCGTGTCCTATTGGCTCGAGCAAACTCATCTAAAGAAGCTGTGGTCAAAGGCGTCCACATGGAAGTCAACCATAGAGTCTCACGGTGACAGGACTCTGTTTCGTGTCACGTGAAGGTTCATATGGCTGTTTATGAGCTTGCGAAGGACAAGTCGACATCTGTACATGGCTCCATAGCCGAATTCAAGCATCCACTCCTCATAGATTTACTTTCCAACATGGCCATGATCCTAGATCCATGGACGTAATGGTCTACGTGTTCTTCACCAGCATAAACTTTAGGAGACAGTTATATTTCTTTTGTTATATATAATGCGTTTGCATACACATATAGAGTTAGTCTCGATTAGTCTTTGTTATCTTTTATTAGTCTGCTCTGTAATGTAATTACGCTGCCTTAGTGCCGTAATACTACCATACTGTTATGACTGCATTTTAATATAAGAAGACTCTGTTTTTTTTCAACGTAATTCGTACTTGAAGATCGTTGCCAAGGCTGGTGTAGAGGGCCCCTGCTCAGCTAAGGTTTTGTGCATTAGTGTATAGTTCTTATTTCATTTCTTTAAAGCTCATTGTGTCATAATCCATTCACATGTTTATACATTGCATTTTTCTTGATACATATGCTTCATTTCTGTTTATAAACTTTCCTGCTTTCCATTTCACTTCTGTCTTTCATGTTTTATGTTGTTAATCACTGATCAGTGTTCTTGTTTCAGGTTATAGATAGGCAGCCCGGGCATTTTCATAGCTTTTTGACTAATGACATGGAATTAACATTGTTCTGCTGCTAATTTGTTTCTCTTGGTTTCTGTTTAATTTCAGTACTGCTTGTTTAATTCAGTTTTGCTCATTTGCTTCAGTAGTTAAAATTAGATATATTAAACTGCTCATAACATCTTCAGTTGCCTCCGAAAGCCACAGCTGGACTGATGGCGAGGGATTGTATTATGAAATGTGTAGTTTAGTATTAGTTTTCTTTCTGCAAATTTAGATATATTGAACTGCTCATAACATCTTCAGTTGCCTCCGAAAGCCACAGCTGGACTGATGGCGAGGGATTGTATTATGAAATGTGTAGTTTAGTATTAGTTTTCTTTCTGCAAATCTAGATATATTGAACTGCTCATAACATCTTCAGTTGCCTCCGAAAGCCACAGCTGGACTGATGGCGAGGGATTGTATTATGAAATGTGTAGTTTAGTATTAGTTTTCTTTCTGCAAATTTAGATATATTAAATTGTGCATGACATCTTCAGTTACCTCCGAAAGCCACAGCTGGACTGATGGTGAGGGATTGAATTATGAATGTATGATTTGATATTAGTTTACTTTCTGCAAGTTAGATGTCAGTTACTCAAGTTGTTTATGGTTACTTCCGAAAATCATAGTTGGACTAATGATGAGGGATCAGAAGACAAGTTGATGTAAATTGATTTAGATTTACTTTATTGCAACTTTTGGATTTCTTTCAGCATAATTTATTTTGTGTTTAGACAGCAGCAAGAATAATTTGGTTTCATGCTCACTAGTTCACTGTTTTGATTCATTAGACTAGCAGCATCTTTTCATTTCAGCAGCACATTTTCATTTCCTTTCAAGTTTTGTCATTGTAATTTTCAAATTCCTTTTTAAGTTTCAAGTTGGTAAATCATTATAGAGGATATCATTTCCTTGAAAAAACATAACCATACTTGTTTTCATTTTATAATTTCCATTTCATCTTAGAAAACCAAAAATGACAAAAAGTTAAGAAATAGGTTATCTTGCACATATAGTGCGCCGCACTTCATCAACTTACGAATCCCGGATTGACAAATTAAATGCAGCAATTTAGGACACACTAAATTGACCAAAAATTTTGGCACCGTTGCCGGGGAAGTGTAACTAGGTAGCCAATTTCTTAAAAAAAAAAACAAACACAAAATCATAAAAGAAGGGAAAACTTGATAACTTCTTGAAGTATGCTCTCCTCTTGCACCTAGTGTGATCTGGAGGATCAGAAAAGAGAGTTATTGGTTCAGTAATTTCTTAAGTATGCTCTCTTCTTGCACCTAGTGTGACCTGGAAGATCAGAAAGAGAATTATTAGCCCAACTTTTTTAAAAAATAAAAAAAGATAAAAAAAATGACATGCATAGAGCAAGAGATTCTAGGGGAAGGTTTATAGCTAAAGCCAAGAGTTCGATTTTCACAAATCCATCTTCTTCAAGGCATAGACCAGATTCACCACCATCTACCCCTAGCCTTAAGATTTTTGGAACTCAAGGAGCAGCTGAATTAGAGGATTCTCCTATACCACCTACTAAATCCCATTTAGAAAACAAAGAGACTCTCTCTCATCCTCCCTTGGTAGAAAAACTAGAGGACTCTAAGGACTCTAGAGAAACTATCATGGCAGAGGAAGTAATAGATGGAGGTAGAGGTAGAGGTAGAAGAGGAGGAAACAATGGAGACAACAATGGTGAAGGAAATAATGGTAGAAATAGGGAAGGAGACAACTTGTTTGGATTCCCTATAGTTGATGAGGAAACTCATGCAACGATGAAAAATATCTCACCATCTGTTCTCCCTAACTTTTATGGATTGCGAAGTGAGGATCCTGAAACATTTCTGTTTGAGTTTGAAGTCGTGTACCGAACTTATGACTATATGGAAGACTCTCAAAAACTCAAACTGTTTCCTTCAACATTGAAGGGATCTGCTTTGAAATGGTTCATGGGATTAGCCACTCAATCTATTAGGACTTGGAATGATATGAAACAAACATTTTTGGATAGATACTTGGAATATTGTATGCCCACCAATCACAAGGATGAGGTATTCAAGATGATGCAAAAAGAAGATGAAAATTTGGAAGACTTACTTGAAAGATTTCAATACAACTTGAAAAGAGCAAAGATGAACAACTTAGATGATGAAACCTTGAAAGCCCTCATATTAAAATCCATTAGAGATGAATGGATAGATATTTTAAACATGATGGGAAAAGGAGACATTTCTCAACTTCCACTTCGTGATATAACAGAACTATGTGTCCATCTCTCAAGAGGAAAATCTAAAACAGGAAAAGGGCCTAGGGATCCTTCTCTTATTAGGGATAAAAAATCTGCAACTGGATCAGTAAGTAGGGCAGAGATTGGTAATATGCTTGATGAGTTCAAAACTGATATCTTAGGGAGCCTTAGTGAACAACTAGACACCCTTAAAATCCAAAACAAGTAGAAAGCAGAAACAGATACTTTAGCCATATTTTTTCCGAAATGTAGGAAGAAACATGCTTTAAGAGAATGTCCCTTGGATGCAAAAGTTGTAGAGACATGTATGATTTTCTCAGAGAATCATGAGATCAAGGATTGTCCTTCAATTCCTGGACTCAAAGCTGTTTTTCAAGAAGACCCAAATTCAGTAGAATCTCTCTGTTTTGTTGCAAGAAGACCTTGGCAAGGACAACAAACTCAAGGGTTTAACAACCCTATGAATCTTCAAACCCCACCAAGTTGGAATCCTTGGCAACAACCTTGGCTCCAACATCAAAATTCATATCAGCCATGGGTATAAGGGATGCAAAATCCTTATGGGAGATTTGCTCAATTTTATCAATATCCTCCATCTTTTCAAAATCAACAAGCTCCACAACTTCCAAATCCAAATCCACAACTTTCATTGCCATTTCCACAACAACAACCTTCTCAACAAAATCCAAATCCTCAACTCATGCTTCCATACCAACAAAAGACAAATCAACTTCCACCTCAGCCATTTCCAAATCCTAACAATAAGAATCCTCAGAATACTTACATGGTAGAAGGACAACAATTTCCTACCT
Source organism: Pinus albicaulis (assembly GCA_034641835.2). Lineage (NCBI taxonomy): Eukaryota > Viridiplantae > Streptophyta > Pinopsida > Pinales > Pinaceae > Pinus > Pinus albicaulis. The sequence continues at coordinate 543,168,784 of CM076574.1, read as the reverse complement.
ATATGATTGTTCCTCTCAACGATGTACAACTCAGATCTGGTAGAGTTTTAGAAAAACATTCTATAGATATTCAAGAGCAAGATACCTTTGAGGAGGATTCTCTTCAAGTCAATAAGGGTTCTGAGGAAGCATCTCTTCAAAATTCAAGCATTCAAAAAGAAAAAGAAAAGTTAACCCCCACAACTCCTATAGTTGAGCAACCTGCATCTTTATCTACACCTCCTTTTCCTGAAAGACTACAAATTGACAAGGGGGTGGAAAAACAAATCTTGTTGCCTAACTATGATTTTCTAGATGAATTAAAGAATGTTTGTATCAATATTCCCTTGCTACAAGCCATTAGAGAGATTCCTATTCTAGAAAAAACAATAAAGGAGTTGAGTCTCAAAAGACCAGGAAGGAAACTAAGAGATACAAGAAGAATCCACCTGGTAGGAAAAATTCCAGATATCATGATGGGAAAAATTACCATGTAGAAGTATGTAGATCCAGGAAGTCCAATTGTCAAGACACATATAAATGGGATAGAAATTCCAAACACATTGATTGACTTAGGGGCTGCTATCAACATTATGAGTAGACAGACTATGGACTAGCTAAAACTTCCTAACCTTCTTTTTACACCTACTCTACTGCAACTTGCAGATCGATCAATTATTAAACCAGATGGTGTATTAGAAGATATTTCAGTCTCCTTAGATTCTTGGGAATATCCAGTAGATTTTATGATTTGACTCCCAAGAGTAATCTAGGAGGGCACCCACTTATCTTAGGAAGACCTTGGCTAGCCACAACTGATGCTTTCATTAGTTGTAGATCTGGGGATATGTACATTTCTAATGGTAATTTGACAAAGAAATTCAATTTGTATCCTCCAGCAAAAGCAATCACAGAAGTAGGAGACAATGAATGGGTTGATGATGAGGACACTATACAACCTGTCTTTACCATTTCTGAAATTAGTGAGGATAGTCAAATTATGAACACATTAGAAAATTTTGAGACATCTTCAGAATATGACCCCACACAATTTCAGTTGGAATCTGACATAGAATATTTATCATCAAGACAAATGTCTCTTTACTCTATGGAAGAGTTTGGTAGTTCTACTATTGAGATTTTTCCAGGAAAAACATTGAATATCAACAAACATCTGGAAGAGTCACAACAAGAAGAACTAACCAAAATCTTGCAAAAACATTCTACTGCATTTGCATGGGAGTATACTAACATGAAAGATATTGATCCTAAGACTTGCATCCATCATATCTATATTGAGGAAAACAGTAGACCAATCAGACAACCTCAAAGAAGGATGAATCCAAATCTTAGGGAGATAGTGGAAGAAGAGCTCCAAAAACTTCTCAATGTAAACTTCATTTATCCAATTTCAGATAGCCGATGGGTTTCTCCTTTGGTTATAGTACCTAAAAAGAATGGTAAATGGAGGGTATGCATTGATTACAGGGAATTGAACAAAGCAACTTTGAAGGATCACTTTACTTTTTCTTTTATCGATCAGGTATTAGACACATTAGCAGGTAAAAAGTACTTTTCATTTTTGGATGGTTTTAGTGGCTATAATCAAATTTAGGTAGCACCTGAAGATCAAGATAAGACCACATTTACTTGTCCATGGGGAACTTTTGCCTACCGAGTGCTTCCTTTTGGGTTATGTAATGCACCTGCAACATTCCAAAGAGCAGTACTAGGAATTTTTCTGATCTAATCCATGATTGTGTAGAGGTTTATATGGATGATTTTACAGTTTATGGTAATTCATTTGAAGAGGCATTAGAAAATTTGGAAAAAGTCCTTATAAGATGTAAAGAAACAGACCTTTCATTAAGCCATGAAAAATGCTTTATGATGTTTACTGAAGGTATTGTTTTGGGGCATCATATTTCAGGAGATGGGATTAAGGTTGATAGATCAAAAGTTGAAGTCATCTCCAAGTTGCTTATTCCAAATTGTCAAAGAGATGTTAGAAGTTTTCTAGGATTTACTGGTTACTATAGAAGATTTATAGAAAACTTCACTAAAATAGCATCTCCACTCTTCAAATTTCTTACAAAAGACTATGAATTTAAATGGGATCTTGATTGTCAATCAGCCTTTGAAACTTTGAAAACAAGAATATCTGAAGCACCTATCTTGAGAGGACCAAATTGGAAACTCCCTTTCCATATTTCTACGGATGCTTCAGATACAGCTCTAGGAGCTGTGTTGGGTCAAAAAGATTTAGTTCCTTATGCCATTTATTATACCAGTAAAAATTTGACTCCCACGGAGTTGAATTATACTGTGACTGAAAAAGAGTTTTTAGCTGTTGTTCATGCAATTAATAAGTTTAGACATTACATAACAGGCTATGAAAATTTTATTCATACTGACCATTCTGCAATTAGATATTTGATGAACAAACCTGTTACTAATGGCAGAGTGACAAGATGGCTTTTACTTTTGTAAGAATTCAATATTACTGTGTTGGATAGACCAGGAAAACAAAATACAGTAGCTGATTTCTTGTCTAGGATTCAGAATACTAAAGAAGATTCTCCTGTAGAAGATAAGTTTCCTGATGAATATTTGTTTGCAGTAACTATTAAGACCCCTTGGTATGCGGATATTGCTAACTATTTGGTTACAGGGAAACTACCTTCACATTTATTTCCAAGAGAAAAACGAAAGATTATTCAGGAGAGTTCAAAATATTCATGGATTTCTAACGAATTGTTTAAAACAGGGCCAGATCTTGTGATCAGAAGATGTGTCAGGGAAGATGAAATGCATGATATTCTTAAGGCATGTCATGATGAACCATGCGGCAGACACTTTGCAGACAAAAGGACGGCCTATAAAATCTTCTCTTTATGATATTATTGGCCTTCCCTCTTCAAAGATGCAAAACAATATGTCAAAAGGTGTGACAGCTGCCAAAGAGTAGGGAAACCTACCCTTTCAAATGAAATGCCATTGCAAACACAGGTACTCATTGAACCCTTTGAAAAATGGGATTTAGATTTCATTGGACCTATTAATCCAACATCCAAGCAAAAGAAGTATATATTGGTTTGTACTGATTATGTTACTAAATGGGTAGAAGCCAAAGCATTAGTATCTGCTACTGAAAATTCAGTTGTTCATTTTCTTTATGAGGATATTTTTACTCGCTTTGGTGTTCCAAGAGAAATTGTGACAGATCAGGGGAGCCAATTCACATCCAATTTGGTGGACAAGTTGATGGAAGAATACAAAATCAAGCACAGAAGATCTACTCCTTACCATCCGCAAGCAAATGGTCAAGTGGAGTCCACAAATAAAGTTCTTGAAAGTATCATCACCAAAAATGTTCATCTACATAGAAGAGATTGGGCAGAAAGGCTTCCTGAAGCCTTGTGGGCCTACAGAACTACATGGAGAAATACAACAGGACATTCTCCCTATGAACTTGTTTATGGGAAAGAAATCTTGCTCCCCATTGAGTTCCAAGTCAAGACCTTCAAGATAGCAGTTCAGTTGGGGATGGACTTATCAGAAGCCCAAAAGCATAGAATGGAGCAATTAAATGAGCTAGATGAGATCAGACAAGAGGCAATTTTAAGAATTGATCTAGTTCAATATCAAAGAGCTAAATGGCATGACAAGTACATCAAAGAGAAGAAGTTTCAAGAAGGAGATTGGGCATTATTATTTGATTCCAAGTTTAAAGATTTTCAAGGAAAATTTCAAACTCATTGGCTTGGGCCATATGAGATTGACAAGATCTTTAGCAATGGAGCGGTAAGAATCAAGACCATTGATGAGTTTCAAACTCCTCTTATTGTGAATGGCCATAGAATGAAAGTTTATCATAAGCCACTCTCAAAAGAGGATTTTGTCAAAATGTTTCAAGAAAGTTCTACAATCAGGCTGGTACAGAAGAATTCTTCTTCTCCACCAGCCTAGCTTTTGTTCTTTTCAGTTAAAAAAAAATAAATAAATAAATAAAATGGTATAAGCCTGAAAACCAATCACTGATTGGCAGTCTTATACAGAAAATATAGGGTGAAAATTAGGAACACCTGACACTCTATATTTTCCAAAAAAAAAAATCTCTCTTTCATTTCACAAATTTTGTGACCATTCACTCCATTCCATTCCACTTCATTCCATTTCATTTCACTTCATTTCACTCCATTCCACTTCATTTTATCCATTTCATTCCATTTCATCAATAAAAATCTTTTTCATGACCATTTCCATCTGGTCATTTGTCATCTGTTCATCTCCATTCATCCAAGTAATAGCTGTGTTAGTTTCCGCAGCTGACATCTGTTTCCGCAGCTGACTCCAGTTTCCGCAGCCAGAAGCAGATTCCGCAGCTACAACTCTGTTTTCAAAAGAATGTACAGCCAGATGTTATTTCCATAATCATGAAATAAAATGTAGGTGAGAGGATCAAAAATGAAGACATGGAGCATTCAAGACACCAATAAAGAGCAATTAGTTGAAGACCAAGGGAAAAGGCAAAGATTCCAAAGGTATGAATAAAATTTATTTCAAATAGCATTGAAAAACACATTTTTATATAGTTCTGAACCATAAGCTCCATCCATTATGTGCAATGATTATATTGACAATTCCGTAACCTTTCACGATCTCCATATTACCCTCTCGCATTCATTCTCAAACGGTTCCATCATTAAACCTCGATCTTCACTCATGTTCCAATATCCCACCGGTGACAATGAGACGTATTTGATTTGACCACGGACTCTTACAGCCACATAAATCCATAACCGTTGTTGAAACGTGCTCATATTTATTGTGCAGCCACCAAAATTCAAAACGCTGCCGGATGTGTTATACTCTGTTAATCTCTCTGTCGTGTCTCTGCCGTGCTTACGAAACCCCACTCTGTTCTGTCTCACTCCATTTCGTTCATTGTGCTCATTCCCATTCTCTGATATTTACCCACATTCATTACGCTTATCTCTGTGCATTCAGCCGTTCTATTTCCATTTGAACCCTCACGCAGGAAAATTTGTGAAGAGCAGAAAGAAAAAAATGGGTAAATTGCTAAGAGCAGAACCGGAAGGACCTAAGTTTATGGAGGGATATCCGCAAGTAAGGGATATATTGAAGAGAGCAAATTGGCTGCGGTTTATCCAGAAATTCAGAGGTTATCATAAAGAAGTCACGAAGGCATTCGCAAGGTCGTTTGATGGCTTGGAAGCAGAGATTGGAGACCTTAAGTTTGCGGTCAATGAAGCATCTATAGCAACAGCCACGGAACTTCTTCAAGAGGGTGAGCGTTGGCTTAAAAATAAGAGCATCAGTGATGAAGCATGGAGAACAATCTTACGAAATCAAGGTATGGACATAACTGTTTTTAAAAGAGGAATTCCTGTGCATGCATTGAAAGAGGAATGGGCTACTTTGCTGCTAGTTGTTCAGAAATTTATTACATGTGAAGGCTGTTTTGGGTCCATGTATATGTACCATACCAGGTTACTGATGAATTTTCTAGATAATCAAACTCTCAATCTCCCATATTTTCTATTCAATAGTTTGAAGAAAATGTCTGTGACTGTTCAGAAACATTTAGGAGATGTAGAACCCCATCTATATCACCACGGCCTTGTAAAAATTTAGATTGAAAAGGAATTAAAGGAAAATAAAGACACATGGGAACAATTTCTGGTTAGAAATTTCTTTGAGGAACCTCAGGAAATTCCTGAAGGTAGTACAACAAGAAGGAGTAGAAGAAAAAGAATAAATGATGAAACCCAAATTACTCCTACTCAAGAAATTCCTGAAGGTGGCACAGCAAGAAGAAGTAGGAGAAAAAGAACAATTGATGAAATCCAAAATACTCCTACTACTACAATTGAAAGAACTGATAGGGAAGAGAGACTGTCAAAGAAGAAGAAGAAAGAAATCAAGGGTAAGAAGCCAATAACACCAAAAGAGAGAAAAACTATTGAGGCTATACATAAAACCCCTTCTTCCAAAGAAGAAGATCACCAAGTGTTATCTGAAAGATTAATTTATCTTCAAAAACAGTCCTCTATGGCCAAGAAGACAGAGAAAGGAAAACAAAAAAAAAAGGATAGTGCACCACAGCGTGTGAGAAGAAGCAGCAGACTTAAGGGGAAATTGAGGAAAACACAAATGAAGGGTCCTCATTTCATTGAATTGGGAGAGGAAACATCTGAACAGTCCCCAGCTGACCATAGTCCGTCTCAGTCAGTTAGTGAACCTGGTTCATTTCATTCTCAGTCAGATATTGAACATAGTCCATCCCATTCTCAGCAAGATGTTGATGTGAGCCCTCCTCAGCCAGATTTTGAAGATAACTCTCCTTCACGGCATTTTGGGGACAGCCCAACAAAAATGACACCTGAAATAGACCCCAAGCAGCAGGAAGTATATGACTATATAGAGTCTTTGGAAAAGGCAGCTACAGGTCCTAGTACTTCATCCATCCAGCCTCATACAGTACAGGATGATTTAGTCCAATCACTAAAACAGGAAATCTTTGAGCTAGAGATTTTAAATCGACACATTAAAAATGAAAATGAGACATTGAAAGAACAAGGCAAACTGGACAAAATTATCCATGATAATACCATGCTACATCTGGGAATATGGCAGAAGAAGAACAAGAAATTGAAAAGGAAATGCCAGAAGTTGAGTAGAGCACTGGTTAATATCAAATTTAGGTGCTTAATGAAGAAACCCAGAATGTTGGCAGCACCAAGGAAGAGGAGGAGAGGATTGGATGTGCTGGCTGAAGTGTCAAGGCACATGAACTAAGGAAGGAATATCAAAATTTTGGTTGCATGAGGACATGCAACACCTTCACGGTGGGGGTATGTTGAGTCTCAATTCTGCATCTTTTCCATACACTTTTCTATACCTTTTTCACTCACCTGAACCTCCCAAGTTGTCAATATCATTGTATGTTAATTGCAAAAGAGCATCTAACGTGGTTTTTAACTATATTTTTGTGTCTGCTGTTTGATTTAGATTTTGTTCATTTAGCTGCGAAATCTTGCCACTTTCCGCAGCTGCTGCAACTTTCTGCAGCTATTTTGTGAAACTCTATGTTACAGGTGTCTACAGGAGAAACGAGCCACATGGGCAAGTCAGAAATAATGTGGACATGGTTCGTGTCCTATTGGCTCGAGAAAACTCATCTAAAGAAGCTGCGGTCAAAGGCGTCCACATGGAAGTCAACCATAGAGTCTCACGGTGACAAGACTCTGTTTTGTGTCACGTGAAGGTTCATATGGCCGTTTCTGAGCTTGCGGAGGACAAGTCGACAACTGTACATGGCTCCATAGCCAAATTCAAGCATCCACTCCTCATAGATTTACTTTCCAACACGGCCATGATCCTAGATCCGTGGACGTAATGGTCTACGTGTTCTTCACCAGCATAAACTTTAGGAGACAGTTATATTTCTTTTGTTATATATAATGCGTTTGCATACGCATATAGAGTTAGTCTCGATTAGTCTCTGTTATCTTTTATTAGTCTGCTCTGTAATGTAATTACGCTGCCTTAGTGCCATAATACTACCATACTGTTATGACTGCATTTTAATATAAGAAGACTCTGTTTTTTTTCAACGTAATTCGTACTTGAAGATCATTGCCAAGGCTGGTGTAGAGGGCCCCTACTCAGCTAAGGTTTTGTGCATTAGTGTATAGTTCTTATTTCATTTCTTTAAAGCTCATTGTGCCATACTCCATTCACATGTTTATACATTTCATTTTTCATGATACATATGCTTCATTTCTGTTTATAAACTTTCCTGCTTTCCATTTCACTTCTGTCTTTCATGTTTTATGTTGTTAATCACTGATCAGTGTTCTTGTTTCAGGTTATAGATAGGCAGCCCGGGCATTTTCATAGCTTTTTGACTAATGACATGGAATTAACATTGTTCTGCTGCTAATTTGTTTCTCTTAGTTTCTGTTTAATTTCAGTACTGCTTTGTTTAATTCAGTTTTGCTCATTTTCTTCAGTAGTTAAAATTAGATATATTAAACTGCTCATAACATCTTCAGTTGCCTCCGAAAGCCACAGCTGGACTGATGGCGAGGGATTGTATTATGAAATGTGTAGTTTAGTATTAGTTTTCTTTCTACAAATTTAGATATATTGAACTGCTCATAACATCTTCAGTTGCCTCCGAAAGCCACATCTGGACTGATGGCGAGGGATTGTATTATGAAATGTGTAGTTTAGTATTAGTTTTCTTTCTGCAAATTTAGATATATTGAACTGCTCATAACATCTTCAGTTGCCTCCGAAAGCCACAGCTGGACTGATGGCGAGGGATTGTATTATGAAATGTGTAGTTTAGTATTAGTTTTCTTTCTGCAAATTTAGATATATTAAATTGTGCATGACATCTTTAGTTACCTCTGAAAGCCACAGCTGGACTGATGGTAAGGGATTGAATTATGAATGTATGATTTGATATTAGTTTACTTTCTGCAAGTTAGATGTCAGTTACTCAAGTTTTTTATGGTTACTTCCGAAAATCATAGCTGGACTAATGATGAGGGATCAGAAGACAAGTTGATGTAATCTGATTTAGATTTACTTTGATGCCATTTTGGATTTCTTTCAGCATAATTTATTTTGTGTTTAGACAACAGCAAGAATAATTTGGTTTCATGCTCACTAGTTCACTGTTTTGATTTATTAGACTAGCAGCATCTTTTCATTTCAGCAGCACATTTTCATTTCCTTTCAAGTTTTGTCATTGTAATTTTCAAATTCCTTTTTAAGTTTCAAGTTGGTAAATCATTATAGAGGATATAATTTCCTTGAACAAACATAACCATACTTGTTTTTATTTTTAGAATTTCCATTTCATCTTAGAAAACCAAAAACGACAAAAAGTTAAGAAATAGGTTATCTTGCACATATAGTGCGCCGCACTTCATCAGCTTACGAATCCCGGATTGACAAATTAAATGCAGCAATTTAGGACACACTAAATTGACCAAACAATAAGACCTTCTCCTAGATCTGCTCTCTTGCACTAACCGGGTGCCTTTGATCCGGAAATGGAGTTTCAGCTGAGAGAAAAGAATATTGCAACACTTCACGAGATGCAGAACAGTGCAGTAAATGTAGAGGCTCATTTGCTGATCTTGAGGGCAAGGTTGAAGGAAGAAGAAAAGAAGAATGTTTCAGAGCAGCTGACACCTTCAGAGGAAAAGCTTGATCTTTTCGTAAACGCAGTAGAAGAGATGGTGCGGAAAATGACTGCAAAAAATGAAAATGACATTCAAGAACAAGCGGCTGACCCAAAACATTTTGTTTCTTATCCCAGTTGTCATAGTGATTGTTTTATAGATCATTGTGAAGAAGAGAGAGCTGTTGATATGATATGTATGTGTGATGATGTGTTTTATACCGATGAATTGCCTCATTTTGATCAGTATGAGGATGATTATGTTCTCCAAAAAGAAGCTGATCTTGCAGACAAATCAGTAGCTGATTTTTCAGAGGACGGTCACTTTCAGCAGCTCGAGTACAGTGATCAATCGATGCATATCAGCTATGGCAATGATGAGGAAAGTGCATCAAATTTTGAAGTAAGTGAAGGATATTTTCCTTTTTTTTTTGACTCGTTTCAGTTCATTAGAGATAACTTCCATGCAATCAGAAATCAAATGTCAACAAGTCTTGATCTGGATCATCTTGAGGGAAATGAAAACTTCTCATATTCAGACTTGTAGCCCCCGAAAGTCATTGATTGTCAAGTTGCAGCTGAAAACACGGAAGCCGGCACATATGATTTAATGATTCAAGATGACTCCATACCATTTTGTTTTGAATCATTACAGTTCTTGAAAAGTAAATTGCATAGTAAATCTTCAAATGAGCAGCTTGTAGCATCAGATTTGCAGCCATCCAATGAAATTGAAGGTCAGATTACAGATGAAGGTGTGGAAGATGAAATATATGAGTTAATGATGCAAGAGAATTCTGTACCCTTTTGTTTCAAAGCATTTCAGTTCATAAGGTAGCATCTTCGTAATATCTCTCAAGAAAAAGATGAACAACCAGTAGGATGTCATACAGTTTCAAGGGATACAGTGCAGCAGTCTTCTCAAGTTTTTGATGATCCTATTGCTTGTGTGTTGGATGATGTTTGCTGTAAAATTTTTCCTTCATTAGCTAACCATGTGCCGGAAAAGAATGTTGATGATAATCTTATTCAAAGGTCACCTTCATTCTCTTGTTTCACAGATTTTTCATTACAAAGCCCTCATCAAGGTTTGCAGTCATATGAGGAGATTGATGAAGGATACTTTTGTTTTGTTTGTAATCAGCAATAGTGTTTGGTTATTCACGAAATTCATGATCCTTTTGGCATCTTGCTGTAATTACCAAAGAAAGACAACATAGAGGTGAGAAAAAATTTAAGATTAAGGTATGGAGATTATCTGAATCAGAGTAGTGATGTGTTAATGGAAATCAATAGCTATGTGTATGAAGATCCTTTCGCAGTATTCTTGCAGTCATCCAGTCAATTCATGCTTTGCAAGTTTATCAGCAGTCAGCTTGAGTTCAAGTTTCCATGGGAGTTGCCTTTCGATTCTTCCCTTTTCCTATACATCAATAAGCATGTGGGAAGAAATCAAACAACAGCCAGGATGCTTACATGGTTGCATTGGTTGTTTCATTTCACTTGATCAGGTGATGAATGAAACTGTTAGAGTAGGTTGTATTGAATAAGCTTCATATTGATCATATTTCCGATTTGTCAGTTGTGTTTAAGTATCAAGTCAGTTTTTAGTTGAGTGAGAGTCATTTTGTGTCATCAATTCATCAGTTTTCAGTCATGCATTCCAATTTGAGTTTTTGATTCCATTGCCCAATGGACGAAGGCACTGGTCTGCTCTCCCAAAGATCTGCCGTTCTTGGCACCTCCAAGGAGCTACCATCCCCATTGGAGCCAATGTTAGTGTCGGCCTTTGTAGCTTTCATTCAGTGATAAAAAATTCTCTTACAAAGTGATTTTAAAGTGTCAAGGTCAAATTTTGTCATTTCAGTGAGCCTTCAAGAAAAATTTGCTCACTAGGCATTAGGTCTAGGGTTTGTTTTCACTCTTTTCAAAGTTGTCCAAATGTCGGTCCATGTAACCATTCAGCTGAGTGTACTATCATTCAGAGGGTTTTCATCATCATTTCAAGTTCCATTGGGTCATTTTACAGCTTGTTCATGCTTCAGTTGTGCCTAGGTAAGGTCCATTTCCCTCTCCTAGGGTTTTGGAGGTAATTTCTCTTGGATGGTCAAATCATTAGAAAAACTTGTATCTTGATGTTCATAAACCTTACCCTATCATTAATATACCTTATTAAACACTTCCCATCACTGAGATCCCCCAAATTCCTCATTTTTGCACAAACTCTAGTTTCTTGCCACAACTTGGCAATTTTCTAGGCTAGGCCTGTGTTTTGCCCTTTTGGACCCCTTCCCCTCACTCAATCTCTGAGATTCCACTTTCCCATACTTCCTAACATCCCCCCCTGCTTCCCAAAATTTCCCCAAGAATTTAGAAGCCCCTTATCCCCTTCATTTCGCTTCATTTCGACAAAATCCCTTGTTTCGCACATCGGGATAGGTTTCACTCAAATCATGTTTTTGAGCAATAAAAGATGAATTTGGGAAAAATGAGAGATTTTTTTTCCAAAACATGCCAAGGAAGAAAAACCTCCTTCACTTTTTACACAGGTGTAATTTTTTTGGAGAAATGTCAAGAATACCGTTGCCTCAGGAGAATTGATGCACCTGCAGGAAGTAGTGTTGGGAGATTTGATTTTTGACAGGGTAAATAAACTCCAAATTTCAAAATTCCACTTGGGTTGGAAATTATACTCCAATATCTTTCCAACGAGCTATCACACGCCCAATTTGGACACCGGGAAGGCCTCCAAAATCCTCCTGTAAAATGCACTATGTAGCGCGCGGCGCATAGAAAAGTGCGCGCGACGCATTGGGCCAGAACTCAAAATTTTTGTCATTTCTTTACCAAAAATCAAATTGACTCAGTCCCCTTTGTTCCAAATAAGTTTATGTGTGTTGTAATTTCTATTTTTCAAGGTTTTGTGTAGTTTGAAAATCGTATATGAGAGTTGAATGTCAAAAACCAACTCTATCTTGTTGAAGAAATGCCTCTCCATGGTTTTTGAATTGGTGTTTTAAAACAGTTTTGGTGTCACTTCCCACCTTTTTTTTCCATCTCCCATGATCTCATTATTATAGTCTATTTTCCTTATCCCATTATATCCCCTTACATCCTAAGTGACTTATTCCTAAACCCCTTTTTCCTATCCCCAAGTCACTTCATTCCCTATCATTCCCATTTCCCCATCTCATTTGTAAAGTCCTCAAACCCCAAGTTCCCAAACAATAAAGTGAGTGTCCTTGCACTTTAAATCTCACTTGAGTACAGTCCATTGTTCCCATTGCCTTATTTCCCACACTCCCTTCCTACTTAGCATATTTTGGCATTGAGACCAAGACATTAAACTCTTCATATTCACCTCGGGCAACATAGACGAAGAAGGCATTGAGGAGGCGTGAAAAGGCATAATCTTGGCCGAAACTTCTTTCAATGAGCATGATACTTGATGATGTACCCTCAGTCCAAATTTCAGAAAATTTGGAGAAGTTTTTGTCATTTTGGAAAATTTTGGTCTCAAAACAGTTTTTTCAGCCCAATGCGTAGCGCGTCAACGCGCTCACTTATGATTGGGAAACTTGCTGGAGGAAAAATTTATATTTTTGGATTTTTCATGGTAATTTATGCATTCTCTAGTATGGCCAAAGCATTTCACCAAGTTCTGGATGATCAAAAGGCCCAAAAACACCATGAAAATCACCTTTCTGCCACCTTTTGCACCAACAGGAAGTACTTCTGGGAGAATGAAGTTTTGGAGGGGAAAATGAGCTCCAAATTTAAAAATTCCACTTGGGTTGGATAGCCAAAATCCAGGGATTTCCAACAAGATATCATGAGCTCAATTTGGACTCCGGGAAGTGCCCCAAAAGTAGGCTGAAAGGTGCGCTACGCATAGAGCTCAGGCGAGCTACGCATAGAGATTTTTGGTCCATTTTTCATCTTCTAGCTCAGGATTTCGGCCAGTTGGACCAGTTTTTCTTGTGGGTGTAATTTTTGAGTTATATTGATGTTATTTTATGGTTGGCATGTAACTTGGACTCACTTTTACCTATTCTAGATGATTCACTCCTAAAAAAGTAAAAATCAAGTGAAAGAATCACTTTCCTTCCTTTTAGAGGCAAGTTGTTTGGCTGCCTATATTCTAGCTCCTTGTTTAGAATTAGTTGAAACTGCTCCTAGAAGGAGGAATTCGACCCCTAGAGACATGGGAAGGGGTTAAGATAGTCTATATGATGTAATTTCTCAATCATTTTCAGAGGTTGGACAGGTTGGACTCTTGGGAAAACTTTTGGCATACTATTGTACATATTTTTCATATTTTGGCTAAGGAAAGATCAGAGGTTTTGCAGCACCTGTTGGGATTCTTGTGGCTTTCAGTTCTTGATGGTTTTTTCTCTCAGTTTATTGTAATTTCTTTCATGTTTAATGTATTCCATTCCCTTCTTATGCTTCTGAAACTAAATGAATGAGTAAATGAGGTTGAATCCATTGTTTCCAGTGCTCTGCCTTTAAATTTGTTTAGTTTTACATGTTTTCGTCAGTTTGGAGAGGATCCATGTTCTCTTTTTCCCTCTTCATCCCCTTGTCATTCTGATCCATCCATACACCTGATCAAAAGCATTAAGACTACTGCCTACCTTGCCCCAACTCGAATTCTGCAAAGATCTGGCCTTATCCCCGAACCCAAAATTGTTTTTCCCATTTTTTCAACAAAAAACCCGAAAAATCAAAGTCAAACTTTCCTATCTATTTACTAGCCTAAAATCAGTATTCATTATAAGTCATCTCAGCCTCTTTGTAGATTTTTTTTCCGAGATAGACCCGGAGAGAGCCCTCCCCTGTCCTCATAGGGCTAGCTACGAGGTCGAGCTTGGTTTGATGTTGCCTTGAGTTTTACCTTATTTCAGCCTAAGGTAGATTCGAGCGCTAACATATTTTATGGTTTTGACTCCCAAGAGTAATCTAGGAGGGCACCCACTTATCTTAGGAAGACCTTGGCTAGCCACAGCTGATGCTTTCATTAGTTGTAGATCTGGGGATATGTATATTTCTAATGGTAATTCGACAAAGAAATTCAATTTGTATTCTCCAGCAAAAGCAATCATAGAAGTAGGAGACAATGAATGGGTTGATGATGAGGATATTATACAACCTGTCTTTACCATTTCTGAAATCAGTGAGAATAGTCAAATTCTGAACACATTAGAAAATTTTGAGACATCTTCAGAATATGACCCCACACAATTTCAGTTGGAATCTGACATAGAATATTTATCATCAAGACAAATGTCTCTTTACTCTGTGGAAGAGTTTGGTAGTTCTACTATTGAGATTTTTCCAGGAAAAACATTGAATATCAACAAACATTTGGAAAAGTCACAACAAGAAGAACTAACCAAAATCTTGCAAAAACATTCTACTGCATTTGCATGGGAGTATACTGACATGAAAGGTATTGATCCTAAGACTTACATCCATCATATCTATATTGAGGAAAACAGTAGACCAATCAGACAACCTCAAAGAAGGATGAATCCAAATCTTAGGGAGATAGTGAAAGAAGAGCTCCAAAAATTACTCAATGTAAACTTCATTTATCCAATTTCAGATAGCCGATGGGTTTCTCCTTTGGTTATAGTACCTAAAAAGAATGGTAAATGGAGAGTATGCATTGATTACAGGGAATTGAACAAAGCAACTTTGAAGGATCACTTTCCTTTGCCTTTTATTGATCAGGTATTAGATACATTAGCAGGTAAAAAGTACTTTTCATTTTTGGATGGTTTTAGTGGCTATAATCAAATTCAGGTAGCACCTGAAGATCAAGATAAGACCACATTTCCTTGTCCATGGGGAACTTTTGCCTATCGAGTGCTTCCTTTTGGGTTATGTAATGCACCCGCAACATTCCAAAGAGCAGTACTAGGAATTTTTTCTGATCTAATCCATGATTGTGTAGAGGTTTATATGGATGATTTTATAGTTTATGGTAATTCAATTGAAGAGGCATTAGAAAATTTGGAAAAAGTTCTTATAAGATGTAAAGAAACAAACCTTTCATTAAGTCATGAAAAATGCTTTATGATGTTTACTGAAGGGATTGTTTTAGGACATCATATTTCAGGAGATGGGATTAAGGTTGATAGATCAAAAGTTGAAGTCATCTCAAAGTTGCCTATTCCAAATTGTCAAAGAGATGTTAGAAGTTTTCTAGGATTTACTGGTTACTATAGAAGATTTATAGAAAACTTCACTAAAATAACATCTCCACTCTTCAAATTGCTTACAAAAGACTGTGAATTTAAATGGGATCCTGATTGTCAATCAACCTTTGAAACTTTGAAAACAAGAATATCTGAAGCACCTATCTTGAGAGGACCAAATTGGAAACTCCCTTTCCATATTTCTACGAATGCTTCAGATACAGTTCTAGGAGCTGTGTTGGGTCAAAAATATTTAGTTCCTTATGCCATTTATTATACCAGTAAAAATTTGACTCCCACAGAGTTGAACTATACTGTGACTGAAAAAGAGTTTTTAGCTGTTGTTCATGCAATCAATAAGTTTAGACATTATATAACATGCTATGAAACTTTTATTCATACTGACCATTCTGCAATTAGATATCTAATGAAAAAACCTGTTACTAATGGTAGAGTGACAAGATGGCTCTTACTTTTGTAGGAATTCAATATTACTGTGTTGGATAGACCAGGAAAACAAAATATAGTAGCTGATTTCTTGTCTAGGATTCAGAATTTTAAAGAAGATTCTCCTGTAGAGGATAAGTTTCCTGATGAATACTTGTTTGCAGTAACTATTAAGACTCCTTGGTATGTAGATATTGCTAACTATTTGGTTACAGGGAAACTGCCTCCACATTTATTTCCAAGTGAAAAAAGAAAAATTATTCAGGAGAGTTCAAAATATTCATGGATTTCTAACGAATTGTTAAAACAGGGCCAGATCTTGTGATCTGAAGATGTGTCAGGGAAGATGAAATGCCTGATATCCTAAAGGCATGTCATGATGAACCATGCGGCGGACACTTTGCAGACAAAAGGACAGCCTATAAAATCCTCTCTTTAGGATATTATTGGCCTTCCCTCTTCAAAGATGAAAAACAATATGTCAAAAGGTGTGACAGCTGCCAAAGAGTAGGGAAACCTACCCTTTGAAATGAAATGCCATTGCAAACACAGGTACTCATTGAACCCTTTGAAAAATGGGCTTTAGATTTCATTGGACCTATTAATCCACCATCTAAGGAAAAGAAGTATATATTGGTTTGTACTGATTATGTTACTAAATGGGTAGAAGCCAAAGCATTAGTATTTGCTACTGAAAATTCAGTTGTTCATTTTCTTTATGAGGATATTTTTACTTGCTTTGGTGTTCCAAGAGAAATTGTGACAGATCAGGGAAGCCAATTCACAACCAACTTGGTGGAGAAGTTGATGGAAGAATACAAAATCAAGCACGGAAGATCTACTCCTTACCATCCGCAAGCAAATGGTCAAGTGGAGTCCACAAACAAAGTTCTTGAAAGTATCATCACCAAAACTGTTCATCTACATAGAAGAGATTGGGCAGAAAGGCTTCCAGAAGCCTTGTGGGCCTACAGAACTACATGGAGGAATACAACAGGAAATTCTCCCTATGAACTTGTTTATGGGAAAGAAGTCTTGCTCCCCATTGAGTTCCAAGTCAAGACCTTCAAGATAGCAGTTCAGTTGGGTATGGACTTATCAGAAGCCCAAAAGCATAGAATGGAGCAGTTGAATGAGCTAGATGAGATCAGACAAGAGGCAATTTTAAGAACTGATCTAGTTCAATATCAAAGAGCTAAATGGCATGACAAATACATCAAAGAGAAGAAGTTTCAAGAAGGAGATTGGGCATTACTATTTGACTCCAAGTTTAAAGATTTTAAAGGAAAATTTCAAACTCATTGGCTTGGGCCATATGAGATTGACAAGATCTTTAGCAATGGAGCGGTAAGAATCAAGACCATTGATGAATTTCAAACTCCTCTTATTGTGAATGGCCACAGATTAAAAGTCTATCATAAGCCACTCTCAAAAGAGGAATTTGTCAAAATGTTTCAAGATAATTCTGCAATAAGGCTAGTGAAGAAGAATCCTTCTTCTCCTCCAGCCTAGCCTTTGTTCTTTTCAGTATCAAGTAAAAAATAAAAAATAAAAAAATTGTATAAGCCTGAAAACCAATCATTGATTGGCAGTCTTATACAGAAAATGTAGGGTGAAAATCAGGAACACCTGACACCCTATATTTTCCAAAAAAAAAATCTCTCTTTCATTTCACAAGTTTTGTGACCACCCCCTCCATTTCATTCCACTTCATTTCTCTCCACTTCATTCCATTTCACTTCATTTCATGTATTTCATTTCATTTCACCAATAAAATTTTCTTTCATGACCATTTTCATTCAGTCATTTATCATCCATCTATTTCCATTCACCCAAATAATTGTTGTGTTAGTTTCCACAACTGACACCAGTTTCCGCAGCCAGAAGCAGTTTCTGCAGCCACCACTCTGTTTTTCAAAAATTTACAGTAAGATGTTATTTCCACAATCATGAAATCAAATGCAGGTATGAAGACATATTATGAAGACATGGGGCATTCAAAGACATCAATTAGGAGCAACTGATTGAAGACCAATGAAAAATGGCAAGAATTCCAAGGTATGAGTAAAAATTTATTTCAAATGGCATTCAAGCACATTTTTACATAGTTATAAACCATAGCTCCATTATATGCAATGATTGTGTTGACAAACTCTGTAACCATTCCACGATCTCTATATGATCCTACCACAATCCTTGCATTCATTTTCAAACGGTCCCATAATCAAGCCTCTGATCTTCGCTCACACTCCGATACTCCACCTGTGATGATGAAACGTGGTTGATTTGACTACGGCTTCTTTCAGCCGCACAAAATCCGTAGCCGTTGCATAAACGTGGTTGCATCTACTCTGCAGCCACCCAATTTTAAATATTGCCGGATGCGTTTTACTCCTCCTACTATTCTATTGATCTCACAACTGCATTTCCACCGTGCTCACGTAACCCTTTTCTGTTCTGCTTCGCCCCATTTTGTTCTCTGTTACGCTACATTTCGTATACCTATTCTCTGATATCCGCCTACAGTCACTGGTCTCCTCCATAAATTGTGCTCATTTCCGCTCATTCAGCCGTCTTACCTCCGTTAAACCCTCCTCACGCAGACAAGTTTTAAAGAGCAGAAAGAAGGATGGGTCAGTTGTTGAGAACAGAACCAGAAGGACCTAAATTCATGGAAGGATATCCGCAAGTCAGAGATATATTGAAAAAGGCAAAGTGGCTTCGGTTTATTCAAAAATTCAAAGGCTACCATAAGGAAGTAACAAAAGCTTTTGCAAGGTCTGTCAATGGTATGGATGTAGAAATTGGGGGCCTCAAATTTACGGTGAATGAGGCATCCATAGCAGCTGCTACAGAACTCTCTCAAGAAGGTGAACGCTGGTTAAAAAACAAGAGCATTAGTGATGAAGCCTGGAGAGTGATCCTACATAACCCAGGTATAGATGTAACTATTTTTAAAAAGGGAATTCCTGTTCATGCTTTGAAAGAAGAGTGGGCCACTTTATTGTTGGTTATTCAAAAATTTATCACCTGTGAGGGACGTTTTGGGTCAATGTATATGTATCATACCCGACTGTTGATGAATTTCCTAGACAACCAGGCCCTCAATCTACCATATTTTATATTAAATATTTTGAAAAAGATGTCTGTGACCGTCCAAAAGCATTTGGGGGACGTAGAACCACATTTGTATCACCGTGGTCTTGTGAAATTTTTTATTGAAAAACAGTTAAAAGAGAAAAAGGACACCTGGGAACAATTTTTGATTAGAAATTTCTTTGAAGAACCTCAAGAAATTCCTAAAGGAAGTACATCAAAAATAAGTATAAGAAAGAGAAAAAATGATAAAACTCAAAGCACTCCTACTAATACAGTTGAAAGAACTAGTAGAGAAGAAAGACTGTCAAAAAGGAGGAAGGAAGAAACCAAGGGTAAAAAGCCAATAAAATCAAAAGAGAAAAGAAGCATTGAGGCTGTGCATCAAACCCCTTCCTCAGAAGAAGATCATCAAGTGTTATCTGAGAGACTAGTTCACCTTCAGGAACAGTTATCTATGGCCAAAAAGAGGGGAAAATAAAAACAAAAGGGAAAAGACAGTAGTCCACAACGTGTAAGAAGAAGTTCCAGGCTTAAAGGGAAGTTGAGGAAAACACAAACGAAAGGACCCCATTTTATTGATTTGGGAGAAGAAACACCTGAACAAACTCCAGCTGGCCATAGTCCATCTCATTCTCAGTTAGACATTGAACATAGTCCATCTCATTCTTAGCCAGACGTTGAACATAGTCCACGACATTCTCAGTCAAATGTTGAAATTAGTCCTCAAGATGTTGACATGAGTCCTTTTCAGCCAGATTTTGAAGATAATTCTCCTCCACGGCATTTTGGGGACAACCCAATGAAAACGACACCCGAGATAGACCCAAAGCAGCAAGAAGTGTATGATTATATAGAATCTTTAGAAAGAGCAGCCACGGGTCCCAGCACTTCATCCACTCAGCCTCACACAGCACAAGAAGATCTAGTCCAATAATTGAAACAAGAAGTATTTGAGTTGGAGGTTTTAAATAGACACATTAAAAATGAAAATGAGGCATTAAAGGAACAAAGCAAATTGGACAAGATCATTCATGACAATACCATGCTACATCTGGGACTGTGGCAGAAAAAGAATAGGAAATTGAAGAAGAAATGCCAGAAGTTAAGTAGAGCACTGGTTAATATCAAATTCGGATGCTTGATGAAGAAGCCCAGGATGTTAGCAGCACCAAGGAAGAGGAGGAGAGGACTGGATGTACTGGCTGAAGTGTCAAGGCATATGAATTGAAGAAGGATTATCAAAATTTTGGTTGCATGAGGACATGCAACACCTTCACAGTGGGGGTATGTTGAGTCCCAAACTTGCATCTTTCTTATACACCTTTCTAGACCTTTTTCATTCACTTGGACCTTCTAAGTCATCAATATAATTGCATATTAATTTTAAAAGAGTATTTAAAATGGTTTTTAACTATGTTTTGTGTCTGCTATTTGAATTAGATTTTTGCTCATTAAGCTGCGGAATCTTCTCACTTTCTGCAGCTGTTGCAACTTTCCGCGGCCATTTTGTTAAAGTCTATATTGCAGGTGTCTTCAGGAAAATCGAGCCACATGGCCAAGTTAGAAATGATGTGGACATGGATCGTGTCCTATTGGCTCAGTTGAATTCACCTAAGAAGGCTGTGGTCAAAGGTAGCCAAGTGGTGGTCAACCGAAGAGTCCCATGGTGACAGAAATCTGTTTCTCATCACGTGAAGATTTGTGTGGTCGTTTCTAAATCACGGGAGACACATCAACACCTGTAAACGGCTCCATAAGCCGAATGCAACAGCCACTCTCCATAGATTTAATCCTCACGGCGGCCATAATGCTAGATCTCTGGACGTGGTGTTTCACGTGTCTTCTATCAGCGCAAACTTTAGGGAATTAGTTATGTCACCCTATGTTATAAATAATGCGTTCTCATACGCATAATAGTTAGCTCTATAATGTAATTGCGTCGCCATTGTGCTGTGACATTATTTCTCTGTTATGACCGCATTTTAAATATATGAGAAGACTCTGTTCATAAGCGTAATTTGTATTTGATAGCTGCTTCCCAAGGATTGTGCAGAGGGCCCCTGCACGCGCCGAGGTTTTGTGTATTACTGTATAGTTTCATGCTTCATTTCTTTACGTTCATTGTGTCATAGTCATTCACATGTATATATATTACATCTTTCATGGTATTTATGTTTCATCTTTGTCCATAATCTTTCATGCTTTACATTTTACTTCTGTCCATAATCTTTTATGCTTTATATTGTTGTTAACTGATCAGTGTTTTTGTTCCAGATTACAATAGGCAGCCCAGGCATTTGCACATCATTTTATAATAACTAATGACATGGAATCAATCTTGTCCTTCTGCTAATTTACTTTTCTTATTTTTTGTTTAATTCCAACACTGTTTTGTTTATTTCAGTCTTGCACATTTGCTTTAGTAGTTAGATTAGATATTAAATTGCTCATGTCATTTTCAGTTACCTCCGAAAGCCATAGCGAGACTAATGGTGAGGGATTGAAGTATGAGTGTGTAGTTTGATATTAGTTTACTTTTCTGCAAGTTAGATATTAAATTGTTCATGTCATTTTCAGTTACCTCCGAAAGCCGGACTAATGGTGAGGGATTGAAGTATGAGTGTATAGTTTGATATTAGTTTACTTTTCTGCAAGATAGATATTAAATTGCTCATGCCATTATCAGTTACCTCCGAAAGCCATAGCGAGACTAATGGTGAGGGATTGAAGTATGAGTGTGTAATTTGATATTATTTTATTATTCTACAAATTAGATATCAGATTGCTCAAGTTGTTTATGATTACCTCTGAAAGCCATAGTGAGACTAATGGTGAGGGGTCAGAATATGAGTTAATGTAATTTGATTTTAGATTTACTTTGTTTGCAATCTTTGGATTTCTTTGAGTACAGTTTCTTTTGTGTTTTAGCAGCAACAAGGATAATGGTTTTCATGATCAATAGTTCATTGTTTATTTAACTAGAATAGTGGCACATTTTCATTTCCTTTTAGGAACTAATTTTGTCATTGTATGTTTCAAAATCCTTTTGAGGTTTGAAGTTTGGGAAATCATTATAAAGGACAGCATTTCCTTGAACATTCATAACCATACTTGTCTTTTAAAATTTCCATCTCACATTAGGAAACCAACCAAGATAAATAAAAACCCAAAAACGACAAAAAGTAAGAGATAGGTTATCTTGCACATATAGTGCGCCACACTTCGTCAGCTTACGAATCCCGGATTGACAAATTAATGTAGCAATTTAGGACACACTAAATTGACCAAACAGTCACCCATCATAGAACTCCTCTAAAACTAGTGAAATGAATCACATAGCGTCAATCATCACCTCCGGGGCTTGCATCTAGTAACCATGACTTCCCAGGAGGTCACCCATCATAGAACTCCTCTGGCTCAAGTGCACTTAACAATGGATTTTTCCTCACAATGAAGCCCACTTAGCTTGCTACCCCATTTTCAAAACCTTAGCAAGTATTGTGCCTCATGAACCATTCAAGTAGAGCTCCCTTTACTCTTTGTATTTTTAAGTATGAGGCGTTTCCATGGTGCATTATATTACATATCATTTTTTGGATTCAACTATGTTAAGTAAGTCATTCATCTATGACCATTTCCATGAGAGGTAGTCGTAATTGATAATTTCTCATGATTTTTGAGTAGTCCACTTAGCACTCATTGCATCGGGTGATGCTCACAAGGGTGAAGAATTGGGATTGAAACTAGTGAAATAAATCACATAGTGTCAATCATCACTTCCGGGGCTTGCGCTCGGTAACCAAGACTTCCTAGGAGGTCACCCATCCAAGAACTCCTTTGGCTCAAGCGTGCTTAACTGTGGATTTTTCCCCACAATCAAGCCCACTTAGCTTGCTACCCCATTTGCAAAACTTGGATGTATAACTTGTAGTAATCAATAGATAATTAAACCAACATATTCATGCATAAACATAGAAATCAAAATGGAATAGAGTTCCCCAAATATTCTTCTTTATTAATAGATCTTCCATTTAGTACAATCATTTTCACGTGTGCACATAGCAGTAGGGTCCTTTAACACAAATCAGGACTAGGTCTCCGCACACATAAACAATAGGAGCCTTTCTACCCAGACTTACCCAACACTTCAATCAAAACATTAATAATAAGAAGATATATCATGTATGACTGTCCTTACTTGACTAAACTCTTACATATTTATATGACTCGAACAGACATATACCATGATCTCAAACCATGGTTTGAGACTCACTATTTCCCATTTCACCCATTACAATCATTAAGGAGCTTTGACCCACCCCAAAGCCTCTTTGATTTCTCCCACTTTGTGTGGTTCTTCTCCTTTTACTTCAAGGGAAAAGAAAATAATATGCTCCCCCTACAACCAATATCCTCCTGTATTGTTGATCTTCTGGACCTAAAATCTTGTTGAGATTCAACAAGATGATGAGCTTAGTGAAAAGAGTCACCTTCACTAAGTGGGCCCGCAGGCTATTTTTGACGCAAAGTCTATTTTTAGACTATGTCTATTTTTAGACATGTCGATCATATTCTATGAGTTGCAGGATGCTATTTGTGGATGGTTGGTCAAGTTGGAAAAATAGATGGACTTCTATTTTTAGACATATTGGGCGGAGTCTATTTTTAGACTGCCAGACTAAAAATAGATATGTCGAATATTATTAGCTCTTAATAATATTTGGACTCTAAACATTATCTTATTCTCTTGGAGCACTTCAGTTAAGTGCACAAATGTGGCACAATATCTGACAAAAGGAATTAAGTTATTCCTGAGGGTTTACTGGAGCTAATGCATGGAGGACTTCAGTTAGAACTCATGTGAAAGAGTTTGGTGGAGTTGGAGAAGTAGTTGGTGGAGTTGTATTTAGTTTAACTCAGTTAGACTCAGTTGAGCTAGTTGTATCTAGTCTAACTGATTGATACACTAGTGAGAGTGGTGTGAATTAATTAGTAAATTAATTCACTAAATAATAACTCATTAATCAACTGAAGAATACATCATTTAACTACAGCACATGGTAGTTTCAATGGAGACCAGTGGAGAGATAGGTGAAAGAGAAAGTGTGACTATCAGTTGTGACTATAGTGATGCATTGATTGCATCCAACACTCAGTGGAGATTCCAATGAGGATTGTGTGAGAAAGGATGGAGCAATTCGAGTTCATTTAGAGTCGTTCTTCAGCAGGGATTGTGCAGTAGAGGCAGGCTAGTAGGTGGCAAAGATTGGTGCATGGATTTGCAAGATCGGGCCTGATTAGTGTGTAGCGATTGTATTGTACTGAGAGCTTGATATGATAAGCTTTGTATGAGGATTGTTACATGATCTCTATGACATATATTATATAAATATAGTTGGGGTTTTTAGCTTCAGGCTTTCCCATTAAACAACTGTGTTAATGTGTGTGAATTTTTATTGTTTCATGTGTGCATTGCAACCTTGATTTAATTTCTGCAGATGATCAATGGTGTAATAGATTCTGTATTTTGCATGAAGTTAAAATAGTGTGAGATCAGGAGAATCTTGGACATATAACACATAATTTATATAATTCCTACATGGTATCAGAGCAGTTGATCATTGGAGGAGATTGCAATTATTGAAGCGGTTGAGTTTTGTGTTGGTGGAATTAGAATTTGCTGCAGTGTTTTCTTGGTGTCGAAGTTGAGCATTCATTGAAATGTATTTCAACGGATTGCAATTGGAGTATGCCCTTAATGGGAGCTCAAATTACATAGCATGGAAGGATAGGATGGAGGCAGTGCTAGATGATAATGGGTTGAAGGAGTTCATAGATGCTGATATTCTGAAGCCTGCTTCTAGCGATGCAGCCGTAATTGACGCATGGCAAAAGAAGGTAGCAAAGTGTCGAAGGATTCTATTGGAAGGTGTGAAGGACCACATTGTGTCTAGCCTTCACCGTAATGCCACTCCATTCTTAATGTGGAAGGCTTTGACAGATTTGTTCCAAAGCAGAAGCGACCAGAGGAAGTTGGCGCTTAAAGACAAACTCAGAAAAATAAAAATGGAGAAAGGTGACAGTATACCAAAATACCTCACGATGTTTGTCCACTGCAAGGATGAGCTGGGAAGTGTGGGGGTTAATGTTGATGAAGAATACTTGGTGAGCTTGGCTCTCCTTCGGCTTCTGAAGAGTTGGCATAGCTACAAAGACTCTGTCAATGGATGGGAGAAACTGCCAGGATGGGAGCAACTTTGGTCGGATCTTGTGCAGGAGGAGATAAGGCGGGGTACCAGGGATGGATCTTCATCGAAGAATGAAGATGAAGAAGATTTCTCTTTGGCTGCCAAAACTCGGAAAGGAAAAGGGAATAAATCTTCTAAATCTGAAGCTAAAGGCAAGAAGCAGGATTTGTCCAAGGTGAACTATTTTCACTGTCACCAGCACAGGCATTTCGCCACTAATTGCCCATAGAAGAAGAAGAATAAGTAGGATGTTGGATCTGCAGCTGGAGAGGCCTTAGCCTCACAGTTTGAGCTGGATTTTTCTTTGATCGCATACTTGGTTTCAAGTGTGATGGGATCGGTGTGGTTTCTTGAAAGTGGTGCGTCTTTCCATATGACCAGAGACAAATATTGTTTTAGTGATCTGGATGAAAAGGATCTTGGAGTGCACATAGAGATGGGCGATGATGGTAGATACAGTGCGACTAGTATTGAGACCATTTCCTTTAAGAGGGAGTCCAGTAAACCTTTCATCTTGAAGGATGTCATGCATGTTCCAGGATTGAAGAAGAATCTGATATCTATGTCGATGTTGGAAGACAAGGGTTATGATGTTGTTTTTAGCGAGGGAAAAGCCTTCCTGCACAGTAAAACAACTGGTCAAACCAGGAGGATAGGGATTCGAGTTAAGGATATTTATCAATTGCAGGTAGATGGTTGCGCAACAATGGCAGGCAAAGAAAAAGGAGTGGTGAGCCGGGATTAGGGCGAATTGTGGCACAGGAGATTGGGCCATCTTCACCATGGTGCTTTGAAAATTTTGCAGTAGATTTCTACCGGGCTTCACAAAGGTACACTTGCGCAGTCAGATCAGTGCAAGGGATGTAATTTGGGAAAATTTGTGAAGACCACTTTTCATGAGAAGGATAGTCGCGCCTCGATGATCCTTGAGAGAATTCACACAGACGTGTGTTGACCTTTCTCGGTTGCTTCAACTGCAAAGCACAGGTATTATGTGATATTTGTTGATGACTTTTCTCATAAGTGTTGGATCTTCTTCATGCAGAAGAAGAGTGAGACATACTCAAAGTTATGTGAGTTCAAGGTCGTGGTTGAGAAATAATCGGGGAAGTAGGTGAAAGATATAAGGAGCGATAATGGTGGTGAATACATCTCTGGTGAATTCAAAGACTTCTATAGAAAAGAAGGAATTCGTAGAGAACTCATAGCGCCTCATAACCCATAGCAGAATGGGGTTGCGAAGAGAAAGAATAGAATGATCATGGGTGCTGCATGGGTGATGTTGCATGATCAGGGCCTTCCCATACACTTGTGGGCTGAGGCATGCAACACTTCGGTTTTTGTGCAAAACCGTTGTCCTCATAGAGTACCTGGCATGAGTACACCCGAAGAGACATTTTCTGGTAAGAAGCCTGATATTTCTCATTTGAAGATTTTTGGCTTACCTGTTTACATTCATGTG
The DNA here is from genome assembly GCA_034641835.2 of Pinus albicaulis. Taxonomy (NCBI): domain Eukaryota; kingdom Viridiplantae; phylum Streptophyta; class Pinopsida; order Pinales; family Pinaceae; genus Pinus; species Pinus albicaulis. Next base: position 543,142,123 of record CM076574.1, on the reverse strand, counting down.
ACGAAGGATGCCAAGAAGAAGCTGGAGTTGACTGTAGAGGTTGGAATATTTGTGGGATACATAGAAACACCCCAAAATTATCGTGTGTATTTTACAGACAGTCGGATGACTATTGTGCAACAAGATATCAAATTTCATGAGGAGAAAGCCATGAAGTTGTCGCTTGAGAGGGAGCTACACTTGCATGCAGAAGAGGAGCTACTTGTTCCTAAATATGAGCCTCAAGATGTGGATCAACCACAAGAGGAGGTTCATGGAGTGGAAGAAACCACTCATGCAATGCCAAACATCAGAGGGCGGAAGCACACTACAGAAGCTGAGCGACTGAATCTTGATGCATCGCAGAATGTAGGAGCTCCTACATTACAGTGCAGACAGAGACAGTCACCTGACCGATTTACTGGATACATGGCTCTGATGAGCAAGTGTATCGTGACAGAGCCATCCTCTTTCGAGGAAGTTGTGGAGGATCTTGCATGGGTAAATTCCATGGTGGAAGAGTATGATTCGATTTTCAGAAACAGTGCATGGGAGATTGTCCCAAGGCCAGAAGGGAAATCAGTGGTAGGTTCGAGATGGATCTACAAAGTGAAGCAAGCTACTGACGGGAGCATCGAGAAGTATATTGAAAGATTTGTTTCCCGGGGCTTCTCACAGATCAAGGGGGTCGACTATGAAGAAACCTTTGCACCTGTCGCAAGGTATTCTTCCATACAGACCATCCTTGCTCTCTTAGTGCAGATGGGTTGGCACATTCATCAGATGGATGTGAAGACTACGTTCCTCAATGGAATAATTGAGGAGGAGGTGTACATTGAGCAGCCTAAAGGATTCGAAATCTTCAGTAGTGAGTCACATGTGTGCAGGCTCAAAAGCGCGTTGTATGGGCTGAAATAAGTACCTCATGCTTGGTACACACTGATAGACAATTATTTCACCGGACTTGGTTTCGCTAAGAGTGAGGCAGATCCAAACCTATACCAGATTGTGGTGGAGGGTAAGCTTTTGATCATTGTGGTTTATGTAGATGATTTAATACTAACGGTGATGAACTGTTGATACACTCATGCAAGGCAGATCTTGCAAAGGAGTTCGAGATGAAGGACTTGGGCCTCCTTCATTATTTCTTGGGATTGAAAATTTGGCAGTGGAAAGGGGAACTGTTTGTGTCTCAAGGCAAGTATGCCCGAGAGATACTGGAGAAGTTTCACATGCAAGGCTGCAAGCCTACCAACACTCCTCTTCCTGGTGGTTGGAGGAAAGAGGATGCTACATCGGCAGAGGTAGTGGATGCCACTATTTATCAAAAGTTGGTTGGTTCGCCCATGTATTTAGTCAATACATGACCAGACATATGCTATGCGGTGAACTAGCTTTCAGAAGCGATGGTTAAGCATACCAAGCTCTTTTGGAATGCAGGCAAACATGTCCTAAGGTATCTTAGGGGCACATCTGGGTATGGATTGTGGTACAGACAGTCGGATGAGGTGAAGCTACATGGCTTCACGGATGTAGATTGTGTAGGAAGACCAATGGATAGGAAGAGCACATCTGGAGGGATTTTCAATATCGTATCTATAGTAGTTTCTTGGTACAGCAGGAAACAAAGATCCGTGGCACTCAGTTCAGCGGAGGCCAAGTACATGGCAACAAGTTTGTCTGCATGCGAGGTTATATGGATGAGGAAGATCCTGGTTGGTTTGTTCGGTTCTCACTTAGATCCTACTGTGATATATTGTGATAATCAGAGTTGCATTAAACTCTTATTTAATCCAATATTTCATGATAGATCTAAACATATTGACATCCGGTACCATCAAATCAGAGATTGTGTGCAGCGGAAGATCATGTTGCTTTCTTACATTCCTACGGAGGATCAGGATGCAGATATTCTGACGAAGGTGCTCACCAGGAGAAAATTTGAATACCATAGAGATAGGATCGGGGTGGCAGATAATCCCTATCTTGTTGAGAGGGAGTGTTGAGATTCAACAAGATGATGAGCTTAGTGAAAAGAGTTGCCTTCACTAAGTGGGCCCGCAGGCTATTTTTGTCGCAAAGTCTATTTTTAGACTATGTCTATTTTTAGACATGTCGATCATATTCTATGAGTTGCAGGATGCTATTTGTGGATGGTTGGTCAAGTTGGAAAAATAGATGGACTTCTATTTTTAGACATATTGGGCGGAGTCTATTTTTAGACTTCCAGTCTAAAAATAGATATGTCGAATATTATTAGCTCTTAATAATATTTGGACTCTAAACATTATCTTATTCTCTTGGAGCACTTCGGTTAAGTGCACAGATGTGGCACAGCAGCTGACAGAAGGAATTACGCTATTCCTGAGGGTTTACTGGAGCTATTGCATGGAGGACTTCAGTTAGAACTCATGTGACAGAGTTTGGTGGAGTTGGAGAAGTAGTTGGTGGAGTTGTATTTAGTTTAACTCAATTAGACTCAGTTGAGCTAGTTGTATCTAGTCTAACTGATTGATACACTAGTGAGAGTGGTGTGAATTAATTAGTAAATTAATTCACTAAATAATAACTCATTAATCAACTGAAGAATACATCAGTTAACTACAGCGCATGGCAGTTTCAGTGGAGACCAGTGGAGAGATAGGTGAAAGAGCAAGTGTGACTATCTGTTGTGACTATAGTGATGCATTGATTGCATCCAACACTTAATGGAGATGCCAATGAGGATTGCGTGAGCAAGGCTGGAGCAATTTGAGTTCTTTCAGAGCCATTCTTCAGCAGGGATTGTGCAATAGAGGCAGGCTAGCAGGTGGCAAAGATTGGTGCATAGATTTGCAAGATCGGGCCTGATTAGGGTGTAGTGATTGTATTGTACTGAGAGCTTGATATGATAAGATTTGTATGAGGATTGTTACATGATCTCTATGACATATATTATATACAGATAGTTGGGGTTTTCAGCTTCAGGCTTTCTCGTTAAACAACTGTGTTAATGTGTGTGAATTTTTATTGTTTCATGTGTGCATTGTAATCTTGATTTAATTTCCGCAGATGATCAATGGTGGAATAGATTTTGTATTTTGCATAAAGTTAAAATAGTGTGAGATCAGGAGAATCTTGGACATATAACACATAAGTTATATAATTTCTACAAAGCTCCCTTTTGATATGTTGAGTGCTGCTAGTTGTATTTCATCCTCTTGAGGAAGCTCTAATTGAGGGAGGTAAGAGGAAATTCTCCCAAATATTTTCTTAAGTACTCAAACTGGTCTCTTGGGAAAGGTTTGGTGAATATATAAGCTACCCGCTATTTTGTAGGTACATACTCCAACATTACAATTTGATTTGAATCTTTCCCTATGAGGAAACGGTACTTGATTGGAATATGCTTTATCTTTGAATGAAAAACATAGTTCTTCGACATGCTTATTGCACTTTAATTATCAAAAATGATTGGTATTGGCTGAAACATATATCACTTTCAAATCTTTTAAAGTATTCTTCATCTATAATAGTTGAGTGCAACAAGAATTTTTTTTTATATATTTTTCTTTAGAAATAAAGAGATAAATTGAAGCCTACTTCTTAATTAACTATGAAACAAGACATTCACCAAGAAAGAAATCACCACCACTATACCATCATTAGTAAAAAAATTAGTGAAAAATATTTACCTTTGGGGTACCAAACTCCATAGTCCATTGTGGCTCCTAAATATTTGATAATCCTTATTCTTGTAAGGAGACGTGTAACAACCAACACCCTACCCACCCCAGTGTGGTTTTGTTATTAATGCTAATCGAATGACTCTTGTCATCCCTTAGAAGAATGGGATTTGTTTTTTGTGTCTCTTATGCACATCCTCCTTGTTTAGGATTGAATTTATTTAGATAAGTTTGTCACTTCTCATTTTCACACATGAGCACAAGTCTTACATCTCAATAGCTTCATTTTATTTATTTATAGATAGTTTTGGCACTTCTATACATGCACACACACACATACACACACCCATATTTAATGAGTCCCACCTGTACATACAATAATCCTTGAGACCAATAATAACTTGACATGTCGCCCTTCTGTGGAAGTCCCCACAGTCGCATAAAAGACGCGCAGTTTCCATTTGTATCCCTGCACCCATACGCTTCAACAATGAGGTCCTAGTAGGAAATTATGATACAGTAATGTGTGTGAGGATTATGGGGGGGGGGGTTCACCCCTCAGAATTGGTGGTAAAGGAAAGCCATTGATCACCAGATAGATGATCCTTATTCATTCCCACAACCTATAGCCCTATTTCCAATACCACTACAATGGGCATCGGAGAGAGTGGTATAGGGTTTTTTAAAACCACTACATGTTCTGTTGATGTGCACATGATGTCAATTTTGGCCCATACACCACTCGATATCGCACATCACTAGGTCCTCGATGGTGTCTCAATATTAACATCCTAGTGCTCACAAAATTCCCTATGCCTAAAGCACTGGGGTCTAGTCTCTAAGGCCACGTGGATTTGTGGACCATACCCCCATGCAACCCTTTCTCCTGATTGGTCCATGGGGTGGTAGTGCCACATCACCCTGCACCAAACCATATCGACACTCTCCCAACTGCTCCCCCTTTTGCATCTCTAAGGCGGGGACCACTAGTACATGTCATCACTTTTGTAACACCCTCCTCCCACATTTACCCAAGCTAACTGGTCCACCAGTGTAAAAATGTGATGGAGAGTTACTATAATATGATTCAACTCCCCAAGTATGGTTAAGGAAGTGGAATTGAAAAACCAAAACAAAACCACATTTCCTTAGAATCTATAGGACCCCTAGGGGCTATCCAACCACTCCAGGTGTCAAACCCCCGAGTTAACCTACTTTCTGACTGAACTAGACCCTCATTTGCGCTCATGACAAGCCCTCCATGCGCTTGAAAACCTGTAGTCTCATGCATAACAAGGGAATCCATGCGACTACATAATTTTTCACGTAGTTATGTGCCAACGACCCCAGGTTTTTAGCCACTTTTTCAGGGCTAAGACTTAGGCCTCTTACAAGAACTTGACGAAACTCTCAGACAGAATAAATACCAAGATGACAAGGGCTATAATGCAAAAATTTAACAAGGACCTCACTTGAAAAGGCCTAGCCATGACAAACATTCCCTCAAACACATCATGAACATGTAATCTACAGGCCATATAAACAAATGTAAGCATATGGACTTCATACTTATCTGAGAATCATTAAGAAGGACTGATGCCCCCTCATAATAGGTGCAATATCATATATTAGGCCATGCATTCATTAACATTTCATTTACTAAACAAAACATAAGGAGATCCATAAATCAAGTCTACCTTAAACCATGCTTATAACCAACATATAACCAACATATCAAAAATAATAGAAAAACCATTATAACAATATAATAAAAAACATATTTACACATAATACACAAGAGGGAAAAAACACTTATTAACATATGCAAAATGCAACTAGGTCAGGGACTTCCACGTACCACCCGACCATAGATTGGGTTGAACCAAATCTTTCTTTCAAACAATCACCCCTGTGCCATATTCCAAGCATGAATGTGGGAATCACAGCAAAAAAAACCATGGATTCCTCAATATTTACTATGTATCCCACCATTACCGGTCAAGGGATTCCTAGGCCAAATGATAAACATACACTACGTGCTTTATCACAATCCCACCATATACCGGTCAAGAGATCACTCGACCCTAAACAAGCATGGATGCCTCGAGAGCTCTCCACCTAAACTATGAGGAATTTTTCTGTCTCCACCCTCTAGGATTTATTTTGTGTCCCGCCATTAACAATCAAGGGATTCCTAGGCCTTGATACCACCCCACTTAGTTTCGAAACCATCCAATAATCCATCTCAACCAAGTAAAAGAACCCCATCACACAATGGCTATCCAGAAATGGCAAGGCAAGGCTGAAAACCACTGTCACACATGGAAAAACCAATGGAAATGACAATAAGAGAACCAAATACACACATTTATGTACCATGCATTCAAAAAATATAAATAAAATCATACATGTTACTCGATACGTGTAGTTAATCCAGTTGTAGCAGCTTGATCCAACTCTTCCTTGCTTGATCTTTGCTTTCCTTTGTCTTTTTTGTCCCTCCTTTGCTCTCCTTGCTCCAATACTAGAGTGCTCCAAGAATGCTATAAGTGTCAAAGAGTATGAGAGAGAGAGAGAGAGCTACAAAACTGGACTAACAAAATCTACCACTAAAAAAAGTTGTGAAATGATACTTAGAAGCGTTTTTATCAATGAGGCCTATATTTTCTTCATTTTCCATTATTTTCCTTCAATTTCCTCCTCACATGCAACCTATGAACTTTCATATTCCTTTTCTCCTATTTTCCATTATTTTCATAAATAAATGCAAATAATTCTTCTTTTCCTTTTTAATGCCTTTTCCTTTTCCTTTGCTAATTTTCCTTTAGCCATAATAAACCAAATGAACACCCACACTAGGTTTTTTTTCCCAGCATTTATCTTCAAATACGTGTCCCATGACCTTGATATTATTTTTCCTTTATTAAATTTATTACATAAACTTTTAACTAGGGGTTGTTACAAACCCCTCCCCCTCAGGGGAACACCTTACTCAGTGTTAAATGACATATACAACCAGAAAAACCATTGATAACCAAAAAATACTTCCCATGGAGCTTTATAACTTAGCTCGATGTAGTATTTACAATGAAAAACCTACTAAAAAATAAACCAACATGATAAACATAACAACATGACACCCATACCGCTTATTGGATATTTATAACACAACCCGTTGAGGTATTTACATACATATACATATATACATATACCAAAATTGTTTTTCCTCAATCGGAAAACAATGAAGGATACCTAGCCTACATCTAATCAATCATCTCCCATGTAGCTTCATCGGGCCCAAAGTGCTTCCAATGCACTTTAACCTGATTGATTACTCGATTCTAGAGCACGAGCATATTTTTCTGGAAAATACACTGAGGTTATGGCTAGAATTATCCTTCTGGTTCCACCTGCAATAGAAACCAATGAATAACATGATCAACATCCTTCACATATATTTTAAGCAATGAAACATGGAAAAAGTCATGGACTTTCACATATATACATATACCAAAATTGTTTTTCCTCAATCGGAAAACAATGAAGGATACATAGCCTACATCTAATCAATCATCTCCCATGTAGCTTCATCAGGCCCAAAGTGTTTCCAATGCACTTTAACCTGATCGATTACTCGATTCTAGAGCACAAGCATATTTTTTTGGAAAATACACTGAGGTTATGGTTGGAATTATCCTTCTGGTTCCACCTGCAATAGAAACCAATCAATAACATGATCAACATCCTTCACATATCTTTTAAGCAATGAAACATGGAAAAAATCATGGACTTTCACATATATACGTATACCAAGACTGTTTTTCCTTAATCGGAAAAAAATTAAGGATACATAGCCTACATCTAATCAATCATCTCCCATGTAGCTTCATCGGGCCCAAAGTGCTTCCAATGCACTTTAACCTGATCGATTACTCGATTCTAAAGCACGAGCATCTTTTTCTGGAAAATAAACTGAGGTTATGGCTGGAATTATCCTTCTGGTTCCACCTGCAATAGAAACCAATCAATAACATGATCAGCATCCTTCACATATCTTTTAAGCAATGAAACATGGAAAAAATCATGGACTTTCACTATCAAAGGAAATGAAAATAGATAGGTCACCAATCCAATCCTCTTAAGTATCTCAAAAGGCCCACAATACCAAGGTGATAACTTATCACATGACCCCAATCCTCAAGGATCTCTTCTTGGGCTTGATGCACAAGTACACATGCTCACCAACCTGAAACTCCTTAAATGCCCAATGTTGATATAAATAATTTTCTTGTTTATCCTATGAAACTTTTAGATTTGGTTTGATAACCTGCATTTCCTATTCCATGTCTGCCAAAATATCTAGTCCTATCAATACCTTGTTCACTTGATCACTCCAACTGATGGGAGTATTACAAATTTTCCCATAGAGTGCCTCAAAAATAATCATCCTCAGTGACTCTTGGTACCCATTGTTTTAAGAAAACTAAACCAGTAGAAGATACTATTCCCACTTCTACTGTGGATGCATCACATACTTCCTCAACATGTCCTCAAAAATAATGTTTACCCTCTCTGCTTTTTCATCATTTTGTGGATGGTAAGCTATGCTAAAGGACAAATTTGTACCAAAACCTGCAAATAACTCTTTCTAGAACGTATAAATGAACTTAGCATCCCTGTCTAACAAAATATTCTTTGGTACACCATGCAAACTCACTATATCTCTAATGAAGACCTGTGCCACATCACTAGTTGAATACGTATACTTTACCAGAATGAAGTGTGCTACCTTTGTCAACTTGTCCAGAACAACCATGATGAAATCATGTTGTCTAAATGTCCTCGACAAACGTGTAATGAAATATATAGAAATGACCTCCTATTTCCACTCTGGAATCAAGAGCGACTGTAGTAAAACACCTGGATATATAAACTTTTTTTTTACCTGTTAAAAATCCAAACATTTAGCCACAAAATTTGCCACTTCCTTCTTCATATTCATCCAATAGTAGAACTTCTTCACTGCTGTCAATTTTTTCTGATATCCTGGATGACCTGAATATGGATTAACGTGAAATTCCCTTAATATAATATTCTTGAGATCTTTGTTGTCCGACATGTAGACCTATCCATAAATCTGACTAAACCATCTGTTGTGAGATGATATTCCACATCCTGATCACTTGTATCCTGCTGTAACTTGTGCCTAATATCCTTGTATATGTCATCCTACTATCCTCCCTACAAGATATGATTCTATAAATATGTACCATATGAATGCATAATTTCTATATGATTCACCTACACTCTTCTGCTAAGATCATCTGCAACCTTGTTTTCCTTTCCCTTAATGTACCTGATCTCGATGTCAAACTCACTAATTTTCACCAACCATTTAGCTTTTCTGCGATTCATATCTGGTTGATAAAATAAGTAACTCAATCCACTATGGTCTCTCATAAATACGAACCTCCTGCCAAGAAGATAATGTCTCCACATATTTAATGCATGGATGATTGCTTCAAACTCATTATCATGTGTCACATAATTATGCTCGTGCTCATTCAATTTCCTTGTTTTTTAACATACCACATGTCCCTCCTACATAAGGAATCCACCAAGCCCTATATTGTAAGAATAGGTGCACACCAAAAACTATTTATCCATATATTAAATCTTGAGAACTCGAGCATTTTTTGGCAACTTCTCAAAACTTGCTACACATTCCTCTGTCCATTCAAATTTCTTACCTTTCCTTTGCAAATATGTGATAGTATATGAAATCTGTGAGAGTTTCCTGATGAACCTCTTGTAATAACCTGCTAAACCCATGAATGATCTTACCTCATCCACATTCCTAGGATATTCCCATTCAATGATAGCCCTTATCTTTTGTGTATCCACTACAGTTATGCCTTCATTGGAAAAAACATGCCCCAAGTAATGTACCTTTGTCTAAAATAAACTGCATTTTATAAGCTTGGCATAAAACTAATGTTCTCTTAGCACTTTTAATATGAATTCTAAGTGTTTGACATGCTCTTCATCATTCTTAGAATATATTAATATATCATCAAGGAACACAATAACAAAATTTTCTAGATAGGGATGCAACACACTATTCATCAAGCACATAAAAATAGTTGGAGCATTAGTCAAACCAAATGGAACTACAACAAACTCACAATGGCCATACCTGGTCCGGAAAAAAAGTCTTGTAAATTTCATCTTCTTTGATGTGTGCCTGATGGTAGTATGATCGCATATCAATCTTTGAGAACAATGTTGCTCCCTTCAACTGATCAAACAAGTCATCAATCCTAGAAAACAGATATGTGTTCTTGAAGGTTACCTTGTTTAGCTTCATGTAATCAATGCATATTCTAAGAGTACCATCCTTCTTCCTCACAAAAAATACTAGTGTACCCCATGGTGATATAATTGGCCTAATGCATCCCTTTTAAAGCAGTTCTTTCAGCTGCAACTTTAATTCCACTAACTATGGAGTGCTCATCCTATGTGGTGCCTTCGATGTTGGTGTTGCCCTTGGTATCAACTCAATAGAAAATTCCACTTCTCTATGAGGAGGAAACTTTGAAATACTTTTAGGGATACATCCTAAAACTATTGTAACACCATGTACCTATTCAAAACCTCTGCATCCTCAACAACCTTACATTTATTACTGGAGATATTGTAATATTCCCAATTAGCCATGAGCTAGTTGGAATATTCAATTTTGTTTCATTGCTTTGTTTAAAGAATAAGAGGACAAAGGGAGTCCATAATTCTCCTTAATAATTAATAAATCAATGCCAAATGTGAAAGAGACAAATCTTGGCAGCTTAATTAAGCACCCTTGGTGTGAAAAGGGGTTGGATCACTTTGACCGGGTCAACCTTGACCAAATCAACAACGTTGTCATGGAGGAGTGGTCATCAATGAGGGACATCACAGTTTTAGATGGAGATGCTTTGTGTGAATGTAGTAATATTTTTTGATGGGGCTTTGTTACACAGCAATTTGTCACCGTCCCTGTAATTCCCGATCCCGCACAATTGGAGGGCTCATTCCGTGACCTGTGAGCAATGACATGACTTGAAAACACTTTCATGGCATTCCTCTAAACATGTACTATCATTTCCCTGAAGACAAATCCTTGTGAAAAACCCTAAAAACACCCCCTTTTTCATTGGCGTGGGTAGCCAGTTCATTACCCACGCCAATGGGGGAAATCCTTCAAAGAGGGCACGCCAATTGGCGCTCTGTCCCAAAGTCGCACTCGCGCCAGCCATTTTAAGGAGTGTTTTTTAAAAATAAATGGCGGAATTTTCGTCCTAATTGATCCAGGAACTGGTATCTAATTTGAGTTGGGAGGTTTGGCTCTGGATCTCCATGTAAAGGAAGTGGTTTTCCACCTCTCATGGAAGCTTCCTTGAGGATAGGGCCAATCCCATGATTATAGGGATCCCAACTCCCCTTCCTCCATCTATAAAAGCTTGCTCATCTCATTTGCAAGCTAGTCTCCAAGTTCCCAAGAGCCTAATGCTGCAAGAGCTTTGATCCATTCCCTTAAGGCCAAATCCAAGCAAGGAGATTATTGTCGAGACATCCGAAGAGAGAGGCTTGTCACATCCCCGAAAGGCTTTGTCGAGACGTGTTCCGCTGGCGACCCTCCGAAGGAGAATTCAACGTCAGGGCTATGGTTGTATTCTTCTTTGATTGATTAATGACACGCGACTATTGGTTATGGTTCCACTCTTGTTGTTGATTATGATGTTGAGTTATGTCTTCTCTGACTGACATATAGTTGCATATACTGGATTTTACGCTTGTGTTTGTTTCGTTTCTGGCGTGTGAAAGTGTCTAATCACGAAGATCGTGAGGATTGTGATTTTCCAGAGCTAAGGAACGAGAGCGCTACTTTCTCTACAAGCGACAGCGTTGGATTCTAGGTAAGCCTTCATCGCTAGTTGGTTTATTTTCAATTAGGAACCTGCACTATAGCGTGAACGATTGTTGCTAGACCCGGTCTGGGCTAGTAGGGATCGCCTCTGTCCACAGAGGGGATTTACCTCCACAACAAATTGGCGACTCCGCTGGGGATCATCTAGCTTGTTGTTGTTTATTTTATAAGCTATAGACGGAGCCTGAAGTTAGCCAGATAGCCTTCGAAACACTCTTGCTCTGCAATTGCGAAGTAGATCAAAGCTTCTTCAGTCTATCTCCGATTTAGTTTGTAAACTGAACACTTGGAGTATTGTCTTGTCTTTTCAGTTGTTTCTCGATTCTGCTTGCTTGTTCGACTCTTTTGGCTGGCTATTTTTGTGTTTGGATTTTGGTTCAGCCCCAGAGGATCAGATCTGACCTCTGCTTTTCCGAATTTTCATCCTTTCATGGTTGGCTTGATTGGCGCGGTTTCCACCCTGACAATCGCGCCAATTGGCGCGGGTTGCCAGTTCATCACTCGCGCCATCCCCTGTCTGGCACAGATTACAGCCATACAGTCACGCCACCTTCCATAGGTGCTAGGGTTTACCCTTGCTCGGAAGCTTCTTTTGGTCAGTACTTTACTTCTGGGTTTGTTTTGGATTCTGCTTGAAGTGGTGAGTCTGGTCTTGGTTGGGAGAAATTCTTTGTTTTTTCATTTTCAGGCGTTGGCGCTAGTTGTCAGTTAGCAACCCACACCAATTGGGCATTGGCGCTAGTTGTCAGTGAGCAAGTCACGCCAGTTGGCGCTAGTTGTCAATGACAAAGTCGTGCCAATTTCAGGGTGTATGAAATTTGAGACTTTTTCCCTAAATCCTTCACCAGTGTGTCTTTCCCTTCCGGTCTTTTCACTGTATGAGCATAGATTACATTGCTCATTGTTTGAGATGTCTTCTCTTCATGATTGTTTGATGTAAAAGGGAATGAATGCCTTGTTTTCATCTCTTGATTTGGAAGTCCTCTTTGTGTTTGACCTCATATGTCTTGTCGCCTTTTGAGGGACTTCGTGACAAAGTGTTTGAAACAACGATTGCATTCTTAGTGTTTGTTTACATCTCTTTTGCATTCATCCTTCATTAAGGAGATTTGTGTTCTTTTAGTTTTCATCTCATAGTTTTCTTTTCGTTAAAATGCATTAGATCGCATTGCATTGAAAAGTATTTTTTGAGATCCATCATTGAACTTAGATTACATTGTTTAATGATTGAAAACTAGAAATTGCTTTGATTGCATTCTCTTTTATTAAAAGCATGCATTAAGTAGATTCTCATTTCATCGAAAAATGCATTGAGTGCATTCTTATCATTTGAAAAGGAAAAGGAAATTGTGCATAGATTACAATTGCATAGTTTTCGAAAAAAAAAGAGGATTTTGCATAGATTACATTGCATCATTTGCATCGTTGAATGTTTTAGAATAATTTTGGATAGTGAAAGTAATCTAGTTTGGAAAAGTTTCATTTTCAGTGTTGTTGTTTTTTGCATCATTGTTTGAAGCTCTTCCCTTAACTAGATAGCATTCATCGAATTGAAAAGATTTCTTTTCTCATATAGTTGCATTTAGGCGATTTTGAGACATCACATTCGCTAGGGCCTGAAAACTAAAACGTAATTGAAGATAAAAATTAAAATTTACTCAATTTACACTAAGGCAACATTGAAATCTAACGAAACACATTTAGAGGTCTAGGCTAGAGACGTGTTCCGTCGTCTTTAAACCTAGTAGCTGTCGTTCGCCTCTTGGCTTTAGACAGCACTAGTACGGACTTGTGCTCCCCATACCGTCGTGTATATAAAGGGAGACCCCACTAGGTTTCTATCCTTTATCCATAGGAAGCTGATTTTGTCGCCCTATACCCGTGATACACCGGACACAGCATTCGGGGAGATTGCCTGCACGTACGTTAAGTCCTTGGTTGATTTCTCTTTCATTTTGAAACCAAGGTGTGTATTGAAATTCACGGTTATTTGGTACACCCTTTGCCTAGTATTCCTGAGTAGTCATTTGATCTTTTATAACTCTTTAAATTTGAAAGGATCACCAAGCGCTTGTCCTTTCACGCTTGCTTCAAAACTGAAAGAGATAGAGTCACCTTTCATCTGTTTCTCGACTCTTAAAACATGAAACGGTGAAGTTTCTAAGTTTCAATGTCGTAAAATAAATCACCTACGATCACACACCCTTTTAGAATTTGCTTCTTGGCCGTTTGATTGTGTGCCTTGTTTTTTAGCCCGTGTGCGGTTTTGAGTTGTTGATGGCAACTTTTCTAGAGATCACCAACCAAGGAATCCCCTCCAATGGGAATCCTAGTCATTTTCCTCCTTTTGGGAATGTTGGTGCTCCTTATATGGCAACATTGTCTCTTCCTGGGTTAACTATTGGGTTGCATGTTTGGTTGTTCTCAACCTCTGTGGTTCCGAATGCCTCGTCTACTGTTCAATCAGTTCCTCCACCTGAATAACATCATGTTGATTCTAAGGTGGACCTCTCCCCTTCTTCGCCCGTTTCTGCGTCCTCCTCTTCTACTTCGCCTAGTGAAAGTCTGGATTCAAGTAACCGGGTGGCTAAGAAGAAGAAGAAGACAAAGAAGAAGAAGTCCAATAAAGGCGAGGCTAGCTCTGCGGCTATTGCGCCTAAGAGTGCAGCTACTGCTTCTGAAACATCTCTTCTTTACAAACCTTCCAACCCTCCACGGAAAGTCAAGTTCCCTTGCATGTTCTGCACAGGAGACCATATTCTTCGAGACTACCCTGGCATTCCCAAGGTGCTTGAAGCATGGTCCAACGGTTGTCCGCCGTTGCCTTTGGCTTCCGGGAGTCAAGTTGGGGGCACGTCCTCAACTGGTGCTGGTAAAAATCCTAAGAAGCAGGGTAAGATTACCAATCCCTGTAAGTTGTGTGAAGGGCACCATGCCATTCACCTTTGTCCATACATGGATGAAGACAAGCAAGTTTTGGACAACTCAGCTGTTTCTGCACCATGCCTCCTGGCTGGTTATAAACGACTCTCTTTGAGTCCTCCTCCAGCTGATCCTACGGTTGGTCAAGAGTCATCCTTGGTCAATCCCGCTCCCTCGGAAATTCATGTTTCAGAATCTATTCCCGACCAACCATTGGTCGTGGGATCGGTTGAGATGGCTCCGTCTACGGTGCACCAGGTCTTTTCCGTCAAGAGTGGCTCTCACACCCCCCAGGTTCTTCTTGTTTCTTTAGATTCCTCGAACTTGGAGAAAGATTCTCCTGTCCCTATACCTCAAAAAGTTGCTCCTCCGCCTCCCGTGATGGAGGTCCCGGAGGATACTCCTCCCACCTTTGAGATGGAGGTCGTGGAGGATGCTCCTTCTTCTTCCGTAACACCAGGGGAAGACCATCTTGGTTCGATGGTAGCTCCTCCAAGAAGTTTGGTCGCTGTTGTGACCAGCAACAACCCCCCTTTTATTTAATATTAGTAATAATATTAAATAAATGAGGACCCTTAGTTAAAAAATCCAAAAAATCAATTAGAATTTGTTTGCCTTTTAAAATAAAACTTTCTATCATAAACCTATAGAAATCCCTTTGAAAGAATATTTAGAAACACTTAAGTTTATGATAGATTATAATAAAATTTCTCTTTAAATAAGATAGCGCATCCATAACAAAATGGTATATATAAAACGCATTGATCGCAGATCGCATAGTGCAGAAAATAGAAATGATTAATGAATATCTTTTGCGCTCTTTTCAATTATGCGCTTTTGCGATTTTGCGTTATGCGCCCTTTTCAATTATGCGATTTTGCGATCATGCGATTTTGCGATTATACGCTTTTGCACTTTTTGCGATATGCGCTATTGTGCAATTTCCGCATTTGCGCTATTTTTATGACTGCGATGACTTCATTTTGCGATATTGCGACATTACGATATTGCGCAGCAAATCACAGATCGCAATGTCGCAGATTCATATAGGCGCGCTATCCCAAGGCAATCTTCCCATATGTCAAATCCGTTATACGCTTTAATGATTATATTAAATGATTGGATTGATTATTAATGTGAAATGAGATTGTGTTTAGATTGAAAGTCGTTTCACAATTTAAATATTATATTTCATCCGCTTTCACATTCAAAATAGTCTCATCAGCTTTCTTATATCATTACTCTCATTTATTCGTAAAACGCAGGCACGAAGGAGAAAATGACTATACAAAGCTTCCGCTAAACACTATGGGTAAGAAGGAGAAGAGCTCGAGTTCTGAAAACAAAGAAATGGCTTCGCTATATGCAGACACTGCCTGTAATAAGGATGCCGATATATCCACTTGGGAAGGAATGTATAATCTGCTGGAGGAAGAAAACCCTGTGGTGATAAAAGTTGCAGCTACAGCAGGTTCAAAGAATACGTCTGAAGCAACCCTTAGAGACTTGGCTTGCTCATTTCTGCATAGAATAGCAGCAAGGCCAAGGATTCTCCCATATACAGACATGGTGAGATGGGTGCTAGATAGCACAGATATTTCAGACAGAAAATTCAGAACTCCATCTGAAGAGCTAATCGGGTCATTCACCATAGAAGATCTAAGATTAATGTATAAGCTGCCAGAACCTCAGGCGACTTTCAACAAGCAATTTATGGAATATTTTGCCAAAGAACACTCAAATTTGGCAGAATGCACAAAGGAGTGGACCAAAAGAAGTGAACCATTGAAGAAAAACAAACAAGGTATGTACAACATGGGTTCACTTACCTCTCCTTATTGTCTTACTGCTGCCATGTTATGCAGGCTTTTTGGAAATCCTGACATAAATATGATCTTACCCGAATGGCTTCCTTTGTTGAATGCGGTTGTTAATTATACAATTGTAGACTGGGCCAAAATTCTATCTGATAATCTCACCACTGCTATTTTTCACTACCGGTCTAAACGAAATGTTTCCCAGCGGGTTTATCTGCCTTTTTATTTATCTGCTTATGTCATGGACGCCATCTGCTATGTCTCTAAATTCCCTGTGATGGGCTGGAAATGGACTATCCACGATCCTTTGCCCATTCATGTGTACCATAAAGAACTATGGGAGTCTAATTTTATCCCCCATTTTTATCAAATTTGTCATGGAATAATGCTGCCATTGTACAGAACATTGTATAATAAGGATGCCCCAAGGTTATCCTCAGAAACAGAGGTTGATATTCTCCCCATCGCGAGATGGTTTGGAGAAGAATTGTTCACCTATATTAGGGTTTTTGGAAGTTATGCTTCTCCCCATGTGTTACCCCTATATGTTCCAGATAGACTTGTGGCCCATGAAATTGCTTATCAGACCCGTGGCCAGGGAGGTATAACAAAAGATTTAAAAGAGAAGAAAAAGGGCATTTGGCCACAGTTTCCCGTAAAATGTGGAACATTTTCACTGTTTGATATTGGTCATGCATTTCAAGAGATAGGCAACGTTACATGCCTACAGCTGTTCAAATTCTCAAGAAGGTTATTTGACCCAAATGATATTGTTAAGAATTTTACCAATGCAATCAAAGTAAGGGAATTTTCCGGGGAACAGGATCTTTTTGATGATATGTTCCAAGCAAGAAATTCATTTAAAGAAGTTTTGAGTTCAGCTCGAGCGCAGCTATCTCCAGAGGATTTTCAGGAATTCAAGCTTTACAGAGAAAGAAGAATAATTCCTATTCCTTTGGACAATCTACGCTTAGAGCCCGCAAGGGAGAAAACTCCTAGTGTTAGTCTTAACGGCAGTTCAAGTGCAGGTAAATCTAAATCAAAATCTGACAGAGATTCTGAACACTCCAATAAGTCTAAAGAAAAGGAAGATAAAATAGAAGAATCCATTAAAGATTCTGCACAATCTAAAGAGCTTACTCAACAAAAAATTTTGACTTCTCAACAGACAAATCCTCCTCCAACCAATGTACAGCAACAACCAGTCACCATTGAGTTAGATAAATAATGGGAAACTTTTAATCAATTGATCAATGTAGAAGGACAGAATGTACAGACCCCTGTCCAGACAACCAAAGTTTTGAGCACAGGAACAAACAGCACAGCCGCAGTAACAGAGCACATACCAATCACACCTTCCTCTGAAATTGTACTTAATGTAGAGGACATTCCTCCTCTGGATGTATTTTACAGCCCAAAATACAAAGCAGTAGTAAAGAGACAAAGAAAAAAGAGAAAAATAGAAAGTGCAATTGCTACTGAAGCAGAACAAGTAGATGTTTTGTGGAAAGATCTTGCCACAAAGCCTACTCGTAATCTCACTAAGTTATCTCAAATAATAGGAGCTTATGCTTCTGCAAAAATTGATAAAGCAGTCGAGATACAACTTTTGTTGGATGAAAAAGAAGAACAGGAAAAAGCTCTACAACAACAATTGCAACAGGTACAGGCCAATAAGGAAGCACAACTGAAACTTGAAGAGTTACAACAACAACTTCAAGAAATGAAAATAGGACATCAGAAAAGCTTGGCTGATAAAGACAAACAAATACAAATTATCCAAGATCAGCATAAAGATGATCCTAAGCTTCCAGAATTCATTTCAGAAACCATCTCTTTGAACAATCAACTACTGCAACAAGAGGAAGTTTTCTGCCAAAAAATCTTGCAATGGAATTATTTGTGCCAAGAGAGCGATAAAATCACAAATCATGTCATAGATTTACGAAATGATTATGATTTGATTAATGAAAAGATCAATGATTATCTGGCATGGCAAAATACAGAAGAAGGCAGAAAAGCTGGTGCACCCATTGTTAATGAAAACCATAAAGAAATACTGTTCAATAACTGGGATGCACAAATCAGAAGGGCAGAAAAGGCAGCAGAGGAGGCGGCTACAGCGGAAAACACTCTCACTGATTGTGTAAATGACAATTTACACAAAGCTAACTTGATTCCTGAAACTGTTCCAGGATATCTCCCACAGGAAAATCAACTGCAAACAGAATGGAGGCAAAAGGCAGAAGAAAGAGCGAAATCCATCCAAGGGATGACAAAATTGAATTGGGACTCATACTGGATGTACTTGGTGAAGCCACACAGTCAGCACAGTGCGCTCAATTGTATCATCAATGCTACAGAGAAGATTTCTCCTACGCTTGCGGACTCTGTCTTTTCAGGACAGTTTAATTCTGAAGTCGGTCAACCGCATCTTCTTAAAACTATGCTAGATGCCTGCAAGATCAAAGATCAAGTTCATAGATAGATAGATTTAGTTTTTATTTCACTGTATTTTAGCCTAGGAAAAGGACGGTCATTGAACCGAATCCTTAATTTTTGTAATAAACTATTTTTAGATTTAGCTAAGTAGTATTTAAACCCCTCTCATGCATTTAGAGAGGGGTGCTGGATCTTAATATTTTTGGACTTGGAGATTGAATTTCTGTACTCCATTGTCTTATATATTTTTGAAAAGGATCACATCTGGTGATTTTCATGCGAAATTATCTTTGAAGTGTTGCATTTCTGTACCTTGGAATTTGATTTTGCATCATAGTTACTGGATAGAGTATCAAATTGCATCTGAAAGTCATCAAGATGAACAAGGTATTTCTATCTGTTTACTGTTGATTTCTCTTGTCTTATGATATTCGTTTTAAAATTGCTATCATTTATATGTATATTTGTTTTAACAACGCTTTCTTTTATATATCATTTCTGAGTATAATTGAAACGTTATTTTTCACAGTTATATGTAAATGGTATACAATGATGAATGCAATATGCTAATATAACTCTGTTTAATTTCTTAAACAGAGTTATCTTTATTTGTTTCTGCACATTTCAATTTAATTGATAATACATTTTCATGGTTATTGTTGAATTGGAACAATCTTACGTTGTATTCACATATAATTACCCGGGTTAGTGTTAGAATTTCTTTATCAGTATTTAGCTTAAATTAGATAGTTTTATTTCAGTTAATTTAGTCCCATTTCTACCCATCCAATCCAATCCATTTAGTTACAAGGAAACTGGTCCTTTAAATCCAGTCGGAGCCACCATACCAAACAGAAAAGGAGCTATCTTAAGGTCCCGACCGGGTAGTTTTCCCCGATGTTTGAAGCAGATATTTTCTAGGCTTCAACATTTTTGGCGCTAGAAGGAGGGCCTGAGCTATGAATGGCAAGTAAATATTTATTCACAAGTCATTCTGAGAGCAAAACACCCTCATTAACTTCTTCAATTTCTTCTGAAATTCAAAATCCTAGAGAAGAAATTGCAGAAAATATTCAGACACCCACTACCAAAATCTCAAAACATTCAGACAATCAACACCCTGAGTCTCCTAAAGTTCAAGATCTAATTCATAAATTGAAAGGATTTTCATTATCTCTTGAAGAGTCTGAAATATCTGAAGGTAGTGTAACTTCAAAATTTGTTTCTTCCAAACCGCTTACTAGGCTTCAAAGTGAAAAACTTGGTATTTCTCCAAAAGAATTCCCTTTACCTAGTAGAGTCAAGACAAGAAAAAATCAATCAGAATCAGTAAGTGATATAAGTTCAACATCTAATATTCAAATACCTGTTTCCGAAATCCCTTCTCAACAAAGTATAGTTGTTTCCATATCATCTCCACAAACATCTTCCCATCAGTCCTCATCAATCTCAACATCATCTATTCCAACCACTTCTATTCAAATACCACCAGTTTCTACTATTCCTCCAATAGTTGTCCCAATAATGGCACAGAGACCATGGTCTACTCCAAGGGCAGTCAACATGGCTGCACCTTTACATGATTTACCAGACAATCCTGGAAAATGGCTTCCAAAGTTTAGCCCAGATCTTAACATTCAAGCTGAAGAACGTATCAATAACTTTATGCTGGCTATTAATCTGAATGGAGTCATACACGAAGATGTTGTGGTTAGATTATTCCCATATACTCTTCAGGGAGTAGCAGGATCATGGTACTTTTCATTACCATCAGGATCCATAACGAGTTGAGACATTTTTGCAGATCATTTTTTTGACCAAATTTGGAGATGACCGATCAATTGCAACTTTACTCAATGATCTCTCAAATTTGAAGATAGAACCCAAGGAACCTATAAAAGAATTCAATGCTAGATTCAACAAACTCTTGAACAAAATTCATACATATTCACAACCCAGTGAACAAGTTAGAATTGAATGGTATATAACTGCCTTACCCTCAAACATAGCAATTTTCGTAGACAGAGCTGCAAAGCCTACATTAGCTGAGAATATGAAAGAAGTTATTGCAATAGAAAAACGTATTACTTCTTTGGAAAAGAAAAATGCTATCGAGGAAAGGAAATCAAAGAAGGTCAGCTTCAAAGATGATTCAAAGAAAAAGGCCAAAGATCCATACGACATGGAAGGTTTACAGAAAGTTCTTAAAACCATGTCAAATGAAATGGTTGAAATTAAAAAACAAGTGGCTGAAACTTCTACCAAGAAACCATTCTGAAATTTTAGAAGAAACCAAGTTGAATCTAAACCTCCCAATGCAATTTCTAATGCAGAATCAGAAGAAGAAGAAGAAGATACATCTATAGTATCAGATCAAGAAGATGAAAATGAAGAAATAGCCGAATTAAACGGAATGTGGGATTTTATTCTCCCTAATTCTGATAGTGAAGAAGCTATGCCTGTAAGTACTAGGAGTAAATCTACAACAGAACTAGTGCAAACAGTTTCTAAAAAGAAAATTACAACTCCAAGTACCAAAGACAAACCCACTGTGAAGAAAACTTCTCCATTACCTACTCAAAATCAGCCATCTTCTTCTAATCCTCTCACATCAACAGCGAAAATTTTAGTAGTGTCAGATCCTATGGAATACAACATTGTCGAAGACATGAAAAAGATTAAAGCCAAAATTTCCTTACATGAACTCAACAAACTAAAACACCAGCAAAAGTTGTTATTAAGAGAATTAAATGCTACACCAATTGCTCCTTTACCAAGCGGTGTAGTTGCAAAATCAGCAAGAGGAACTGGTAAGCCACCAGATAAGGTAGATGCTATTGATACTGTGCTTATTCAGGAAAAGTCAAATTCTCAAACTCCTCCTTTTCTTTTGACTTATGTGATGTACAATAAAAATCTGCACAATTGTTTAATTGATTCTGGAGCTTCCTCCAATATAATGCCTACTTCTGTCTGTGCCAAATTGAATATTGAACCACAGAAATCAGCAGTTCATATCGTTCAATTAGATCGCTCTAAAGTTCAAGTTGTAGGAGAAATCAATTCAGTTACTATTAGATTATCTTCCGATCCTAGGATTGTCCAAAGAATTGATATTTTGATTGCTAATATTCCTGAATTCTATGGATTAATCTTGAGCAGGGACTGGTCTGCGAAACTTAACGGTTATATCTCAACTGATTGTTCACACATGTGGCTTCCCTACAAAGGGAAACCAAATCAAATCAAAATTGAACGAGAAAAACATATGACGCACACTGTCACTAAATTTGAACAACCTAATGAACCTGTGGCATTCAATAACAATATTCTTGGAGGTTATTCTGCTGAATCATTTCTTGGAAATTTCAAAGCTCCTCAATCACCTTTTTCTGTAAATACTTTTGTTTCTCAGATAGAAAATTTTTCGCAAACTGATTCTTCCAGAATTGTAAATATTTCTGATGTAATTGTAGATAAGCCAATAGATATGTCTTTATTTTGGTCATTGTATTTTGATGGATCAAAGTCTAGTGATGGAGCTGGAGCTGGATGCATTTTAATTGATCCAAATGGGGAGAAAACCATGCTGTCATGTAGATTAGAATTTGAGTGTACTAACAATACCGCAGAATATGAAGCCTTGGTTCAAGGACTTTATAAAGCTATAGGGTTAGATGTTAAATACTTGAAAGTATTTGGTGATTCCGAAATCGTCATTAAACAAGTTAGGAATACCATTCATTGCCTTTCAGGACATCTTAAACACTATCAAACCCTAGTACAAGACCTCACCACTCATTTTTTAGCATTCAATATTTCTTCTATTCCTAGGAATCAGAATACATCAACTGACTTGCTAGCTAATGTTGCATCTAGACTCTTACCTGCCGAAGATTGCAGTCCTGATAGGTTTTTTGTAGAATTGATTTTTCGTCCATCTGTCCCAGATAATGTTACAAATTGGAGAGTATTCTATCATGATCAAGATATTCTAAATTTCATGACTTCAGAGAAATCATATGATGAGAAAATTATTGACGAAGATGATCATGATTTACAAATTACTTCAAAAGGTAATGAAAACCCCATTCCAAAATCTATTGTTAAGTTAGAGGATTTATATGACATTAGAGACAGATTCAAGAAAGTTGTTAATTCGAAACTTCAAAGTTCCACTTTGAAGTTTGAATTAGTAAATCTTGGTTCTGATTCTAAACCTCAAAACGTTAACTTAGGACTCAATTTAACACCAGAGGAAAGGAATGCATTCATTAAATTGCTGAACAAGTATAAAAATGTTTTTGCTTGGAATTACGATGATCTAAAAACGTATGATACTTCGGTTATTCAACACACGATTCCAATGCTTCCTGATATTAAACCTGTTCAACAGAAGTTGAGAAAGATCCATCCAAATCTCGAAAATCAAATTAAATCAGAACTCAATAAACTTTTGAAAGCCAACATTATTTTTCCAGTCAGGCACTCTAATTGGGTTTCCAATATGGTACCTGTAAGGAAGAAGAATGCTGAAATAAGAATCTGTATTGATTTCATAAATCTAAACAAGGCATGTTTAAAAGACAATTTCCCATTACCAACCATGGAACAGATACTTCAAAAGGTAGTTGGTTCTGAACTTATGTCTTTTCTCGATGGATTTTCGGGCTATAATCAAGTTTTAGTTCATCCAGATGAAGATTGAAAACAACTTTCAGAACAAAATGGGGAACTTATGCTTATCAGAAAATGCCTTTTGGTCTAATAAATGCAGGAGCAACTTTTCAAAGAGCCATGGACATAGCATTCAAAGGTCTGATCAATAAATCAGTTGTTATTTATCTTGATGACATAACAGTATTTTCAAAAAAGAGAGCCAATCATCTACATGACTTAAAACAAATATTTGAAAGATGTAGAAGGTTTGGTATTTCCTTAAATCCGAAGAAATCTTTCTTTGCTTTAGATGAAGGAAAACTCTTAGGATTTGTTGTCTCAAAAGATGGTATATATATTGATCCAGATAGAGTGAAAGAAATTTCTGATATTTCTTTACCACATAACAAAAAATCCATGCAATCATTTCTTGGACAGATCAATTTTGTTAAAATATTTATTCCTGATTTTTCTTTAATTGTTTTACCTATGCAAAATATGATCAAGAATAATTCAATATTCAAATGGATGCATAAAGAAAAAGAAGCTTTTGATTCAATCAAACAAGCAATCATTAATGCACCAGCATTGAATACCCCAGATTTTTCTAAAGATTTTACTTTGTATACTCTGGCCACTGAAACATCCTATGCAGCCGTTTTAACACAACTCAATGATCAAGAAATCGAAGCACCAATTTCTTTCTTTAGCTCAAATCTGCAAGGAGCTGAGCTTAATTATTCCGATGTTGAAAAACAAGCCTTTTCTATGTTTAAATCAATCAAACATTTCAGACCTTTTCTCTTGAAAACACATACAAAAATCATTGTCTCATTCTCTGCAATGAGGCAATTATTAATTCAAAAAGAAGTAGGAGAAAAGAGAGCTAACTGGGTAACAACCTTGCAAGAATATGATATTGATATTAAACCAGCTAAGATTGTTAGAGGACAAGGTTTTTGCAGATTATTGGCAGGAGCTCATAACATACCAGAAAATCAAGATTCAAATCAAGATATTCAGGTAAATCAGATAAACGTTACAGATTCTGGATCTCAGTATGCTGATCTTATCTATTACTTGAAAAATGGGTATGCTCCTTCTAATCTCAGCTATAAGAGTAAACGCGCTTTGAGGTTAAAGGCTATTAAGTATGAGATCATTGATAATGTGTTATTTAGAAAAAATTATGATTCAATTTTATTAAGATGTTTGGAAAAGACTGAAGTTGAAAAGGTTTTGCAGGAATTGCATGATGGACCAGCAGGAGGTCATTTTGGAGGTGATACCACAACTCACAAAATAATTCGCGCTGGTTATTACTGGCCTACCCTTTTTAAAGATACACATGATTACGTAAGGAAGTGCCAAATTTGTCAAACTGCAAGTGGAAGACAAAGGAAACTAGCTTTTCCTTTGCAACCAGTAACTATTGAGCAACCATTCGAACAATGGGGACTTGACATTATTGGTGAGATAGTACCTCATTCTTCCAAACAGCGCAAGTACATCCTTACTGCAACTGATTACTTTACAAAGTGGGTAGAGGCAATCCCCTTGAAGGTAGCCAATTCTGATGCAATTATTGATTTCATAGATCAATTCATCATAACCAGGTTTGGTGTACCTCAAGCTCTTGTCTTTGATAATGCATCTTACTTCTCTTGAAATAGTTTAATTGAATTTGCAGTCAAAAGAGGTTTTAAATTAAAATATTCAGCAAATTATTATCCACAAGGTAATGGTTTGGCTGAATCCACTAATAAAAACCTTATCAAAATCATTAAAAGGACCGTTGATCAAAATCAAAAGAATTGGCACAAATCTTTAATCTTTGCGTTATGGGCTGATCGTATCACTGAAAAAGCTTCAATAGGGACTTCACCTTTCAATCTGGTTTATGGAAAAGAAGTTGTGATACCATCAAATTTAACTCTTCCATCATTAGCCCTAGTGCAATTTATTGAAGAAAATCCTTCATCATCCATCCAATTGAGATATGATCAAATCCTTAAATTAGAAGAGGATAGGGATAAAGCAAAAATTACTCATGAAAAACATCAACAGCTTGTAAAATCTTCTTTTGATGCAAGTTCTACCGGCTCAAAATTTTTATCAATTGGTGATCTCGTTTTGAAATGGGATAAAGCACACGAAGAAAAAGGTAAACATACCAAGTTTCAGAAAATGTGGCTTGGACCATTTCAGATCGTTGAGAAGATAAGCTCAAATGCATTCATACTCCAAGATTTAACAGGTAAGAGAGAGTCTCTTCCTGTAAATGGGCTTATCTTGAAGAAATTCTTTTCATAAGGAGGTAACCCCTTCTTAAACTGTACATATTTCCTTCTGCAAAAGTTTTTGATTGTTTTTTTTTCTTGCAAATAAAGGTTGTTTATGAGTCTCTCATTGACTGTTTACTATTTGAGAAAATTTCTTCGGTAAAATATTATAAATATTTATTTTATGTAAATAAGAATTTTTAAAGTAATGATTACAGTTTTTGAATAGTTTAAAATAAGATGTTAAACTTTGAAAAGATTATTTCAATCATTTACATGATATTTTGAAAACTTGAGGAAAATGTAAATCATCATAAGTTTATCAAGCAAAGAAAGGTTATCTGTAAAAGTAAAGATTTTTCAAAAGTTTTGGAACTAAAAAAAAAACTCTGAAAATTGTCATCCATTGATTCTTAAGGATAAAACTATTTCACCCCATCCATTTAAGTTGTGATTTTTTAGAAAGTAATTCTAAGAAATTCGAAAATTTTAAGAGATAAGAGGTCTCATTATGAGCCGACTTACCATGTTGATAAGGAATAATAAAACTGACATTACCAATACTGCATACCAAAACAGGGTAATGGCTTATAAATATAAGACAAGGAGTCTCATCACGAGCCAGCTTGTTCAGTTTAATTATAACTAGTGAATGGCATTGTTATTAACTGGCTGCCAAACCAGAACAATGGCTCTTAAAATATAAATAAATAAAAGACAAAAACATGAGGTAATAGGTCTTATGAATTTATCTTTTAAAAAGTCATAATTTTAGTTGGATGGGACAATGAATGGTTAATGGTTTAAAGGTAACCCTGTCGAGACTATGAACGTTTGCTGGCAGCAGAGGCAATACCTATGGCAATAGAGTATATTATAAAACCAAAACTTGGAGAGATCCACTTACTTCATTTTTAATACCAATCAAAGCTTGAGATAACCCAAAATGTTTTTATTTCTTAAGAAATTAGAAAGAAATTATGAAATGATTTTTATTTCTTTTCATAGTTACATTTTATTTGAATTATCCTAAGATAGTTTTCATTATTTTTAAAAGTCTTTACTTACTAAAGATATAATGTTCATTTTATTTTTCAGAGATAACTGTTTCTTTCAGTGAATCGCCATTTCTTGTGACCAGCAACAACCCCCCTTTTATTTAATATTAGTAATAATATTAAATAAATGAGGACCCTTAGTTAAAAATCCAAAAAATCAATTAGGATTTGTTTGCCTTTTAAAATAAAATTTTCTATCATAAACCTATAGAAATCCCTTTGAAAGAATATTAAAAAACACTTAAGTTTATGATAGATCATAATAAAATTGATCTTTAAACAAGATAGCGCATCCATAACCAAATGGTATATTATCTTTTATAAAATGCATTGGTCGCAGATCGCATAGTGCAGAAAACAGAAATGATTAATGAATATCTTTTGCGATCTTTTCAATTGTGCGCTTTTGTGATAATGCGATTTTGCGATTTTGCGATATGCGCCTTTGCGCTATTGCGCAATTTCCGCTTTTGCGCTATTTTCATAACTGTAATGACTTCATATTGCGATATTGCGACATTGTGATATTGCGATATTGCGCAGCAAATCGCAGATCGCAATGTCGCAGATTCATATAAGCGCGCTATCCCAAGGCAACCTTCCCATATGTCAAATCCGTTATGCGCTTTAATGATTATATTAAATGATTGGATTGATTATTAATGGTAAATGAGATTGTGTTCAGATTGAAAGTCATTTCACGATTAAAATATCATATTTCATCCGCTTTCATATTTTAAACAGTCTCATCACCTTTCTTATATCATTACTCTCATTTATTCGTAAAACGCAGGCACGAAGGAGCAAACGACTATACAAAGCTTCCGCTAAACACTATGGGTAAGAAGGAGAAGAGCTCGAGTTCTGAA
The DNA here is from genome assembly GCA_034641835.2 of Pinus albicaulis. NCBI lineage: Eukaryota > Viridiplantae > Streptophyta > Pinopsida > Pinales > Pinaceae > Pinus > Pinus albicaulis. The sequence continues at coordinate 543,114,464 of CM076574.1, read as the reverse complement.
AACAAAGAAATGGCTTCGCTATATGCAGACACTGCCTGTAATAAGGATGTCGGTATATCCACTTGGGAAGGAATGTATAATCTGCTGGAGGAAGAAAACCCTCTAGTGATAAAAGTTGCAGCTACAGCAGGTTCAAAGAATACGTCTGAAGCAACCCTTAGAGACTTGGCTTGCTCATTTCTGCATAGAATAGCAGTAAGGCCAAGGATTCTCCCATATACAGACATGGTGAGATGGGTGTTGGATAGCACAGATATTTCAGACAGACAATTCAGAACTCCATCTGAAGAGCTAATCGGGTCATTCACCATAGAAGATCTAAGATTAATGTATAAGCTGCCAGAACCTTAGGCGACTTTCAACAAGCAATTTATGGAATATTTTGCCAAAGAACACTCAAATTTGGCAGAATGCATAAAGAAGTGGACCAAAAGAAGTGAACCATTGAAGAAAAACAAACAAGGTATGTACAGCACGGGTTAACTTACCTCTCCTTATTGTTTTACTGCTGCCATGTTATGCAGGCTTTTTGGAAAGCCTGACATAAATATGATCTTACCCGAATGGCTTCCTTTGTTGAATGCGGCCATTAATTCTACAATTGTAGACTGGGCCAAAATCCTATCTGATAATTTGACCACTGCTATTTTTCACTACCGGTCCAAACGAAATGTTTCTCAGCGGGTTTATCCGCCTTTTTATTTATCTGCTTATGTCATGGATGCCATCTGTTATATCTCTAAATTCCCTGTGATGGGCTGGCAATGGACTATCCACGATCCTTTGCCCATTCATGTGTACCATAAAGAACTATGGGAGTCTAAGTTTATCCCCCATTTTTACCAAATTTGTCATGGAATAATGTTGCCATTGTACAAAACATTGTATAATAAGGATGCCCCAAGGTTATCCTTAGAAACAGAGGTTGATATTCTCCCCGTCGCGAGATGGTTTGGAGAAGAATTGTTCACTTATATTAGGGTTTTTGGAAGTTATGCTTCTCCCCATGTGTTACCCCTATATGTTCCAGATAGACTTGTAGCTCGAGAAATTTCTTATCAGACCTGTGGCCAGGGAGGTATAACAAAAGATTTAAAAGAGAAGAAAAAGGGCATTTGGCCACAATTTCCCGTAAAATGTGGAACATTTTCACTATTTGATATTGGTCATGCATTTCAAGAGATAGGCAACATTACATGCCTACAGCTGTTCAAATTTTCGAGAAGGTTATTCGACCCAAATGATATTGTTAAGAATTTTACCAATGCAATCAAAGTAAGGGAATTTTCTGGGGAACAGGATATTTTTGATGATATGTTCCAAGCAAGAAATTCATTCAAAGAATTTTTGAATTCAGCTCAAGCGCAGCTATCTCCAGAGGAATTTCAGGAATTCAAGCTTTACAGAGAAAGAAGACTAATTCCTATTCCTTTGGACAATCTACGCTTAGAGCCCGCAAGGGAGAAAACTCCTAGTGTTAGTCTTAACGGCAGTTCAAGTACAGGTAAATCTAAATCAAAATCTGACAGAGATTCTGAACACTCCAATAAGTCTAAAGAAAAGGAAGATAAAATGGAAGAATCCATTAAAGATTCTGCACAATCTAAAGAGCTTACTCAACAGCAAATTTTGACTTCTCAACAAACAAATCCTCCTCCAACCAATGTACAGCAACAGCCAGTCACCATTGAGTTAGATAAAGAATGGGAAACTTTTAATCAATTGATTAATGTAGAAGGACAGAATGTACAGACCCCTGTCCAGACAACCAAAGTTTTGAGCACAGGAACAAGCAGCACAGCCGCAGTAACAGAGCACATACCAATCACACCCTCCTCTGAAATTGTACTTAATGTAGAGGAAATTCCTCCTCTGGATGTATTTTACAGCCCAAAATACAAAGCAGTAGTAAAGAGACAAAGAAAAAAGAGAAAAATAGAAAGTGCAATTGCTACTGAAGCAGAACAAGTAGATGTTTTGTGGAAAGATCCTACCACAGAGCCTACTCGTAATCTCACTAAGTTATCTCAAATAACAGGAGCTTATGCTTCTGCAACAATCGATAAAGCAGTCGAGATACAAATTTTGTTGGATGAAAAAGAAGAACAGGTAAAAGCTCTGCAACAGCCATTGCAACAGGTACAAGCCAATAAGGAAGCACAATTGAAACTTGAAGAGTTACAACAACAACTTCAAGAAATGCAAATAGGACATCAGAAAAGCTTGGCTGATAAAGACAAACAAATACAAATTATCCAAGATCAGCATAAAGATGATCCTAAGCTTCCAGAATTCATTTCAAAAACCATCTCTTTGAACAATCAACTACTGCAACAAGAGGAAGTTTTCTGCCAAAAAATCTTGCAATGGAATTCTTTGTACCAAGAGAGCGATAAAATCACAAATCATGTCGTAGATTTATGAAATGATTATGATTTGATTAATGAAAAGATCAATGATTATCTAGCATGGAAAAAGACAGAAGAAGGCAGAAAAGCTGGTGCACCCATCGTTAATGAAAACCATAAAGAAATATTGTTTAATAATTGGGATGCACAAATCAGAAGGGCAGAAAGGGCAGCAGAGGAGGCATCTACAGCGGCAAACACTCTCACTGATTGTGTAAATGACAATTTACACAAAGCTAACTTGATTTCTGAAACTGTTCCAGGTTATCTCCCACGGGCAAATCAATTGCAAGCAGAATGGAGGCAAAAGGCAGAAGAAAGAGAAAAATCCATCCAAGGGCTGACAAGATTGAATTGGGACTCATACTGGATGTACTTGGTGAAGCCACACAGTCAGCACAGTGCGCTCAATTGTATCATCAATGCTACAGAGAAGATTGCTCCTATGCTTGCCGACTCTGTCTTTTCAGGACAGTTGAATTCTGAAGTCGGTCAACCGCATCTTCTCAAAACTATGCTAGATGCCTGCAAGTTTAAAGATCAAGTTCATAGATAGATAGATTTAGTTTTAATTTCACTGTATTTTAGCCTAGGAAAAGGACGGTCATTGAACCAAATCCTTAATTTTTGTAATAAACTATTTTTAGAGTTAGTTAAGTAGTATTTAAACCCCTCTCATGCATTTAGAGAGGGGTCCTAGATCTTAATATTTTTGGACTTGGAGATTGCATTTCTGTACTCCATTGTCTTATATATTTTTTGAAAAGGATCACATCTGGTGATTTTCATGCGAAATTATCTTTGAAGTGTTGCATTTCTGTACCTTGGAATTTGATTTTGCATCATAGTTACTGGATAGAGTATCAGATTGCATCTGAAAGTCATCAAGATGAACAAGGTGTTTCTATCTGTTTACTGTTGATTTCTCTTGTCTTATGATATTCGTTTTAAAATTGCTATCATTTATATGTATATTTTTTTTAACAACGCTTTCTTTTATATATCATTTCTGAGTATAATTGAAACGTTATTTTTCACAGTTATATGTAAATGGTATACAATGATGAATGCAATATGCTAATATAACTCTGTTTAATTTCTTAAACAGAGTTATCATTATTTGTTTCTGCACATTTCAATTTAATTGATAATACATTTTCATGGTTATTGTTGAATTGTTATTGTTGAATTGGAACAATCTTAAGTTTAATTCTGCAATTACCGAGGTTAGTGTTGAATTTATCGATGTTAGCTTAAATTAGATAGTTTTATTTCGTTAATTTGACCCATTTCTTGTCAATCCAATCCATTTAGTTACAAGGAAACTGGTCCTTTAAATCCAGTCGGAGCCACCATACCAAACGGAAAAGGAGTTGTCTTAAGGTCCCGACCGGGTGGTTTTCCCCGATGTTTGAAGCAAAGATTTTCTAGGCTTCAACAGTTGCTTCCTTTGATTGGAATCAATTTGCAGGATATCTCCTTCCGTCTTATGTGCCTTTCGAGATCACAGTACAGGCTTTTGGTCTGGTCATACCCAACACCATTATAGATGAAGGCACATCTATTAGTGTTTTGTCCTCAACTACTTGGCAAGCTTTTGGCTTACCGCCACTTGTGCCTGTTACGTAGAATCTGTTGGCTTTTAACAGAAGAACAAGTCAACCGTTAGGGATCCTTCCAAGGTTACCTGTTACTTTGGGAGGTAAAACCGTCCATATGGACATGATGGTTGTTCCAGGCCCCTTGGATTTCAATTTTCTTTTGGGGCGCGATTACACCTATGCCATGGGAGCGCTTTTCTCCTCCCTTTTTCTTGTGGTCTGTTTTCCACATGAAGGACGGATCGTGCCCATTGACCAGCTTTCATTCTTTGGTCCTGATGTGGCAGCTAGCCCGCCATCATCCCTTCCTAGTTTTTATCCACCCATTGTATCTACCCCACCGCAGGTCAACTATGTGGCTACCTACCCCATTCCTGTACTCAGTGATAGTGCCATTGTGCATCAGGTGTTGGGGGCATTGGGTCCTGACTTCCAGGATGTTTTCCTTCCATCGGGAGTGGAACTCTTGGAAGCGATGACTTCTTGTTCATTATGATGAGGTCTGTCGGAGCATAGTTCCTTCTCTTGTGTCAAGCTCCTTAAAAAATGAAACAAGGCTGTTGGAGCATAGTTCCTTCTCTTGTGTCAAGCTCCTTAAAAAATTAAACAAAGTTGTCGGAGCATAGTTCCTTCTCTTGTGTCAAGCTCCTTAAAAAATGAAACAAGGTTGTTGGAGCAGAGTTCCATGTATTGTGTCAAGCTCCTCGAAGCAGAGTTCCTTGTCTTGTGTCAAGCTCCTTAAACCATGAAACAAGGTGTCTTGAGGATAGTTCTTTTAATGTGTAAACCTCGTTAAAACAATGAAACACATTCCCGTTCAATTCGAGTCTTTGTTAAGATCTCGTAAAATCCCAGTCGAGTCTTTCTCTTGATCTCGTAACTTGAACCTTCACTCCATCTGCCTTTCATATGGATTGAAGCTTGGGGGGCATGTACCTCGAATTGAGTCACCATGCTGGGGGCATGCTTACTATTTCAAGCATAGTTTATCTTTGTTTCAAGCTTGTGTAAAAATGAAACCAACTTCAAGCAGAGTTTCCTGATTTCAAGCTTGTGTAAAAATGAAACCTTTCCCATTTTACCTCTTGTGATTGCCATCTTATCAGCCTATCTTTGCCAGATGAACCTTGTTTTTATCACTCCATCGTCACTATCTGCTTGGTCGATCATATGCCTTCACTTGGTTGTGTTACCCGTTCCTGAGGAACCGCTGCGATGAGTGGTCTTATTAGCCAGCCTCTTAACTTTTACTTATTCTGAGCAGTTCCACCATTACCGGAACCAGTTGCTACCCTTTATACCACTCGTTCCTCCAGGAGGAGTCATATTTCAGCTCTTTTCTGACTCTCTAAACATGAAAAGATTTCCGAGTCCCTTGTCGTTTTGATCTCGTTAAAGTGGACACGAAACAACATCTACCTAGTATACGTTTACCCCTTTTTCGGGCTGGGATAGATTATTTACGAAAAAGGAATACCCTAGCCTATTGTGACTAGGAGGTTTTCTCAGATATTGTTTTCTACCTTTTCGGGTCTGAGGAACTATTTACAAAAAGGGACCATTGGAGTTTACTTTTCCGCTGTCTTTTCAAACTCTCTAAACATGAAAAGACGCTGAGTTATTCCTTTGTCAGACTCGTTAAACCCTGATGACATCGGATTTAGTCGCAATGACGTTATTCGAGTCGCTCCTTCCTAGGGCTCATTAAATGTACTAGGATGGATTCGTTTGAAGGACAAATTTATATGACAAGCATATGGTATCCTCTTCAAGATTGTGTAAAAATAAAGAGGTACTTGCCAAAATGGTGAGGAAAAATGGAACCAGAATCATTGTCGTGTCGGCAGTATGTCGCTCTTGAACATGGCACTTGTCTGCATTCATGTCGGGTTGGGGACATCTCATCTCATTTTCCGCTTGCCTCCGTGGGTTTGGGTAATCCTTTTTGACCTCTGATTTGCTCTTTGCCTCGTCACCATGACCTCTGATCTTTTGATGTCAAATACTGCCAAATCCACTGTCGTGCCGCCGATATGTTCAGGCGAAGTTGACCTCTGCAAATTTCAACCTTCCTCTGATTCTCATATGATCCTAATTCACAAAGACATTATGTTCCTGTGTCTCGCGTTGATGATGTGAGAAACACTATGGCCCACCTCCGATCAAGGTCACTTCCTGTTGACTTCAGCTCATTATCCAGGAAGCTGATCTAGAGACCCCCTTCTGGTACCTTGGAGCCTGCATGCCTCAATGGTAGGTTCTTCGTGTTCGACGTGAGGTTTTTATCATTGGCCTCCGATCGAGTGATTCTACAGGTGTTCGACACCAGCTCACTGATTCGCATGCCGTAGATTGTACCTATAGTACCTTGAGGGCCATTGTCATTATTGGTGGTACCTCTCGCGTATGTTAACAGCTTTCATCATTGGCTGGTAATCAGGCGATGTTCTCGCATGTTCAACTTCATCTCACTTATTTGCATGCTTGAAATTGTACTTTGTTTAGGTCGAGATGGAGCGCAAGACCCTGGATTTTTTCTGTTGGAATCCAGGCTGCGATTTTGCGGATTATTATGATTGGTTACATGACTCATTTACTAGATGGCTGCGACCATACTTGAGTCTATTTATCAATCCTCACTAGATGGCTGTGTCCATTCCCTGGATCTGGATTATTGTATACTCTGTTATGAATGGCTGCGCCCATACCACATATATATCATGTATTTGAGATATCAGTCGTACTTCTCTACGCAAGTTTTTGGACGGCAGTGTTTTCAGTTGGACACGTTCTCGTAAAGCATTTCACCCTCTCTCTCTCTCGGGCCTCATGCTTTAGGGGGCATATTTTTCACAGCAATTTTTCACCGTCCCTGCAATTCCCCATCCCGCACAATTGGAGGGCTCATTCCGTGACCTGTGAGCAATGACATGACTTGAAAACACTTTCATGGCATTCCTCTAAACATGTACTATCATTGCCCTGAAGAAAACTCCTTGTGAAAAACCCTAAAAATACCCCTTTTTGCATTGGCGCGGGTAGCCAGTTCATTACCTGCGCCAATGGGGGAAATCCTTCAAAGAGGACACGCCAATTGGCGCTCTGTCCCAGATTCACACTCACGCCAGCCATTTTAAGGAGTGTTTTTTAAAAATAAATGGCGGAATTTTTGTCCTAACTGATCTAAGAACTGGTATCTAATTTGAGTTGGGAGGTTTGGCTCTGAATCTCCATGTAGAGGAAGTGGTTTTCCACCTCTCATGGAAGCTTCCTTGAGGATAGGGCCAATCCCATGATTATAGGGATCCCAACTCCCCTTCCTCCATCTATAAAATCTTGCTCATCTCATTTGCAAGCTAGTCTCCAAGTTCCCAAGATCCTAATGCTGCAAGAGCTTTGATCCATTCCCTTAAGGCCAAATCCAAGCAAGGAGATTATTGTCGAGACATCCGAAGAGAGAGGCTTGTCCCATCCCCGACAGGCTTTGTCGAGACGTGTTCTGCTGGCGACCCTCCGAAGGAGAATTCAGCATCAGGGCTATGGTTGTATTCTTATTTGATTGATTAATGATAAGCGACTATTGGTTATGGTTCCACTCTTGTTGTTGATTATTATGTTGAGTTATGTCTTCTCTGACTGAAATATAGTTGCATATACTGGATTTTACGCTTGTGTTTGTTTTGTTTCTGGCGTGTGCAGGTGTCCGATCACGGAGATCATGAGGATTGTGATCTGTCAGAGCTAAGGAACGGGAGCGCTACTTTCTCTACAAGCGACAGCGCTGGATTCCAGGTAAGCCTTCACCGCTAGTTGGTTTATTTGCAATTAGGAACCTACACTATAGTGTGAATGATTGTTGCTAGACCCAGTCTGGGCTAGTAGGGATCGCCTCTATCCGCAGAGGGGATTTACCTCCACAACAGGCTTAGGGTTTGCAAGTTCATATCTTATTTAAGGAAGAGGATGGCAACCATTGTTTATTATGTATGGTTTATTATATTTCTGAATATATGGTCTGTTTAGACATATATCTTTCTCTTGATGTTTAGTTCAGATAGAGTGTTGTTTAGCACAGGGTGTTCCTGGTCGGGAATCCCACCTCTTCCATTGAGAAGATCTTGGAGGATGTTGTACTACATTTTCCACTATCAGGCTTAAGGCCAAGCTTCTTCTTTCAACTACAGTGCAGATCCTGTTGAGGGTTTGGTTTTTTTTTCAAGTTGCAGCAAGTGGTGATTAGATCTCTAGATCTAGGCCATTTCATTGCTTATTTTCAGTGGAGGAGGCTTCCTTTCCATTGGGAGGACAATATTGAAGGCCATTGTGCTTATTTTCAGATCTTGGCTTCAGGCCAACTAGTTATTCATCCCTACAGTTTAGTTTACTTCCATATCTGCGTTATTTCTGTAGGAGGAGTTGTAGGGTGGTTTGGCACACCATTTGGAGACATGATTTTCTAGTGAAAGGGATTTTTTTTTCACTTAGATGATATATTGGAGGAGGATATTGTATTTATCATATTAGATCAAAAACACTTTCCATATCTATATTTTGCAGTAGATCTGCAGTCTTAGATCTCAGATCTACAACTTGTACTTGGTGTTTTGTTGAAAACCATTAAGGGGTTCTTCAAAGGAGGTGTATGGTGCACATATATGATATAGATCTATCTTTTGAGGCACATATCAGCCCTAGATCTGATGTATAATCATTTTCTATAACAAAGCTAATAAAATAGCATTATAAGGGTCTTCCATCTTTTCTACATAATTGCAACACCTCTTTAGAGGGATTTTTTCCATTGGAGGCTTGTACTTTATTGTTGTGCATCTTATGGCCCATTTATCATGTATATTTTGTTGTTTCTATAACATATGAAAGGTCTCCATATTGGCCTCTTGCTTTTAAATGATGATTTACACTCTTGTTCCAACATTTTGCACTATATTCCTGCTTTTCCCATTTGGGAATATTACAGTGGTATCAGAGCATAATATTGGCACAACTTGTGGATATTGAAAAGCCAATATGTCATATGAAGAAGGAGAGCCTCTTAATGATAGAGAGAAGAGGTATCAAATAAGAAGACATCATAAATTTGATTATACAAATGACAAAGAAGACAAGGGTAAGACCCCTTTATGTGGAGGTGAAGATGAAGATAATGATTTCCCTAAGATCCTTCTTAGAGCCATGCAAGACATTTCTAGAGAGATCAAGGAGATGAGAATGGATAGATTCAAGGAATACCCTAAAGAATTTCATCATGGTGAAGGCTCTAGCATGCCTCATCACTGGAATGATCAACCAGTGCAGCAACCATAAGTTTCCCAATGCTCTACCATGCCTACATTTTTGGCTGTGGGAAATGATGGGTTTCAAGAGAAAGAATCCCTTGAAGACTATTTTATGAAGTATGAATCTCAAACTCAGAGGTTCAAGGATCACTTGAGTTTTCAAGAGTTTTGTCAAATAAAGGACAATAGAAGACCAAGGCATCACAATAGAAGTGGTGGATTCATTGAGAATCATGATCGACACCACACTATGGGCAGATTATTTTTACCCAATTTTGATGGGTCATCCAAGTGCACTACCAAATCTTGGGTAGAAAAACTCGACATATACTTTCAGTTGAACAAATTTCCAGAAATGGAGGCCATTAATATTGCAGTGTTGCACCTTGAAGTTGAAGCACATGATTGGTGGTTCCATGGCTTGTGTACATCGGGTCATGCCAATGTAACTGCATATTCAAATTTCACTAGAAGGCTGGTGGAAAGATTTGATAGAAGAGATCCTAAAGCACCATTCATGGGGCTTGCAAAGCTAAAACAATCAGGTAATGCAGAAACTTACATATCTAAATTTTTAAGAATTTCTGTTATGGTTCCTGATTTATCTGTAGAAAGAAGGGTGTACATGTTCATTGATGGATTAGATGAACCTCTTTATGGGTTGGTTAAGTCTACCAAGCCCACTACCCTACAAGATGCCATTGAAAGGGCTAGCGACCTTCAAGATGCCTTGCCAAAAGAAAAGGTGACTTTTCAGCACAAGCCCTCTTTTCCATCAAAGGGAAAAGAAGAGAAGGCTCCTCCTTCAAAGGATAGCTCATATAAAAAACCTCTTGATGATGATGTCCGGAAAGATTTGAGGAGGAGGAAGCTTTGCTTCACATGTCAAGAATCTTGGGCACCTGGACATAGATGTGCAGTTGGAAAATCACATTACATAGAGGTCTTCTCAGATCATGAGGAGGAAGAAGAAGATGAACCAAGAAGAGGTCACAATGCTGACACTGCAGGAGATGAACCAAGAAGAGGTCATAGCGCTGACACTGCAGGAGATGAACCAACACCATCAGGAGATGGGAATGGGGAATTTTATCCAATTGAAGGGGCTCTTGCATCATTGAGAGGAGTACCTAAGTACTTGACCTTAAGAGTTCAAGGTTCCATGTTGAATCAGAGGGTTTCTTTTTTGGTTGATAGTGGGGCTACCCACAATTTTATTGATGCCCAACTAGTGCAAAGGAGGGCAATACCCACTGATGCTTTTGAGGGATTCTATGTTTTGGTCCAAGGAGATAGAACTATGAAATGCATGCATTATGTTCCATCCTTATCAGTCACCATGGGAACATATACATTGAATGATCACTTCTTGGTGGTTGACATACCCGACACCAATGTCATATTGGGTGTGCAATGATTTATTACTTTGGGGAAAGTCACCACTGATTGGGAGACTTTGCAGATGGAATGGGTGGATAGAAGGAGTGGAAAAGCTCAAATGATTAAAGGCATGCACACATATCCCTCACATACCACTTCCACATAGAAATCAGAGATGGATTTACGCAGTGGAAGCAAGGACCTAATAGTTCCATCTATTATGTTTATGAGATTGCTGCATGGGACACTATTATTTAGTGGCAAACCACCTAAGAGGCCACCTGATTAAGATTTGGTGAGATATGTATCACAACATGATTCTCCAAGCATATATCCTGGAGGTATTGGAGCATTAAAATACCATGATACAATGCTGATAGTATTGGGTAGACTCAAGGAGGAGGGAGGCATTCTCCCAACATCATCATTACCCACTCTCATTTCAGATTCTGCGCTGTGGGAGGAGAAGCATGGAAGAAATGAACTTCAAAAATGTACCTTTGGCATGGGATATGTCAAGGAGGAGAAAAACCATATGACAAACATTTTTTGTGATAGGTCATCAACGCTATCACTATGGGAGATTGATCCATATTGGAAATCCCAACTATTGGTGGATTATTCCAAGGATCTTTTCACATGCATGATACTTGATGACCAGCTACATGAAGGGGGCTATTTATTCCAAGAAGGAGTCATCTATTATCATGGTAGTATCTTCTTATCTAGAGCTTCCAAGCTTAAGGAGAAGCTGCTACAAAGATCTTATGAAGAGTTCTTTTTCAGCCACACTTTTTCCATGAATGCCTACAACACTATCATGGAGAGCTACACTTGGGAAAGCTTTGAAGAGGAACTATATCAGCATTTCCAAAGATGCATGAACCTTGTGGAGTTGGGAGAGCAACATAACTCTATGAAGGAGTTAATTCAGCCACCTCTTTGCTCTTTTGGAATGAGTGGAGATAGATCTATGCACCACTCCATTTATATGAGGAGAAATTTTGGTGAAGAATATGCTTATGTATCTAATGTTTCATTTGATTATTATTTGCATTATTTCACCATGTATATGAAGGCCATAGCTCCAAGAAGGAGTATCATTCCATATAAACTTCATGGCCAACTTTGGGCCACAAAAATTTCTGAACATGGCCACTCCCTTGGAGGAAAAAGGGATATTTTGTATCATTGTGGGTGCATTCCAAAAGCACCAAACATACCTCACACTTTCAGCCATGGTGAGATGAATTGGATAGTAAGTAAGTGGTGGGGAAACCAGTTACCACATCGTGATCTGATGAAGTCAGGAAATTTACTACACTGGTTCCATATGTGGGACTATGACCCACCTCCATTTATGCAAATTTATGTTTGTATGTACTTAGTTTTGATCCCATAAATTGATGATGTACTTATAATTTTTATGGGAATGTTTGGAGGGAGGATGGGAGGTATGTATATGCCCTATGGGAGAGATATTCTCCATGTTAATTGTGTTACATGTTTCAAGGAGAACATTGGGAAAACCATTTTTGTTTCATTTGAACTATTGTCTCCTTATGGGATGTATTATTTGCATCTAATGAGAACTTTGGAGGAGCAATTCATGGAGGTATGGATTGGTGAAAACTTAGCTTATGAGGGAATCTTATCACATGTTGGTGTCACCAATGGAGGAGGAGAAGAGTTGCAACACTCACCTTGTCAGTTGCTTGAGGACAAGCAACATTTGGGAAGGGAGGACTGTAATATTCCCAATTAGCCATGAGCTAGTTGGAATATTCAATTTTGTTTTATTGCTTTGTTTAAAGAATAAGAGGGACAAGGGAGTCCATAATTCTCCTTAATAATGAATAAATCAATGCCAAATGTGAAAGAGAAAAATCTTGGCAGCTTAATTAAATACCCTTGGTGTGAAAAGGGGCTAGATCACTTTGACTAGGTCAACCTTGACCAAATCAACAACATTGTCATGGAGGAGTGGTCATCAATGAGGGATAGCGTAGTTTTAGATGGAGATGATTTGTGTGAATGTAGTAATATTTTTTGATGGGGCTTAGGGTTTGCAAGGTCATATCTTATTTAAGGAAGAGGATGGCAGCCATTGTTTATTATGTATGGTTTATTATATTTCTGAATATATGGTCTATTTAGACATATATCTTTCTCTTGATGTTTAGCTGAGATAGAGTGTTGTTTAGCACAGGGTGTTCCTGGTCGGGAATCCCACCTCTTCCATTGAGAAGCTCTTTGAGGAGTTTGTACTACATTGTCCACTATCAGGCTTAAGGCCAAGCTTCTTCTTTCAACTATAGTGCAGATCCTGTTGAGGGTTTGGTTGTTTTTGCAAGTTGCAGCAAGTGGTGATTAGATCTCTAGATCTAGGCCATTTCATTGCTTATTTTCAGTGGATGAGGCTTCCTTTCCATTGGGAGGACAATATTGAAGGCCATTGTGCTTATTTTCAGATATTTTCTTTAGGCCAACTAGTTATTCAGCCCTACAACAAAGTTTACTTCCAGATCTGCGTTATTTTTGTAGGAGGAGTTGTAGGGTGCTTTGGCACACCATTTGGAGAGCTGATTTTCTAGTGAAGAGGATTTGCCTTTCACTTAGAGGATCCATTGGAGGAGGCTATTGTATTGATCATATCATATCAGTCACACTTTCTAGATCTTTATTTTGCAGTAGATTTGTAGTCTTAGATCTCAGGTCTACAACTTGTACTTGGTGTTTTGCTGAAAACCCTTAAGGGGTTCTTCAAAGGAGGTTTTATAGTGCACATATCTGATATAGATCTATCTTTTGAGGCACATATAAGCTCTAGATCTGATGTATAATCATTTTCTGTAGCAGAGCTAATAAAATAATGTTGTAAGGGTCTTCGAACTTTTCTACATAATTGCAGCACCTATTTAGAGGGATTTTTTCCATTGGAGGCTTGTACTTTCTTGTTGTGCATCTTATGGCCCATTTATCATGTATATTTTGTTATTTTTATAACATATGAAAGGTCTCCATATTGGCCTCTTTCTTTTAAATGATGATTTACAATCTTGTTCCAGCATTTTGCACTATATTCCTACTTTTCCCATTTGGTAATATTACAGATATGCACTGCAAATAACACACACCATTTCCTATGACTACACTTTTCTTGCATAACTGTGACCATTCGAACTGCTGTCGCCTTTTTATTACCCTGTAAGATCCTATGCTCCCCATTTTCATCCAAAAACTCAATAGCGTTATCATAACAATCCACCTTAGTCCTGTGAAGATAGAACCAATCCATATCTGATAGCATGATGTATGATCCCAACGGAAGCACATTCAGATGCGCTGATGTAGGCATACCATTCAACTCAAAGGCATAAGATATTACCCAATGATGAACTCTTTTCTTTGCACCTGTATCCAATTTCACTATCCAAGGATACGCATGCACTCATTTATTCAAACCACACTTATCCACCAAGTCAGGGTTAACATAACTATAATTAGATCCAGGGTCAATCAAAATAGAAACAACTTAATCACAAAGCTTAATTTCCATCTTGATAATGGGTTTCTGGTGATCCGTCTACCTGTTATCTAATGTTGCATTGATACGATGAACGATCTGCCCAAAATCCCCAACATTTTATGTCTCCTGTGCATTGTAGATATGAGGCCTACCACCTTGATACAATGGAAAATCCTTCTTGAGATGTTCCTTGCCACATATACAACACTGCAACTGTCCCTTACCATCATCTCTATTCCGATACCCTTCAGGCTGTGACCCATGTCCCTGTCCAACTACATTGAACTTTTTGTAAGGAAAAACATTCTCTTTCTCACCTACATCCTGGGGTCTCATCCTTTTCAGCTACCATTTAACTTTAGCCTTGTATTTCCCTTTCCAACATTACTAAGCCTTTTTATTGCACTTTCATTGCTTATAAAAATGCTTTAACTTTCCAATTACTTCTTCGAGTTATCAAGGCTCTTCATACTCAATCCAATATCTAAATGCTAATGGAAACCCACTGAAAAATATTTGAACTTTGGCTTTCTCATCCTTAAGATATGATACATACCTTAATAACTCCAAGAACTTACTCATGTACTCCTCATCTATCATTGATCCCATCTTTAGCTCATATAACTCCTTGGCCTTACTATCGCAGTACCTCTCTGACAAGAACTTCTTCTTGAAGAGTCTCTTGAATTCATGCCTACTCAAATACTCTATCTTAATGTCCCTGACATGCTTCACGTCTTCCCACCAGATGTTTTCTTTCCCTTTAAGGCTAAATATAACTATTATAGCCTTCATGTTCTCTTTGTAATCATGTAACTTAGATAATTTCTTCATTCCAAGTAAACATGCCTCTACATCCTCCAACTTCTTCAAATATCCATCAAATGTAGGTGGCTTAGATTTATTGAACTCATTTAGAAAATATCCCTTGTCACTCATCCTATAAGGATGATAATGATAATAATAATGATACCTGTCAGAGCCATAACTAGAATAGAACTTATGTCCATCACCTATCCTATCCAGTGTGCCTAAGAACCTGTTATCCTTGATCGTGTAATATCTATCTGAACTGTGACCACCGTGAGACCGAATTCCATATGCTCCATTAGTCCTATCCTCCTGTCCATGACTGATCCTAAGTGATCTCTATCTCTGCAGATTTGACAGACTCTAAAGGATGACTACATTAACCTCTTCTTATTTCTTCTGTGCCTGAATGATCCTATCATTGTTTGCCTTACAACTTCTTATTTCAGCCTTCAAAATTCTCAAAGTGTCTGTTATATCAAGGGAGTAACTATCATCATGTTTCTCATAGGATATATAGGGAGAATCTAATGAACTGTAGTCTACCATATTTCTAGTCATATTTGATCTTCTTCCCTGCAAGTATACCATGCCATCTAAACCAAAATATAACATAACCAACATACCTCAATATAGTTTAGGGGATGATATCTCTTCAACAAGATCAACCATATTAGCATGATACATGTATAATCATAATAATAAAAATATATCAACATCATGAATGAAAACACCAACTTCATACCATTACCTTATGCATGAAAATCATCACCATAACACTACATGCATATATCCACATAGACAACTGACATACACAAAAAATTCATATTCAACCAACATGCATTCATGACAAAATCATCTTGACGACAAGATAATCAACTTATACATGAGAACACAATGGTAAAAATGAATATTTCCATGCATACATAACAAGCACATATACCACAAGCATAATGAACTCATATGCAACTGAAATGTATGCATGATAAACACATTCCACCCATCTAGTCCAAGGGGTGAGGCATGCTCTAATACCACTCTGTAACACCCTCCTCCTTATTTACCCAAGATAATATGTCGATCGGGGTAAAGATGTGACAAAGAGTTACTATGATATGATTCAAATACCCAATTATGGTTAAGGAAGTGGAATCAACAAAACAAAACCAAACAGACTTTCCTCATAAGCTATAGGACACCTAGGGGCTATCCAACCACTCCAGGTGGAAAACCCCTGAGTTAACCTACTTTTTGACTGAACTAGACCCCCAGTCACACTCATGACAAGCCCTCAATGTGAATGAAATCCTCCAATCACATGCACAATAAGGGAAACCATGCGACTGCAAATTTTTTTAGGTAGTTATGTGTGAGCGACCCCATATTTTGAGCCACTTTTTCAAGGCTATGACTCAGGCCTCTACCCATAACTTTATGAAACTCTTAGAAAGGATAAATAATAAGATGAAAATGCCCCTAATGCAAAACCTGAACAAGAACCTCACTTGACAAATCCTATCCATGACATACATTGCGTCAAACACATCATGAAAATGTAATCTACAGGTCATAAACACACATATGAGCATATGGAATTCATACTTATCTAGGAATTTTCAAGAAGGATTGATTCCCTCTCATAATAGCTTCAATATCATCTATTAGGTCATGCTTTCATTAACATTTAACTTACTAAAAAAACCACGATGAGTAGCATAAATCGAGTCTTCTATAAACCATGCTTATAACCAACATATAGCCGACAAATCAACAATGATAGAACAACCATTATAACCATATAATAACAAACAAATTTACACATAATACACAAGAGGAAACAAAATATTATTAGCATATGCAAAATGAAACCAGGTCAGGGAATTCCACGTACCACCCGACCATAGATTGGGCTGAACCATACTTTCATCCAATCACCCATGTGCCGTATTCCAAGCATGAATGTGGAACTCACAACAAAACCAACTAGGGATTCCTAAGGCTTTACCGTGTATCCCGCCATTACTGGTCAATGGATTCCTAGGCCTAAAACCCTCATCTATACACCATGGATTTACCATGCATCCTACTAAGGGATTCCTAGGCCAATCAATAAGCATACAATATGGGATTTTCCACAATCCCGCCATATACCAGTCAAGGGATAACTAGGCCCTAAACAAGCATGGATGCCTTCAAATATCTCCACCCAAATCGTGAGGAATATTTCCTTCTCCACCATTTAGGATTTATTGTGTATCCCTCCATTACCGGTCAAGGGATTCCTAGGCCCAATGAGGGTATCCACAACTAGGCTTAACCGTGAATCCTTCCATTATTAGTAAAGAGATTCTTAGGCCTTGATACCACTCCACTCAGTTTCTAAACCATCCAGAAATCTAGCTCAACAAGGTAAAAGAACCCCATCACACCATGGGTATCCAAGAATGTCAAGGAAAGGCTAAAAACCACTATCATACTTGGAAAAACCCATGCCAATGATAGCAATAGAACGGAATACACACATTCATTTACCATGCATGAAAATATAGAAAGGAAATCATACATGCTACTCAATAATTGCAAGTAATCCCACAGTAGTAGCTTGATCCAAATGTTCCTTGCTTGATCTTTGCTTTCCTTTTCGTTCCTTGCTCTAATGCTAGAGTTCTCTAAGAATTCTCTGAGTGTGCGAGAGAGAGAGAGAGAGAGAGAGAGAGAGAGAGAGCTCCAAAATAGAACTAACAAAATCTAATGCCGACAAAAGCCGTGAATTGATCCTTAGAAACCCTTTTATCAATGAGGCCTCCATTTTCTTTATTTTCAATTATTTTCCTCCTCACATGCAACCTGTAACCTTTCACCTTCTATTTCTCATATTTTCCATTATTTTCATCAATAAATGCCAAATAATGCCTCTTTTCCTTTTTAATGCCTTTTCCATTTCCTTTAACAATTTCCCTCTAGCCATAATAAAGCAAATGAAAACCCACACTAGGATGTTTTTCCCAACATTCATCTTGGAATATGTGTCCCATTACCTTGGTATTTTTTTTTACTTTATTAACTTTATTACATAAAATTTTAACCACTTTTAACCTGGGGCCATTACACCTGTCCCTTTACCTTGACGACACTCCTTGCCCACTTTTTTTGCACTATGGAATGGGACCACTGGGGTACATCACCCCTGTCCTGCCATCTCATCTATTCCTTCTATTGTTATCTTCTTAATAATTAGGGTAGGTCCCTCTTGGACATGTCACCCCTGTGCCTTCACCCTGACACCTCTATGCAACTATTACCTTGTGCACCTCTGGGATGAGACCACTAGGACATGTAATCCTAGTCCAATCACACGACGCCTCCCTTTGACTACTCACTTTGTGCACATATATGATGGTACCATCGTGGGTGAACCTTGGGGACAAATAACCTTGGTCCCTTCACCCTGACACTCTTCCAGACTATTCCTTTTGGGATTTCAGGGGTGACCCTCCGGGACACATCATATTTGGGCCCCACCACTAAAAGAATTGTATATATACCTACATATTAATTGATGTATGTCCATGCTCAGAACCCAAGCAATACAAATGGAAAAGGATTGGTTTGGCATGAACAATACAAGTTTTTTTCCTCCACATACCAATACCATATCCCACTCAAAGCCTTCGCTATTTCAGATTGACGAAGAAGTTAAATTCTTTAATCAAATGCAAAGGTAAAAACACCCTCCCCAGTTTATAATCACACTGTCTTCATATTTATACACACACACTACCCTCAACACTAAAATTAACACACACACACACACACACACACTATCCGAGTTCCCTATCCGAGTTCATGTCCAGTTGAACACTATGACTATACTATCCATTCAAACAAGGATTTTCCCACCTCATTCCAGCATAGATATGGCATATAGAATATAACATCCAACCTCGATGGGTTTAACCATGATACATATAGAAAAAATATGCAACTTAGTGAAAAGTACATGGGTATAAAACCAAGCTACTCAAGCTCATGAAATAGTGCCATCCACAACACTAAATGCAAGGCTTACTCTAGCTCTTGAGCTCTCATTAACGAGGAATTTATAACCCAAAACTAGGGTATAGATAGCTCAATACATGAAGAAGACACTCATTTAGAATAACATGTAAACGAAGATAAAAGAGGAGGAAATCCTCAGATTCATTGCATTGCAACATAAGCAACACTAATGCAATATTGATATTCCTATGGTCATCATACTACAATAAGGTTAAGTGCTCATGCTAGACATTGTTATAACATAATCAGTATCTCTACCCGCTATTCTAGTGCATTCAAACATCGACATGACACATTAGTCAGTTTTGTAAATAATAATAATGAAAATATGACTCATGTAGTGATGAATCCATCTCAACCAAGAATGCAACATATTTTTATTATGAATAAAAAGCATAAGAGAACTTATATTTATTATGAATAACAAGCATAAGAGAATTTAACATAAACAATGCAGAAATTTTCCAGCTGATAGTGGGGCTTTAACTCTCAACCCAACCATAGAAAAGATACAACAATTATTACTTTTAGTTTTCATCCCCGAGACAAATTCCAAAGATTTAGTTGGAGTGCTTTCAAGGGAAACCTTCAACGAATACCAAACTAAACTAGAGCACCACCAGGACACTCTGCTTTCGTCGTCAAGGCAAGCTACTACTCTTTGTAATGTTTATGCCTAATGATTTTCAATAGGGAATTTATTTCTCTCCTCAGATCCCAATAACATAGCTCCAAGTCCTACTTTCTCTCCCTCTGCTATTTTTCTATCTGTTGAATGTTGATTAAGTGTGTGAATGCCTAAGTTAGTGAGTGAGGTCAAATTCCCTTCTCTTTTCCTTTTCTCTGATCCCTTTCTCAATGAGAGTCGCATATGAAAATCAAATGAGAGAACCCTATCTACTTTCTTCAACCTTCTCTTTTCTCTCTTACGTACCTATTTCCTCCCATTGTCCTTGTTTCTAGCATAATAAAATCTTCATAACATTTGTCCTTCCTGCCTTGTAATTTTTTCCAAGGAAACATGGGCCTCCATACTTCTCTTGACACCCAATTTAATTCTTAGAACCAATCCATTAAAACACACCAACCAAAATTTAATGGATGAAATAATCAAATCAAGTTTTCCTACGACACAGAAACCTTCAACATCCCAAGCAAGTAACCTCATTAGCCAACCAAGGACTAATATTTAAATAAACAATTCCCTTAAGAAATCTCGTACCTCAATGAGTGGAATCCATGTCCTTCTTTCAACCTTTTAATTTATAAAAATATTTACATTTCATTCATGAGGATAAGCAATTTGGGATGTTAAAAACCCCTCTCCCTTAGGGGAACACCATCCTCAGTGTTCAATGACACATATACAATGAACATATTTGAAAAAAAATTAGACATGTTGCTTCATGGAGCTTTATAGACTTAGCTCTTTACAACATTTACAATGATTCATGTATTTTCTTCAACCAAAAAAAAAATATCATAATCATCTAGTTATAATTCAACTGTCAAATACAAGTATGATAGACTTTAAGTCATAATTTAGCCATTTTCCCAATGGCCCTTTGGAGGTGTTCAATCCAACCTAGATTGTTCTCTTTTCTGCTATATTGAGCCCTTCGCTCCCTCAACAGGTAGTTTGAAACTCATTGTTTATGGGTACATCCCTAATGTGATCCTAACCTTAAGCAACCATGCTCATGACCGAGCAGCTCAAATGTTATATTTTGGCCTTCCATTCTCTGCTTCACAATCCCTTCAACAATATGTTTACTCCCATTCCATGCAGTCACTCACCTTCCAAGTTTAGGCATCCCCTTCTCTGGTTATCAGTCCCTCAGGAAATCCATCCCTTAGCAAGGCTTCCTCGCATAAGAAGGAGTTCAAATAAAAGGAACATCCTTTCTTTAAAAATCATTATACGGGCATAGCATGCTTCATGGTAATCAATGGGCGATATTGAGTGTTGGTGTCCCACAATGGATTTTTTCCCAAAATATTTCCCCAGTGTACCATTACATGCTTCTCTTTTTTTGTTGCTTCTATCAATATTGCTTCGAGCTCCAACCACCCAACCAAGGAAAATTATGTGATTTCCTACATCATAACACATAAATTCCATTAAAATCATAATAGATTGCAATGAATTTGAATCATACCTCATCAATAATCTATTGATGAGGTGCCTTAGAATTCTCCTTTAATCCCTGTCATAGCAAACGAGGTTAGCTCATAACCCAAACCATGATAAATCAAAATATTGTATTTAGATTTTTAATTTGAAGGTTCAAAAATTAATGAAATGTTGATACTTAGCATAATTTTCTCCTTGTTGCTTCCTTTACAAAATCTGGATTGCTAATCCATCCGAGTAAGCACCCAATGTCTTCTCTTTTCTTTGACCATGTACACACATCAGATTGGTTGCCAATCTAGAAAACACCCAATGCCTTCTCTTCACTTTGACCATGTACACACATAGGATTTTTTGGCAATATGGAAAGAACCCTGTGCCTTATCTTCACTTTGAGCACGTACACACACCAGATTGGTTGCCAATATGAAATCACCCAATGCCTTCTCTTCACTTTTATTTGACTTCCACTCCAAGGTGGATATGTCATATATATATGTTTATATTTATTTATTTATATAATCCATTTTTCTACCTTGTGAATATGGGAACTACCATCCAGGTAGTCTCTTGTCGACAAGAGGTGTACTCGTTACCTATCATAGGTTCCTTTCCACCTAAACAAGCACAAATAGTACCATATATTCCTAGACAACACATAAACACCTTACGCATACACAAAAAACATGTCCAAACAACCCCATACTTGTCTCTCTTGAAAGCACTTTACCCATACACAATACACAGGTCTAGACAGTCCCACACCTTCTTGTCCTGAACACATTCAATAATAGAAACTTATACACATGGTACGACACAAAAAATGTATAAAAAAAATAAAACTTTACCCTATTCCCATACATAGAACATGCACATGTACACAGATACACATATACACATGACATATCATGTCACACAATATCACAAATAATCCAGAGACCACCTTTCTCCATGCACATGAACTAGGGAATAATACCTCATTTGTTTCGCCTATGTTATTAACCTTAACATGGGAACAATGTAAGAGTTTTTTTATAGATAATTAAAAATTAGCAGAATTTTCTTTCTAATCAATAAATTCCTCATCATAGCGGAATTTTTTCGTGTTGTCCATATCCTCATTTTTTTTTTTTTGAGTAGCCATCTCTTCATTCGAATGACCTCTAATATCTTCGCCAGATATAATGGAATTTTCATAGGCACACACACACACATAGAGACACATCATTCAACATGAGCATGCATGATGCAATATAGAAATATCCATCAGCATAATTATGTATGAAATATATCAGTACACGTGCAAGTGTAGTCAAGGGTTAATAGAACTCCCTCCTTGCTATTTTCTTGGCTACACATATCTCTATCCATTATTCTAATGGATTCAACCAATTGATTGGTTTTTTTCATTACTTAACCATGGCTACAATAACCATTATCTCGTGCCAAATAAATCTTGTGTTTAGATGACTCCCTGATTGTGGTCAAACATGAATTATATAAACTTTTCATATTACTATTGCTTTTATTTTAACTTGTTATTATGTTCTTTTCCATTTCCCAATAGAATTCCATTTTCCCTGAAACTTTACTTGGCATGTTTTCCTTCATATCTATCAAGCACTACCCTTTTAAGGATTTCATGGCCTTCCTGCCACTCCAACTTCCTTATTCAAAGATCTGAAAGCATGCAATTCAAATTAAAAATTGAAAACCAATGAAAGAGAAAAAAAAAAGGCAATTATTGAAAAAGGACATGAAATCCACAATAAAAGTCATTCACAAAAATCAGAAGTAAAAACACATCGTAAACAAGCCCAACAATCAACATGGCCATATAGTATTCTAAAATCAAAATGATATCAATCCGCGAAGTCAGAAATTAAACGCACAAAACATAAGAATTAAATAAAGTAGTACCCAAAATCAACTTCATCTCCATGGGTCCATCATTCATGGCACTCTCAACCATCATAAAAGTGTGCATATGTATACATATACATGTATTTTCGTAGACCATATTAATTCAATACTTCTTTAAGAGACTAGCAACAACCTTGAAGTATTACATTTCCCAAAGGTTCACAAGGGGCCTTTTCAACACACACACACACACACACACATATATATATGTGAAGGAGATGGAGGGAATTTTCCCTCCTCATTATTGGTGTTCCACATTGTTGATTCATGTTCCTATGTCCCATAGGGGCTACTTTCTTCCCTCCTATTCTTGCAGGGACATTCATTTTTCAGACGCTATTCTCCACAAAACCAACAAGAGATTATCCTCTCCTCCTTTTCAACATCATGGGGCCTATTATTTATATTACCATCCTTCCCTTTGGATGATTCAACTTTGTATTTCATTTTCCTCAATCAATTTTGCAGCTCATCATTCCACTAAGCCAATTCTTATTCTTTCCTGATTAGTTTTTTGAGTTATGCTCTGTAGATATTTAGCTCATCTTCCAAGTATTTGAGTTCAACCTCCAAATTCCTGAAGGTTCTCTTCTTTTGGAGGGATGTCCCTCTTTCTCATTCTCGATGGAATTGGTCCATATCATGCTGCACATGCCATGATACATGTTTCTTTTCACTGCCATAAGTTTTGCTATGTGCTGCAACATACACTCAGTTGTTAGTGCATTAATATATACATATAGAAAAATATACTATTTTCCTTGCCTTGATGTACCAAACACGCTTCCCTGTAGCTGCACACATGTCTCACTTTACATATTAGTTACATTTATGAAAACATAGGACAAACATTTCAACATAAATTTCTTTTTTTAAGTCCATAATTTATACATTCACATGCACATATCAGCTCATTCATAACCATGCATTTAGAAGATTATAGTTTCTTTATTAATCTGAGTTATAATTGGAAAATAAATTCCATGCCAAATCAACATTATTCAATTCATTCAGTCTCTTTACCAAGACCCAAAACAACCATTCAAATTCATGCTTTGTACCAAGGTTAGTAACCAAGGCATTTTCAACCTTGAGGAAATTAATTTGAAGCCCTTTAACACATCTACATCATTTCATGCATATCCCTTTAACACTTTTACCTAAAAATTTTAACATTGATTATTAGTAGCCTCTCTACCAAGACCCCTATCATTACTTGTTAAAATCAGCCTTGAAAATTTAAGAAGAACATTTGCTTTCATTAACTTTATTCAGTCTCTTTATTGAGACTATCACCACTAATCAAGAAGTCATCCTTTTTCACAAGCGAAAAAAGTAGCATGTATGTTCAACCTCTTCATGCAAGGCCAATGATATAAATGCATCCCATAAAATTGACTATCATAAACAACAATATCATCAACATATTCAACATTGCTATCCCATAAAATTGACTATCATAAACAACAATATTACAACATCTTCAACCATGTCCTCATTGGTCGAGCTACATTTTTCAAGTGCTTATCCACTATACTAGAATAATACCTCAATCAACATAAAGAAAAAAAAAGTTCAACCTCTAATGAGGTTCCTTGCCATGTAACATTCTAGTAACTAGAATTCCCCATCCAATTAATACATTCATGTACACATAACTTCATTTAAATATAATAAATCCACGCTATCTAGGCTACAACATCATACAATCATATACCTATCACTTTACAAATTAGTCTTTTCCCATTTATGCAACATATTGTACATATATAGATAATTCCGCAATAAGTGAATATCTATATTATATATAGTCACCTAATTCATGGTGCCACACCAGACACCTACATGTAGAAGAGAGCATTACCGAGCTTATCCCCCCTCCCCTTCCTTAAGCAAGGAAGGCCTTATCCAAGGGAAACACACATTATGAGGAACTCTGTAACATCAACATATAGGAAAAAATCAACCTCAATTGAGGTTCTAAGCCTCCGAAAACATACTTACCAGGGATTTTCTACATCCCAACCAACATATATAATACATATTCCTCTCATATACAAAACCAAGCATGATTATACACATCACATAGTGATCCTTCCCAAGCATTCCATATCACATCACCCAAGCAATGGTTATGGTATGCCACAAGTCCTCACTACCCCATATGAAGTTCTAGAAAAATCCAAAGAAAATACCATATCTAAGTTCAACGCCATTCTTTTCCAGACCTTCAAGATGAAAACCAACAAACATATGCATTTCCCAAGCATTTAGTAAATAACATGCTAAACATAATTGCAGCTAGTATACAATCCAACTAACACTTGCAATTAAGATATACTAAACTCATATTCAGATAAATTTACCCTTAGGGTTGAGCTCCCCCCTAGATTCAGGGATCCATGCATTAGTACCATGCTACATACTTGGATCACAAGGTGACCCTTCAATCATGCACGTCATCATTCATTTACAACTAGCGTTTAACACCTAAAAATTAGTTTTATTAATTTAACAATGTTACCGATGAAATAGGTTACCTGACCTCAAAACGGGAACTCTAGCCCAAAAAGACTCAAAAAACATGAAAAAACACCCCAAAAACAAAAAGTGTGTATTCCAGAACGCACTTCGTTTTTTTTTAAGGTCAAATTTCAACATTTTATAAAATTATGGTAAAAACAAAATTGTTTCTTGAAAAAAGGATTGAAAAAACACCCTCAAAACAAAACCAGTTGATGCTGGAATAACAAAAAAAAATTGTGTCATACTTTTGACACTTTTAAAAATAGAAGTAACATTTTTTAATTTTTAAAATTCAAACATTAAAAAAAAACCTAAAATTTAAGAAAAAAATAAATTTAAAAAATAAAAACATTTAAAAGCTTAAAATTTAAAATTTAAAAATATATGAAGATAAAAAAAATAAAAATAAAAACAAAATGAAAATTTTAATTCAAACATTAAAAAAAAAAACCTAAAATTTAAGGAAAAAAAAAAAATTTAAAAAAAAAATTAAAGATTAAAATTTAAAAAAATATAGAAATTAAAAAATAAAAATAAAAACAAAATAAAAATATTAAATTATAAAAAAACAAGTTAAAAAAAGAAGGAAATTATAAAAAATAAAATACAGAAATTAAATTTAAAAAAGAAAAAGAAAATGTTTGTTAAATTTAAAAAAAAAAATAATAATTTTAAAACAAAAAATTAAATTTAAGGAAATACATTAAATTAAAAAAAAAAAAAACAAACAAATAAATATTTAAATTAAAAGTAAAAAAATGAAAAATTAATTAAAAATAAAAAAATTAAATTTAAAATACAATAAAAATATTAAATTTAAAACAATATATATTAAAAAAACAAATAAATTATAAAAAATAAATTAAATTTAAATTATAAAAAATTAAATATATATATATGAACTTAATTTAAAATATGTATATATATCACATTTTATTAAATTTAAAAAAAATTGTTAATATTAAAATAACAAATTAAATTTAAAAACAAAAATATTAAATTTTAATAAATAAATGAATAAACAAATAAATTTTGAAATAAAAAATAAATTTTAAATATAAAAGAAAAAAGAAAAAAAACATTGTTAAAATAAAAAGTTAAAAAACTTTAAAAATCAATTAGAAATGAAAAATTGAAAAAAAAAAAAAAAAAAAAAAGTTAATTTAAAAAAATTAAGTTTAATTAAAAAAAAATCTAATTTTAAATACACAATTTTAATTGAAATATAAAAATATAAAAATTTTATGTAATTAACAAAAAAAATAATAAAAAAATAAAATATTTAAAAAACAATATTAAATTCAAATAAATAAAAAAACAAAATACAAAATTTATTAAATTTTATAAAATAAAATTAAAAAACTAAACATAAAACTTAATAATAAAGAAAAATTATGAAAATTAAAAAAAATTAAAAAAAAAGAAAAAATTATTAACAAAATTAAAAAAAAAAAACTTGTGCAACCACTTTCCCAATACAAAACTAAAGGAGTGGAACAACTCACTCGCTCAAGTACTTGCATACTGAACCTCACTTCACCACTGAAGAAGTGGAACAACTCCCTCGAGTACGTGCATGAGGCAAAAATATGGAAAACACAGAAGGAGTGGAACAACCCACTCGCTCCAATACTTGCAAATCAAACCTCACTCCACCAGTGAAGAAGTGGAACAACTCACTCCAGTACTTGCATGAGGCAGAAACCTCGAAAATAATAATTCTTAAGTTTGCATCATAACTAATTGTAAATCAAAATTTTTACATAACTACTCATTTTTCCCGTAATATATATATATATATATATATATATATATATATATATGAGCATTCACAACTTAAAATGAAGTTGTCGATAGAAGAATCATAGTGCCGTGAAAGCCATTTTTATTCATTCAAACAACATGAGTACGAATGGGTGTAAAAATTAAATTAAAAAAAATAAATAAACATGGGGTTCGCTACTTTCAAACTGCTGCCACCATTTCAATACATTCATCATAGAGGATCGTCGGAACTCTGCAAAATTGGAGGATCAAAGAGCCAGCGGGTTGGCCTGCTTTTAGGATTTAGGACCAACAATTTTTGTTCCATTGTTGTAAAGGTCCTCAATAGCATTCGACAATCCTGCCTTCTAACTCAAAAACTGCCCAATACGGGTGAACCAACCTGGAGAACTTAACAACATTTCGGTTGGAAAAGTATTGCAATACCCTAAAGTGAAGAGAGGAGGAGCCACGCCCAAATCTCCCAGCAGAAGAAAACATGATTACAATAGGGTTATAATCGTGGATAGTGAAGGAAGACATGAAGCATAACCAAATCAACATATGGATTGAATAATTATTTTAAGACCAAATATCTGGAACATTTGTGACCCTATACAATAATTTCAGTTTGGACTGGATGGAGACGCAGGCAAACCTTTCATTCTCCAGAAAACGTTAAAATTTGCGGACTTAGGCACAATCTTGCCTTCGAGAGAACCAACGGATGCCAAGCCCTCTAGCGAAAAACTGGAACATAGATACTCCATAAGGAGAATAAACTACGCAAACAAAAACCTGCGTTAGAATCATTCAACGGTAGACTGTGGAGTAAATTACTAAAAACTAGTAGCATAAACAGTAAATAATTTACCAGTGACCGCAAGTGTGTGAGAAAGACCTTCTTTGTGTGCCATAAACAAATTGACCAGTTGCAGAGCCAACAAAACCTTTCCAAAGGCGGAAAAATGAACACTAAATGTGAGGTTAGGGGTAGGGTTCATCACCTTATCGGACTTGGTTGAGGATTGCTCATCACTGAAGCTTGGAGAAATAGGATTTGGGATTTGAATCAGAGAAACAAACAAATTTTCCCTCTACAACCATTGACGAAACTCCGAAATATCTATTGAAGAAGCAGCCAGCCGATTCCGGGAATCGGCTGGCTGCTTCTTCAATAGGTATTTCGGAGTTTCGTCAATGCTTGTAGAGGGAAAATCCGATTATCGGCTGGCTACTTCTTCAATAGGTATTTCGGAGTTTCGTCAATGCTTGCAGAGGGCAAATCGTTGGGGTAAAAATGATTTCTCTGATTTCGATATTGTTCTCTCCATAAAGGCTTTGGTAATGGATTTCAAAGTCGATATAATTTCCTGGAGGGAATTCTTGGAATATGTTAATACTTTACCTCTATTTAACTCAGCCCAACCGTTCAATTTTTTTTTTTTTTTTTCAAAAAAATTAATTTAAATTTTTTTTTTTGTAATTTAATTTTTATATTTAAAATTTAATTTGTTTTAATTTGTTTTTTTTGTTTTTAATTTTATTAATTTTTTTTGTTTTTGTTTTTAATTTTAATTTTTTTTTTTTTTGGTTTTTAATTTTTAATATTTTTATTTTAATTTGAATTTTTTTTTAATTTTTTTTAATTTCAAAAAATTTAAAATTATTTTTTTTTTATTCAATTTTTTTATTTTAAATTTAATTTGTTTAATTTTTTTTTTAAATTTTTTTTTTATATTTAATATTATAGATTAATTATTTTTTAAAATTTAAAATTTAAAATTTATTTATTAAATTTATTAAATTTTAATTTAATTTAATTGTTTTTTTTAATCTTTTGGTTTATTTAGTTTTTCATTTTTAAAATCTATAAATTGTTTCATTAAAAAAAAACACTAAATTTATGTATATTTGTTTTTTAATTATTTGCACGTGGTTTTTTATTTTTATTTTTTATTTTTTATTAAACGATAGATTTTTTTTTCTCAATTTAAATTTTTTTTTTTTTTTTTAATTTGTTTTTTTTGTTAATTTTAAAATTTGTATTTTTTTTCTTATTATTATTATTATTATTAAATTTAAATTTTTATTTTATTTTTTTTTTTTTTCATTTTTTTTCTTTTAAACTAAATTTTTATTTTGTAATTTTAATTATTTTTGATTTTTTTTTTAACTTTTTTTTTTTTAATTATATGTTTTTTTTAATAAGTTAGAAAAAAATGTTTTTGATGTTTTTTTTTTTCAATTTTTTTTGGTCAATTTTTGTTTTTTTCTTTAAATTATATGTTTTTTTTTTCAAATTTTGTCATTTCTTTTGATATAATTTTCGAATATTTTTGTTTTATTTATTTATTTTTGTTTAAATTTTTTATTTTTACGAGCGAATTTTGTTTTTTTTACATTTTTATTGGTTTTTTTTTATTGTTTTTATATATATTTTTTTATCTAAGTTTTGTGCTTTATTACCAACATGAAAATCACCACTCTAAAAAAAAAAGGTTGATGTTGCATCAATACTTTTCAAAATTAGCATTAAAATCATCGCTCTAAAAAAAAAGGTTGATGCTGCATCAATACATTTCAAAATTAGCATGAAAATCACTAACATTTTAAAACAAATATTCATACTTCATAAATAAAAATATTAGAGTGTCAAAAATGTGCACAAAAAAAAAGGGTGATTCTGCATCACCACTTTTCAAAATCGGGTGCTTTTTATGCTACCAAAAAAAAGTAGGTAACATTGCGGTTACCTATTTCATTGGTAACATTGTTATTTTCTAAAAATCATTATGAAACCACCTTAGTCAGGGACCTACCATTACTTTCCCATGATAGAATCCATCCAGTCCAAGTTTTGAACATATATGCTCTGATACCACCTGTAACAACCACCACCGCACCTACCCAAGTGTGGTTGGGTTGTTAATACTAATCCAATTCCTCTTTTCATTGGTCAAAAGAATCAATATTTTTTTTGTCTCTTTTATGTACATCCTCCTTATTAAGGATTGAATTGGTTTAGATAATTTTTTGGCTTATCCTTTCTACACCTGAGCACAAGACTCAGATCTTAATAGCTTCATTTTATTTATTTAAAAATAATTCTACCACTTCACACACACACACACACACACACACACAGATATATATATATATACACCACACACCCATATTCGACAAGTCCCACATGTACAAACAATAATCCCTAGTACCAACAATAACTCGCCACACTGCCCCACTCTGGAAGTCCACATAGTAGCATAAAAGACATGCAGTTTATGGGAATATCCCTGCACATTTAAATAGTGAGGTCATCGTAGGAAATTTTGAAAAGGTGATTTTCACAAGGATTATGAAGGGTGGGTTAATTGATCTAGATATTTGGGGGAGGCCCCCAAGATCTAAAAAATTGAAATGGAAGAAAAAAGGAGAGAACGCACCGTAAACAAAACCACAAAGAGACTTTTTTATTAAAACATAGAATAACTTTAAAATCTACAATGTGGTGGACAATATGTCCTTTTAAAAAATGCGGCTTGTTACTTATAACATTTTTTAGTTACAATACCACAGGTAAATTCCATGGGTGGGTATATACCATAGGTGAATGAATACCATGGGTAGATGTCACTTACAATACCATGGGTGGATGCCACTTACAATACAATGGGTAAATTCCATGTGTGGATGAATACCATGGGTGGATACATACCATATGTGAATGAATACCATGGGTGGATACATACCATGGGTGAATGAATACCATGGGTAGATGTCACTTACAATACCATGGGTGGATGCCACTTACAATACAATGGGTAAATTCCATGCGTGGATGAATGCCATGGGTGGATACATAACATGGGTGAATGAATACCATGGATAGATGTTACTTACAATACCACAAGCACATAAATACCATGGGTGTAGACCACTTTTCATTCGGATCATTCCTCCCCCCTTAAAAAGCAATGGTCCACATTGCATGAAATTCCCTCCTGAGAAGCCTTTGTTGAATATGAAGAGCCATTGAAGAGAGAAGGGTTTTGTGTAGTTAACCCATAACTGTGATGAACAGAGATTCGATGATAGAGTTACCATGTAATGCTTGTGACCAACTCTGATACTGACAGTGTGAGGCCTAGAAAATGGACTTCGATGAAGTGTGGGTTTGTGGATGACCTAGAACTATGAAAAACAAAGATTCAAGGATAGAGATACCCTATAATTCTTGTGACCAACTGTGATACTAACAGTATGTGACCTAGAAAAGGGACTTCGATGACAAGGATTTTGTGTGGTTGACCCATAACCGTGATGTTGATTGTTGATGAAGTAGCAAGTGCCGACATAGCCTAGGGTGGGAGGGAACATATCCAAAGAACCCAAGTCAGGTGCTGCTATGTTGAAACTGATGTGAAGTAGGTGCATACTAAAGAAGGGTGGTAAGGCACGTCTCCAAAGGGACCCCACTCCAAATGTTGCTCTAGATATAAAATCTTATTTAAAATGGGCATAAATAGGTAAATATAACTGAAAATATTTATTATAACCTATTTTTGGAAATAGAATGACCATTCTGCGTCTTCCTATGTGATTGAAATATCTATTTGAAGACTCTAGAAACCCAAATTCAGGCTGCAACTGTCCCGCCAAAATAAAAGTTATGAAAAAATAACTGATTTTAAATCAACGATACCTCCCTCATCTAAACTTCGATTCAACCAATTATTTTTTGAAATTGGGTTATTTTTGAAGAGGAGCTCAAATATTCAATCATTTTTCTAAATTTTTGCACACAAATTGGAAAAAATTATAGGAGAGTCGCCGTCCACGAATTGTCGTGAGAATATTTTCTGGAACAACTGATTTTAAAACAACGATATTTCCCTCATTCAGACTCTGATTTGGCCATTTTGTATTTGAATTTGGGTATTTTTTTCAAGGAACCCAAATATATTATTTATTTTTTGTAAATTTTGCACCAAAATTTTTAGATATGATTTTCAAAATCGCCGCACAATAAAAATCCCTACAAAAAAATGAAAAAATAAAATTATTCCCGCTTGGCCCTAGAAAGTGTTTTGTGGAGGTTGTGGCACTTGCATGAAGTTTGCTACAAAATTTTTAAACTGAAATATGCTTAAAAACCTCATCCCCATGGATTTTAACTAGAATATGATACCATTGATCCAAATCTTTAGGAGAGACCCCCAAGATCTAAAAAATTGAAATGGATCTCGGGGCGGGAGGCCCCCAAGATATGAAAAATTGAAATGCTAGAAAAAAAAAAAGAGAGAGAACACACCGTAAACAAAACCACAAAGATTTTTTTTTTATTAAAACAAAGAATAACTTTAAAATCTACATTGTGGTGGACAATTTGTCCTTTTACAAAATGCGACTTGTTAATTATAGTCTATTTTAGCTACAATACCACAAGTAAATTCCATGGGTGGGTAAATACATAGGTGAATGAATACCATGGGTGATGAATACTATGGGTGGGTGCAACTTATAATACAATGGGTAAATTCCATGTGTGGATGAATATGATGGTTGGATACATACCATGGGTTAATGAATACCATGGATAGATGTCACTTACAATACCATGGGTGCATAAATACCATGGGTTGATAAATACCATGGGTGTAGGCCACTTTCCATTCATATCATTCCACCATCCTTAAGAAAAAATGGTCCTCATTGCGTGAAATTCCCTCCTAAGAAGCCTTTGTTCAATATGAAGATCCACTGAAGAGAAGGGTTTTGTGTGGTTAACCCATAACGGTGATGAATGAATATCCGAGGATAAATATACCCTATAATGCTTGTGACCAATTATGATACTTACAGTGTGCAGCCTAGCAAATGGAATTTGATGAAGTGTGGGTTTATGGATGACCTAGAGCCATGAAAAATGAAGATCTTATGATAGAGATACCCCGTAATGCTTGTGACCAACTGTGATACTGACAGTGTGTGGCCTAGTAAATGGACTTCGATGACAAAGATTTTGTGTGGTTGACCCATAACCGTAATGCTGACTGTTGATGAATTAGCAAGTGTCTACATAGCCTGGGGTGGGAGGTCATGTCTCCAAATAACCCAAATCGGATGCTGTTATGCTGAAACTGATGAATGTGAAGCAGGTGCCTACAAAATCAGGGTGGGAGGGCACGTTTCCAAAGGAACTCTCTCCAAATGTTGCTCCAGATATAAAACATTATTTAAAATGGACATAACTCAGTCAATATAACTCAAAATATTTATTATAACCTATTTTTGGAAATATAATAACCATTATGCATCTTCCTATGTGATCGAAATCCCTATTTGAACACTCTGTAAACCTAGATTCATGCTGCAACTGTCACGAAGTTACAAAAGTTCTAAAAACAATAGTCGATTTTAAATCAACGATATCTCCCTCATGTGAACTCTAATTTGACCAATTTTTTTTGAAATTGGGTGATTTTTCAAGAGGAGCTCATATATACAATTATTTTTCTAAAATGTTGCACAAAAAATTTGAAAAATGATAGAAAATCCGCCATCCATGAATTTCCATCAGAAAAAATTTCTTCAACACAATTGATTTTAAAATAGCAATATCTCCCTCATCCAAACTTTGATTCGGCAGATTTTTTATTTTTATAATTTGGGTATTTTTTGGAAAGGAATCCAAATATGTTATTTTATTTTTGTAAATTTTGCACCAAATGTTTCATATATGATCTACGAACTCACCGCCCAATAAAAATTCTTGCAAAAAAATAAAAAAAATAAAAATTCTTCCCGCTTGACCCAAAAAAGTCACTCCGTGGAGGTTGTGGCACTTGCTTGAATTTTTCTACAAAAATTTGAAAGAAATTTATGCTTCAAACCGTCATTCCCATGGAGTCGTAACTAAAATCTAATACCATTGATCTAGATCTTTGGGGAAGGCCCCCAAGATCTAAAAAATTAAAATGGATCTTGGGGGCAGGGAGCCCCCAAGATCTAAAAAATTGAAATGCCAGAAAAAAGGAGAGAAAACACTGTAAAAAAACACAAAGAGAATTGTTTTATTAAAACAAAGAATAAATTTAAAAGCTACATTGTGGTGGAAAATCTGTCCTTTTACAAAATGAGACTTGTTACTTATAGAATTTTTTAGTTACAATAACATAGGTAAATTCCATGGGTGGGTAAATACCATAGGTGAATGAATACCATGGGTAGATGTCACTTACAATAATGTTAGTCATCAATATTTTTCACCTATTGTTGATGACTACATTCCTTAGCTAATTTTTCTAGAAGCTAATCTCAAACTGTCAATTTGTCATCTAGAAAACACCCCAAACAATTTTTTTGTCTTCCTACCCCTTCCTGTCTTTCTATGATGAGAACAATCTCTAGTTTTCAAGTCCTATCTTGTTTTAGCAAAATATCCTTGTCTAGAGTTTTCTTAGCTTGGTTTATCTGCTGTCATTTACCCTTGTTTCTCATGTCATTCACTATCTAAAGGTTGAAAAAGTGTCTGAAAATCTATCCCTGGTCATCTTGTCATTTGAAAATCTAATCATGCCTAAGAAAACACTCAGAATCTGTCAAAATTGTCCCTAATTTAGATAGTGGTGTTTAGGGAGTTTTTCCTTGGTTAAGACATCCTAAGCCAAAAGCCTGTGTCTAGTACCAGTCAGCCTTAAATATTTCCCTATTCTGTGAAGCAAGCCTTGGTCTATCCATAGGTCGCACACCACTAAGAGGTCACTTTCTCTCATTTCAGAAGAAGTTCAACAAAGATCCAAATTAGGAAAAGATTAGGATGTTCACTATCTGAAAGAAATATACTTAGATCGGGAAAAATCTCCATGAAACACCAAAGGAGCTCTCCAAGGTTCAAAAGCATGTGTTTTTACATCTCTGCAGGGGCGTAATTGAATGATGATTAGTATGTGAATAAGAGCAAAGGGACAATTTCAAACAGGTCTCCCATGTTGAAGGGGTTTGCCATCAATGAAGCAAAGGAAGTGCAGTGAGTAAAGAGCAACTGATATGTATGGTTGTAAATCCAAAAAAAATCCTGAAGAACAGAGATCATCCTCCAAGTCACATGAATACAAAAGACTGAGTGATGTTGATCAGCAGTGCTTCATATTCTCCTCCAAAATCAATGTTGCCCAATCTTTCCAAAGGGCATCATCATGTAGGGCATAAGAATATAGCTGCTTCTTATGCTACCTTGAACCTGGGATGTGAACATTAATCAAAGGAAATTTCAAGGTACCCTGAAAACACGGTCAAGGGAAAGTTAGTTCAAAGGTGTCCAACAGTGAGCATTATCCTTATACCAACCACTTTATTCACTCCCTAAAAACTTCACAGTGATATGATACCAAGCAAAGACATATATTGCAGAGCAATGACATAGTGTTGAAATAAATGAAATTTTATGTGTATGATGATAACCTCCTTCATGAAAAGCATATGGTTAGAAGCACAATGACAGAACCTCCTTCAAAAAGCAGAGGGTTAGGAAGACATTGTTGTGGCCTCCTTCACAAACAAGTAGAGGGCCAACATGTTCTTAAGTGACTTCAGAAGCTGTTGTGCGCCACCTCCTCCAAAGATGAAAAGAGGATGCATAGCAGGATTAAAATTATGTTTAAGAAAGTTTTTTTTGGAAATACAAGTTGAGGAATAGTGGTGACACGAATGAAAGATGATAAGTTAAAAGGCCTTTTTCATATCACAAGCAAAAGGTTGACTTGCTGGTGTTAAGGGCCTCTGATCTTACGTTTATGAAAACCTCCTTCAAAGGATAAATTAGAGGTTATAATTTTGATTAAAAAAGCCTCTTCTGAATGGTGAAAGTGATAGACCAAGCTCTGTTTCTAGTCATTTCTGCAAACTGGTATAAAGAAGCATTCACACAGAAGGTGTATGTAAAAAGGGAATTTTTATTTTTACAAATCCATTATGATTTATCATAGACTAACTCCCTCCAAGTGATGAATGAAAGGCAAGCATCAAGAGCTACCTTTTCAGATCATTCAAAAGGCAGAGGGCATATTGTTGAGATAGGTGAAAATTTCACTATTTGAAGGCCTCCTTCACAAAAACAAAGGATCAGCTCTCCAAAGATTTACAATATGGTTCATATTATTCAAAGGGTAAAGAAGACATATAGGAAACTAAGTCTTGGTCAATGCAAAGAATTTGATTTTTAAGATATTCTAAAATAGAGGCTGCATTAGTGGTTTTAAAGGGATAATCTCCTTGGTAAAAATCATAGGATAAAATCATGGTTGGTAGGCCACCTTCATCATACTAGCAGAAGACCAAGTCATGGTTTAAGGACCTTTTTCATTTCATAAAAAAATTAAGTTGCATTATGGTATTAAGATGGCTGTAGTAGTGTTTTTATGGTGACCTTCTTGTAAACAAATAGAGAAAACACATGGTTTAAGGACCTCCTTCTCTTCATACAACAGTGGTTTTTACCTAATGGTGCCAAAGAGGCTACAGTGTTGTTTTTATGATAAACCTCCATGGTAAACAAGCAGAGGAAAAAAAACAGTTTTTATAGCTCCTTCACATCATAAACAAGGGGTTATAAAATCATCAAGATATGATATGGTTGTTAAGAAACATTTTGTTGGGAAAAATACTGAGAGGGGGGGGGGGGTGAATCAGTATTTAGAGTTGACTGAAAATTTTTTACCTTTTCTTTTTCTTAAAACCATACACTACTTTATTGAACTCAACTAGTGTATACACACAGATATCCTTAAGAAAACTTGTGTATGTCCAGATACCTTATTATGCATTTAATTCTTTACTTAGATCATTGCATCATTCATTCATCAGATATTTAGTAAGCAGTAAGCATGTGCAGTAATAAAAAAATAAACCATCACACATAAGCAACACACATGAACACCAGTCTTTAAGGTGGAAACCCAATTCGGGAGAAAACCACCGATGTTGTCGTCTCTGTCTTCAATATTTATTATAAAGAAAACTTCTTACAATTTTGTACTGGTGTAGACTCATACCAGCACGCAGGCACCCACCTGCAAAAGGCTACAACCTTCTCTCGTTCTCCAGCCACTACTGGAAGGGAGCTCCAACCCCCTCACTGAAGGCTTCGACCCTCAGCACCACCATGG
This sequence comes from Pinus albicaulis, assembly GCA_034641835.2. Classification (NCBI taxonomy): domain Eukaryota; kingdom Viridiplantae; phylum Streptophyta; class Pinopsida; order Pinales; family Pinaceae; genus Pinus; species Pinus albicaulis. The sequence goes on along the minus strand of CM076574.1, from coordinate 543,076,864 downwards.
ACCACTTTTCATCAATTTTCATACTAGATCCAACAGCTTCCACGCAACATACCTTGTAGGCCACTTTTCATCAGATTTTCAGACTGCACCCATTCCATACATCAAACTGAAACTTATAACTTCATCAACCAATCAACCAACAACTTGATCTTCAATCAACATAATCAGCAGTATCTTCAACATTCAAACAACCCAGAACTGTATGAATACATCATTGACAGATAGTAGTAAAACAACAAAACAGATCAGACATTTCATTCCACACACTTCAGCAAAACCCTAGATTTCATATGCGCTTTTACTTCACTGAACCTGCGTATATACGCGTTTTCACAGAGACAAACCTGCGTATACGCGCTTTTGTTGAAGCTAACTTGCGTATATATGCGCTTTTGCTCAGATGAACATGCATATAAATCTGTAACTTTTCAGAACTATGCAGCTCTTCAGAACAAATAACTCATATTTTGCCCTTTAGTTCAGCAAAGATTCGTCGGATCTAAACATTCCATAAATAGATCTAGAAAATACATAGTCAATTCAGATCTAGAGATCACTTTTCATCATTTTTCTTCATAGGTTCATTATTAGATCAATCAATAAATTGTTACCCATTCCATGCAGAAATACTTCAGAGTGAAGTATTCATTAAAACCCAAACTTCAGAATAGATATGAAGATACAAACTCAACCCTTAACAGACATTGATTCAAATATCATACGCTACTTTTCTTTACTGAAGATGTGTACATACGTGCTTTCCTGCACATCAACCCGCGCATACTTCTGTGTATTTTATTTTTCAAAAACCCTAATTTCCATACGCGCTTTTCATGTAGCGAACCTGCATATATACGCGCTTTTGTTGAAACCAACTAGCGTATAGATCTGTAAAAGTAAATTTTGCAGAACAGACCAGATCTATAAATCTTACCTAGATTTATTCATTTAATTCAACAGACTTGCACCAGTTCTTCACCATCCCTTCAGTAGGTCATTCTGGAGATTCATCATCATCAGATCTAGAGATCTTGAACCATCATTATATCCATGGGTGCATCACAGATTCAGATCTAACAATTAAGAACAGAGTTCATCCATGTAGATATCTCTTAAAGAGATTTCTTTATTAACAACCCTTACACTTGCACACCTTGCACTATGATCCTCTTCTCCTTATATAGTGTTAGCCTTTATCAATACCATGAGTCAAAACCACTTAACCGCTGATGGTATTCCTGGATGGGATCAAATAGATAATCTAGCGGTCAATACAGTGGGCCAATACCATGGTAATGTCCACTGGTTTTATAAATTTAGAGCACAAATAGGCATACGCTACTTGGTACGTACTTTTCTGCGTACATACACTACTTTTCCTTTACAAACCCGTGTATGCTTTGTGACATGCCTTATTCATCATTACTCTGGCACTTACTGAAATTCCTTTCTTCTGTTACTTCTGAACTGCTCTGTAGATACATCAGATTTACATCATTAACAAATAGGTTGCTATCACAACTCATCAAGTCAGTTTCCATCAAGGACAACTTCATCAAGTAGGTTGCCATCAAGGACAACACATTGCATCATATTGCCAACAATCTCCCCTTTTGGACTTGATGGCAACCATGATGGTGTTTGATCACCACAACAGATAGATACATTGATTATAACCATTATTCAAACACCATGATACTCTCCCCTTTTGACATCAAGGGAAAAGGGTGGATCAAAACAAACACAAGGTTTTTCTTCTCTTGTAGAAAGAAGAGCTCTGTAGATCTGATGTGCATTGAAGTTACCATGCCCCCCCTGAGTTCACGCTGAATCTTCAAACATATTTTTCAATGAAGTACATGACTCTATCACCTTTCCTATCACAAAGGACTCATACTTACATCAATGATCCAACCAAGTGGATTTACATATGTGACTCAAGTACCCAGCCAAGTGGGTTTACACATTTTGACTACCCAACCAAGTGGGTTTACAAATTTGAAGAAGTCCTTACATGACTGAATACAACATTTTACATCATAGGTCTCAACATAACCTTTTCATCAAATTATAAATATGAATTTTTATAACCAATACTAAAAAGACCTCAAGAGAGAGATCATATTTCAGAACCATCATAATGCGAACAATGCATTACTCTCAGCAAGGCTAATGCTCCCCCTGAAATTGTGCATCCTGAACACTTTCAACAGCAAATCATCAAGGCATATTCATATGAAACAGAAATATGAGAGCTGGAACATCACCAGAGATACCCAACAGCACCGCAGCTGTGCTGAAGAATGCTGACAAAAAAAAATTTGTCAGCAAACACCCATACGCGGTTTTTTGTGTATAAACTCGCGTATATACGCGACTGTTCTTCAGGAAATCTGCGTATCCAATTTAATCTTCTGAAATTAAGCAGATATGATCTTCTGCATGGCAGAGACTACTCCCAGCTTCTGTTTGAGATATTCGAACGCTTCCCTGGGTAAAGGTTTGGTAAATATATCAGCAACTTGTTCTTTGGAGGGAACATACTCCAACTTCACCTTTTGTTCAAGCACTTGTTCACGTAAGAAGTGATACTTGATGGAAATGTGCTTGGTCTTGGAATGCATAACAGGATTCTTTGAGATACTAATGGCACTTGTATTATCACACATAATGGAGATAGGAGGTGAACATTTGATTTGAAAGTCTTGTAAGGTTTGCATCATCCAAAGAAGTTGAGTGCAACATGATGCGGCAGCCACATATTCTTCTTCTGTTGTAGATAAGGCAATAGATTTTTGCTTCTTGCTGAACCAGGATACTAACCGGGGCCCCATATAGAATGCACCACCACTAGTGCTTTTCCGATCATCAACATTTCTAGCCCAATCTGCATCAGTGTAAGCATGAAGAGTAAGATCAACATTCTTTGGATACCATAGTCCAAAGTCTTGAGTTCCTTGCAGATATTTGAATATTCTTTTGACAGCCTAAAGGTGAGACTCTTTTGGATTAGCTTGGAATCATCCAACAATCCCAACTGCATGCATAATGTCTGGTCTAGTCCCAGTGAGATAAAGTAGGCTTCCTATCATAGATCTGTATTCTGGTTGATTCACCGTGGGAGAATCATCATGAGAACTGAGATTACATCCGGTTATCATTGGTGTACTTATAGGTTTTCACTCTTCCTTACCATACTTCTTCAGAATTTGCTTAAGATATTTTGCTTGTGATAAGAATATGCCATCTGTTGCTTGATGCACTTGCAAGCCAAGAAAGAATGTTAGTTCCCCAAGTAAAGACATTTCAAATTCTTGCTGCATAACAGAAGCAAATTTCTGACTCATATACTCTTCATTACTTCCAAAAATGATACCATCAACATATACAACCACAATCAATAGTTTATCATTTTCAGTTTTTGTGTATAAGTTGCTATCAGCAGACCCCTTTGAAAATCCTTGTTGATGAAGATATTTGTCAAGACGATAATACCATGCCCTTGGAGCTTGTTTGAGACCATATAGAGCCTTTTTAAGTCTACAAATAAGTTTTTCATCATTTCCCAAAATGAATCCTTCTGGTTGTTATATACAAAATTCTTCTTCTAGATCACCATTGAGAAAAGCAGATTTAACATCCATTTGATAAACTTTGATTTGTTGGAAGCTTGAAAAAGCAAGAAACATTCTTATGGCTTCAAGTCTAGCTACAAGAGAAAAAGTTTCTTCAAAGTCTATACCTTCTTGTTGAGCATACCCCTTGCAAACAAGTCTAGCTTTATTTCTTATAACATCCCCATTCTCATTTAACTTGTTTTTGAATATCCATTTAGTTTCAATGACATTTTTGTCATGAGGTCTTGGTACTAATTCCCAAGTGTGATTCTTTTCAATTTGATCAAGCTCTTCATTCATGGCTTGAATCCAACATTCATCTTTGCTAGCTTGATTGATATTGTGTGGTTCAATAGTGGATAGAAGTGCCAGATAGCTAGAAGATCCCACAAGAGTCCTTATTGTTTGTACACCTGATCCCTTTTCTCCCAAAATTTGAGATTTTGGATGATTCTTTTGAACATATCTGGATGGAGCTTTTTCAGATAAATCATCTTCGGGTTCTTCATTGGGTTCACTGTCTATATCATTTCTATTTGATGTAGAAGGATATATGTCACCATCGTCTTCATCTGTTGTTTTTTTTTCTTCTTTTGGAGTTGCAGGAGACTCATCAATAACAACATCAATACATTCAACAATCTTCCGAAGTCTTTTATTGTAACATTTATATGCTCTACTCCTAGAGGAGTAACCAATAAGTATTCCTTCATCTGCTCTGGGTTCAAACTTGCCAAGTTTTTCATCATTATTTTTGATAAAGCATTTGCTTCCAAAAACTCTAAAATGCTTCACAATGGGAGGATTACCATACCAGAGTTCATATGGAGTTTTATCACTATTTACACGAACATGTGCCTTGTTAAGAATATTTACCGCTGTATGTGTTGCTTCTCCCCAAAATGTGTCAGGTGTTCCAGAATCATCAAGCATAGCTCTAGCCATTTGTTGAACTGTTCTATTCATTCTTTCTGCTATGCCATTTTGTTGTGGAGTGCCAGCTACAGAGAACTGTCTTTTTATGCCATGTTGTTCACAGAATTCAAGGAATTCATTTGATGTATATTCTCCTCCTCGATCAGATCTAAGACACTTGATGTTTAGATCTAATTCATTCTCCACCAGTGCTTTGAAGATCTGAAATTTTTCAAATTCTTCATCTTTGTGTTTAATCAACCCAATCCAACACATTCTAGAGAAATCATCAATAAATAAGATATAGTATTCTTCACCACGTGGTGAATTTTTCCTCATAGGTCCACATATGTCAGTATGAATGAGTTCAAGAGGCTTACTTGATGATCCTTCCTTGGAATTAAATTGTACTCTGGTTTGCTTACCGAATTGGCAAGATTTGCATATGATATTTTCAGGTAGAGTAATATTGGGAAGATCACGAACAACTTTAATTTTGCTTGATTTGTTGATTTGAGAGAAGCTCAGATGCCCCAACCTTCTATGCCATAGCCAGTTTTCTGAAGATTTACTCAAGTAACATTGTTCTTTGCAGTTCTTCAATACATACAGGTTGCTTGGAGTTATTTTTCCTTTTATAATTGTTTTACCTGTATCAAGATCACGTACCACACATTCTTTTGAACTAAAGACAACTTTAGTTCCTTGATCACACATTTGACTTACACTTAACAGGTTATGCTTTAATCCATCCACATACATGACATTATTAGCTTTCACCTTTTCTTTTAGAAAAACTGACCCTTTTCCCTTAATGACAGCAGGAGTATCATTTCCAAATGTAACATTCTTTCCCTTTTCTAGAGCACTATATGCAAGAAGTTTGTTTTTGTCACCTGTCATGTGTTTTGAGCATCCACTATCAATGTACCATTGATTTTATTCACCTTCTGCAAATAAAGCTATGCCACAATTTTCAACCTGTAATTCCTTCTTTTTCCACACTTTGGAGCTTGAAGGAAAATGCTCTTTTGGCTGAACTTTTCTCCTGCATTCAGATTCTTCATGTTCAAAGTTATTGCAATAAGCACATTCAACTTCATTTTGAAGAGGAGAAAAGTTGTTATAGGTATTCTTCTTTGTTCCAATATCAATCCTTTTCTTTCTTGCTTCTCTTGTCATGATGGTTTTATATGCAACACATTGAACAACTTTATGACCAAAATTGTGACATGAGAAACATTTTCCATTGAAGAAGAAATTTCTGTGATCACGAAATCTTCTGTTTGAATTTACCTGTTGGTTGGTGTTTCTTTGAAAGGTATTCTTGTTAGTGTTCTTTGAATTGAGATGTTCATGCTTTACCTGTGAAGATTCTTTATTCCCTTGCTGAGTGGCAGAATGTTGTACACTAGTTGTAGCTGCTTTTAGATAATTTGGTGCTGAAGTCTGAGAAGATTCTTCGATATATCCAAGACCTGTCTTTATAAAAGGAGAACGTTGTACCTTGATAATCTCATCTAAGGTTTCAGATCCTTTAGCAAATCTAAGATTCAAAGTCTTTACTTTCTCAATTTCTTTTCTTAGACTTACTATTTCACATTCTAATTTCTCATTATGTTTCTCCTTTTCTTGAAGCTGGTTTTTTAGAGTCTCTATGGTTATTTTACTTTCTTCTAAGCATATTTTGAGTTGATTGATTTCATCAAGAAAATCATTGTCCTCTAAAGAATCCATAAAATTATCCTTTTCTTCTCTAGACTCCTTTTCAAATGCCATGAGGAGTCTAAGATCTTGTTCACATTCTTCCTCACTGTCTAATAACCCATCACTGTCTTCATGAGTATAGTAACTTTTTCCAGTGCTAAAACGATTCTTCTTCCTTCTTGCTACTTCATTTCCTTTTTCATGTGTTTCTTTGTGAGGACACTTAGCAGCATAATGACCAATTCTTCCACAAGAAAAACATTTTAAAGGAAGCTTACCTCTGAACCGTCCTGTACCAAGTTGGAGTTTCTTTACAAAATTTACCTCATCTTCTTCTGAGATATACCCTGATCCTTCTGTCGCTTGTACTTCTTTCCCTTTTGTAGAAGCTCTAAAGATGGCTTCTTTGACTTCAGATGGTCCTCCTCTTCTCATTTCACATGCAGTTAGTATGCCATGAAGTTGCACCACAGTAAGATTTTGAAGATCCTGCTTTTCTTCAAGGGCAGAAACTTTTGATTCAAATTTTGCCGTTAGTGATCTTAAAAATTTCTCAACCAAAGTAGATTTAGTTATTTTTTCTCCCAAATTTCTCATACGATTTACAATATCATCAAGACGTAAAAATAAATTGGCAATGCTCTCCTCATTATGCATTTTTAGATTCTCATATTGAATTATGAGAGTTTGGAGTTTAGCACTTTTTACCTTTGCATCACCTTCATAACTTAAAATGATTTTGTCCCATATTGCCTTTGCTGTATCCAGTTGCATGACTTTGACAAATTCTGATTTAGTTAGACTTCCCAATAGAGAATTGACCGCCTTTGCATTTGTTTCATAATTCTTTCTTTCCGTTGGATCTGTTGGTGCTGTGGCTAGATATTGATATCCTCCTTCAACAATAGCCCATACATCTGCTCCCAGAGACTGAAGATAGGATCTCATCCTTGTTTTCCAGAAGATTAAATTGTTTCCGTTGAAGAGCGGAGGCCTGATAGATGTTGTTCCATCTTGATTTCTCATCTTGTTTGATCTTCCTTCTAGCGGCTAAGCTTTTTCAGAAGGACCTACTCTGATACCAATTGTTGGAAAAATACTGAGAGGGGGGGGGTGAATCAGTATTTAGAGCTGACTGAAAACTTTTTACTTTTTCTTTCTCTTAAAACCATACGCTACTTTACTGAACCCAACTCGCGTATACACACGGATATCCTTAAGAAAACTTGCGTATGTCCAGAGATCTTATTAGGCATTTAATTCTTTACTTAGATCATTGCATCATTCATTCATCAAATGTTTAGTAAGCAGTAAACATGTGCAATAATAAAAAAATAAACCATCACACATAAGCAACACACATGAACACCAGTATTTAAGGTGGAAACCCAATTCGGGAGAAAGCCATCGCTGCTGTCATCTCTATCTTCAATATTTATTATAAAGAAAACTTCTTACAATTTTGTACTGGTGCAGACTCATACCAACACGCAGGCACCCACCTACAGAAGGCTGCAACCTTCTCTCGTTCTCCAGCCACTACTGGAAGGGAGCTCCAACCCCCTCACTGAAGGCTTCGACCCTCAGCACCACCATGGACCACGTTTCATCAATTTTCATACTGGATCCAACATCTTCCACACAACATACCTTGTAGGTCACTTTTCATCAGATTTTCAGACTGCACCCATTCCATACATCAAACTGAAACTTATAACTTCATCAACCAATCAACCAACAACTTGATCTTCAATCAACATAATCAGCATTATCTTCAACATTCAAACAACCCAGAACTGTATGAATACATCATTGATAGATAGCAGTAAAACAGATCAGACATTTCATTCCACACACTTCAGCAAAACCCTAGATTCCATACGCGCTTTTACTTCACTAAACCTACGTATATACACACTTTCACAGAGACAAACCTGCGTATACACACTTTTGCTGAAACGAACCTGCATATATACGCGCTTTTACTGAGATGAACATGCGTATAGATCTGTAATTTTTCAGAACTATGCAGCTCTTCAGAACAGATAACTCAGATTTCACCCTCTACTTCAGCAAAGATTCACAAGATCACAGATCTAAACATTCCATAAACAGATCTAGAAAATACATAGTCAATTCAGATCTAGAGATCCCTTTTCATCATTTTTCTTCATAGGTACATTATTAGATCAATCAATAAACTGTTACCCATTCCATGCAGAAATAGTTTAGAGTGAAGTATTCATTAAAACCCAGACTTCAGAATAGATATGCAGATACAAACTCAACCCTGAACAGACATTGATTCAAATATCATACGCTACTTTGCTTTACTGAAGACGCATACATACACGCTTTCCTACACATCAACCCGCGTATACTTCTGTGTATTTTATTTTTCAAAAACCCTAACTGCCGTACGCGCTTTTCATGTAACGAACCCACGTATATACGCGCTTTTGTTGAAACCAACTAGCGTATAGATCTGTAAAAGTAAATTTTGCAGAACATACCAGATCTATAAAGCTTACCCAGATTTATTCATTTAATTCAGGAGACTTGCGTCAGTTCTTCACCATCCCTTCAGTAGGTCATTCTGGAGATTCATCATCATCAAATCTAGAGATCTTGAACCATCATTATATCCATGGGTGCATCATAGATTCATATCTAACAATTGAGAACAGAGTTCATCCATGTAGATATCTCTTAAAGATATTTCTTTATTAACAACCCTTACACTTTCACACCTTGCTCTATGATCTTCTTCTCCTTATATAGATTTAGCCTTTGTCAATAACATGAGTCAAAACCACTCAACCGCTGATGGTATTCCTGGACGGGATCAAATAGATAATCCAACACTCAATACTGTGGGCCAATACCATGGTAAAGTCCCCTGGTTTTATAAATTTAGAGCGCAAATAGGCATACGCTACTTGGTACATACTTTTCCGCGTACATACGCTACTTTTCCTTTACAAACCCGTGTATGCTTTGTGACATGCCTCATTCATCATTATTCTGGCACTTACTGGAATTCCTTTTTCTGCTACTTTTGAACTGCTCTGTAGATACATCATTAACAAATAGGTTGCAACTCATCAAGTAGGTTTCCATCAAGGACAACTTCATCAAGTAGGTTGCCATCAAGGACAACACATTGCATCATATTGCCAACACTTTTCACTGAATATGGCAGAGTTAAAGAAAGATTGTTTAAAGGGGGTAAGGCATTTATTAAGAGATACAATAGTTATTAAAGAGTCGACCCCTAAACAAATGCACAAATCCTTGTTCAAATACAACTCCAAAGGCAAAAGGGGTATTTTCATTTTCAAATTAACAAGGAGGAAACAAGGCATTTCAAACCCTCATCGAGTAGAAAGGGGCTCGATCAAACTTCATGACCATAATGCAAACAAATTCAGGAAGGAAGGAGGATTTTTTAAGAGCATTTGAGCTCGATTGGACGTGCAGCGCGCCTGTAGAATAGTGCGGCACGCCTGTAGGTAGTCGCAAAAGGGATCTTTACATAGCACGGTGCGCCTGTAGAAGTGAGCGGCACGCCTGTGCCCGATGTTCAACGGGCGCCCAGGGCTGACCCGACAGCTTGAACGCGACGCGTTTTTGCTCGTTCAGGCCTGCTTAGCCTAGCAACCAAGCTTGAATGCGGCGCGTTTTCCCATTCAGACCCGCTCGGCCCAGCAACCATCTCTGAATGTGTTTTCTGCCCACCTAGGCCCATACTCAAAGGAGTTCTCAAAGGTGCCAAGATCCGATTTTGAACAAAAATCTCATCTCCAAACACAACAAAATACATATTATGAAGGTATTTATATCTCTAGGCCTGGACTTTGTTTAAATTTAATGGAAAATTTGGTATCAAAGTGTCAAAGAAACAGTGATAAAGAAGCAAAGGCCTATTGGTAGTTTTAAAGGAATATTGGTTGTTTTAAGTTTGTAAAAGGATAATCATAGTTTTACAGAGCCAAACTTTGTGTGCTAAAAGGGGAAAAAGAAACTGATCTTCATTAAACAGTTTATCTGCTAGCCTAGAAAAAAAAGATAACAATGATTTCAAAGGGAGGAACCTAGTTGTTTTCAAGAAAACCATCTTTGCCAAAAATCACAGAGAATCACTGTTTAAAAACTAGTGCCTTGTGAAAGTTTTAAATTGGTTTTTCAAGTACATAAAAGATCATACAGAGTTTGTTTTGAAAACTGCTTACTAAGTGACAGGGAGACTACTTTGTTTAGAGAAACAGTGATCATTATAGAGAGACAGTTTGTTCAAAGGGAAAGCACAGTGTTTTTCCAGAGTGTACTCTTTTCTTAGAGAGAAAGGAAGATAGTGATTGGGTGAAACAATTTTGATCAGTTTATAATGGGTTTGCTCACCTCTTAAACAATGATTTCAAAAAAGCAATGATTGAGGGAAAGAGATTTTTGTGTAAAAAACAAAAGGGGAATTGTCTTAAAAAACCACAAATAGATCTTATTAAGGGTCTCTTTGCTCAAAACACAGTGTTGGAGAAGTAAATTTGTTTTCATTTAACAAATACTTATTTTCCAACTAAAGTGAAAAGCAGTGCTCAAAGAAAGGGTCTATTTTTTATTACATTTCAAGTTCTTGTTTGGTAAGTCAGTGAAGGGTATCAGAAAGAAAAAATGCCTCCAAAGAAGGACAGCGGGAGTGGATATCACAATAGGTTTGAGCCTTTGACAAATCAAGAAGTGAATGAATCCCCTTCAGTACTCTTTGATTTTCATGAAGTAGGGTGCTTGGATTTTTGCCAAAAGGTCCAAGAAGTAAAAAATCACCCTCCTTTAACACATTTGTTTTCTTTGAGGCTACAAGGAAAGCATGTCCATCTAGTAGGTCTGGATTTCAAACTCTCTCCTAGGGCTATCTCTAAAGCAACTAAGATCCCCTATATAGGAGAAAAGTGGTTCAAACAAACATACCTAGATCTGAATCACTATAAACCCTTTCTAAAACCAGACCATCAGGATGTTTGCCAAGATATTTTCCCTTTTTCTCACTTATTGAGCAGCTATGCCCCCCTCATAAAATTCATCATGAAGTATTTCACATGTGAAGGGAGGTTTTCTCGGATTTATGCCTATCACATCAGGCTTCTTATGCATTTCACAAGAACTCAATTGTTGAACCTACCTTTATTCCTCTACAAAAGAATTGACAAGATGGCCTCTACTGTCCAAAATAAGCCCTCCGCTCAAAAAAAAGCTTGTTTATTTCATCATTCCCTTATCAAGATCATCATCCTCCATCAACTTGAGAAAAAGGGAGTTTCTTGGGATTCTTTCATCTCCCATCCCGATTTTTCCATTGCCTCTTCATCTCATACTTCTTCCTCACCATCCACTCATCATGTTTCTCCTTCTTCTAGTAAATCCACTCCTAAAAGACCAAAATCCCCTATGATTGAGAGTGAATAAGAGAAGAAGCAAACTAGTGATGATGAGAGACAAAGTAAAGACTCTAAGCATGACAGTGGGGAAGAAGGAAATGATGGTGAGCATGAACAAATTGATGGTAAGCATAGAATTCATGAAGAGGAACATGAAGGCAGCCAAAAGAGCAGTAAGCTTGAGGGTGATGAGGGACAAAATAGTGAAGGAAAAGAACACATCAGTCATGAAGGAAGAAGAAACAAAGATGAACAAGAAAATCCTCAAGAAAACAAACAAAGTGGCAGCCAAAACAGTGATGATGAGGGTCATGACAGTCCTCAAAAAGACACTTATGATGAGGGTCATGACAGTCCTCAAAAAGACACTTATGATGAGAAACAAGATAGCCCTCAAGAAAGTAATGATGATGGCAAGCAAACACCAAACAGTGAGCATTCCGAAGAGGGCAACATGGAGAAAAAAGATCAAAATAGTCCTAAGGGCAGCCAAGACCAAACCAAGGACCAAGTTGAGCAAGTGCAAGTTATGAAACTATCTCTCCCTTCTCCTCAACAAAGCCAAGAGCATGTGCTAGCTGCCTCTCCTAGGCAAGGGGCCATGACTCTTCCTCCAAAAGTGGCGAAGCCTAGAAACACTAGATCTGCCAAGAAGAAGATCGCTCCAGTAGTGAGTAGCAATGTCACAAGAGCGCTAATAAGTAGAGGAAAATTGCCTAAAAAGAGTATTGTTGAATTTCCAAAGAGGAAGAGGACCAAAAAGTCTATCCAAGGCAAGGGGAAAGAAAAAGAGGAGAGTAGTCATGAAAAGGAAAGGGAGTTTGATATCATACAGATAGATAGTGATGATGGGGATAATGAAGCTAGAATTATTGAGGCTCTTTTGAAAAATAGAGAAGCCCAAATTCATGACCTACAAGCTGATCTAGAAAGGTCAAAGGACCTCATACATGTTTTACAGATGCAAAACAAACAAATGAGGGGTCAAATGGCAGTTTATGAGGCCCGGGCTTTCAAATACCAGAGGGAAGCCTACAAAGCACAAATAAAGCTTGAAGAGCTTATGGGCGAATTTGATGATACTGAAGAAGAAGAGCAGCAAATGAGAAAGAGGCCTAGGACTATGGGTCTCAAGAAAGCTTTGGAGAAAAATAAGGAAGAAGAGGCAGCCCTTGTTCGATCTTATCCTCTTACTCAATTGTTCGCCCAAGAAATAGAAAATAATAGAGAACCATGGCTTGAAAGGGACAACAAGAATTTGGAGGATAAGTTAGGGAAATCTAACAGAGACTTGAGTCTACAAAAGAAGATGACCGGGCACTACAAGAAGTTGAACCAATTTTCCCAAAGAAAGCTCAAACTTGCTCAAGAAAGGCTCAACGCTGCCCGAAAGAGGCGCCCAGTAGAAAAAATGGAGAAAGGAATATCAAGGCTTGAAATCTTGGCCTTAGCTTCCTTACATGCTTCTAAGAACCCATGAGGGGCTTGCTCGCCAAAATTGAGCAAATTTTGACAAGATTTTGTTTTTTGTGTTTTTTGACCATAATTGTACATTTTTCAAGGCACTGCCATGGGTGCTAGGAGCATCCTCAGCTCATGAAAGTAATTTTTTTGAATAGACTAAATTTAGCGGCAGCTACTCACAAATTTTCAGATCCAAAGGAGGTGTTTTGGTCCCCCAAAGAGGCGAAAAACAATGATTTTTTAACTTTCTACCTCACATATCAGCAAGGGCTACTCTTTTGGTTTTTTCCACTCAGTCCACATTTTTACATACTTCCATAGATAAATTTGGTAAAAATCAAGTATTTATAGAAACTAGACATCTAGGGCTTTCCAACGAGCCATCACGCGCCTCGTTTTGACATCGGGAGGTCCCTCAAAAGTTGTCTACAAGACAGGGAATTTTCTGCTACTACGTTCCTGTAGCATTTTGGCAAAAATGGCAGTTTTATGAAGTGGCTTATCCAAATGTGTGTTAAGCCTTTTTTGGCCATTTTTAGTTATGAAAAGTCAATTTTATTTCCTTTTTTAGCATTTTAAGATATTTTGTGCCTTGGGCTTTGCAAAGCCTCAAGGACAAAATCAGATATTTGTAATAGGCCAATGGCCTTCTAGATGCTCTTGGATAGTTTCTTACTCTTTAGCCTATATATTTCAAGAGATTTCATTGTATCAAGAGGCTAAACTTGATGATATAGAGCAATACATGATATTACAAGCTTTGAAGAAACACTTTGTCTCATGATGTGGATGATTTCTTGTTTGTCTTGGATTGTGGAAGAGGATTGTTTGTTGGATTCCTTAGCTTGGTAAATGGTATAGTGTTCCTATCTGTATGTTTTCCTTAGTTTATCATACATGTTTTCATGATTCTTGCTTGTTGTAGGTCAGTGAAGAATAGATTTGAGACATGCCCATGGTGGCACCTCAAGTTTCTTGATTTCATTATAGCTTCTATGTTTTTCTTCTTTCTTAGTTATGTCAAAGAATTCTTAACTGCTCTTTGATACCGTAAGAACTTGTTATCAATTTCATTAATGGTTATTATGTATGCTATCTAGTATGATTCATGTTAAGCCCTGTTTACTCATAGCTAACCAAAACCCCATTACTGAAACCTTTCTCTGAATGTTTGATTGTCCTAGTTGAACCAAAGAGGTCTTGTGTCGATCTTTCCCTTTGCCTATGCTCTACAATCTTAGTTCAAAGTTCCCGATAGCTCAAAATATGATGTCTAGGAGTTCCCTCTTCGTGGATTGAGTTATTTTTTTGTCTTTTTTTTTTCTCCAAAGTTTGAAGGCGATTTTCCCAAAGTTAGAGGGTCTTATACTTCTATGTATCACCTAAATGTTTATTTTATGCATCTATCAGTTTGAAGTTTCATTTATCGTGATTAATGGTTAGCCCTACCACATGGATGTCTGTTGTAAAACTATTTATGCTTAAAACTCTTTGTCCTTCACAAATTTAGTGTCAATCCCATCTCATTCCACCTAAAATAATCCATTTTACCTCGACCAAATTAGCCCTGCAATATACCTTGTCCACCCTTTGAGGCAGTCTCGACCTTATCGACCCCATAGCCCAGTTGATCTGACAAAATTTTAATCTATTTATCCTTTGATCAGTTCTCCCTCAAAAAACCTAAAACAAAACCAAAACATACTTAACAACTAGCCTAAAATTAGATACATAGAAAGAAAACAAGTTTATATCCTTTGCACAAGTAGAGAGAGCCCTCTCTGAGTCCAGGAAGGCTAGGTCCTTGGGCTCCAAATTTGGTTTGATGTTACCCTGTCACTTGGCTTGCCAATCTTCCAAATCATGGGACCCTAACATAATGGTGATCACGGTGGGACTCTGAGTGAATAAACAAACTTAGACTTCCCTAAACATTTCAACATCCCTTAAGAAGATTATCTTGTCGACTTACCCCACTGCTCACACTTAATGGCGATCACGGTGGGACCTTTCTGAGTTAGTGACAATCTAAGTACACCTTAGGACTCCAGAAATCCCTTGTCTTCAAGAATATCTAGTGAATGCACCACCTCATCGCCACACTAACATAATGGCGATCACAGTGGGACCTTGAGTCAAACATCCTAGGTATCCCTTAGGAGCTCTCAAAGTCTCAGTTAAACTTATAAAAATTAAGTGTTGTCCAAAGAGTAGAAACTAGCTCTTTCATCATCTTAGCAAAATGATTATTAAATTATAGAAAACTCTTACAAACCTCAGGGCTACACATAGAAAACTCAGAAAACCCCCAAAAACATCCCTAGATTGGCTTTTTCCCAGTTATTGGTGGTGGACCATAAGTACATATCTCTAAAAACAACAAAACATCCACCTGGCAACTCCACTAGCCTCCAGTAGGCCTAATACTCCATAAAAAACCAAAAATTTCATAAATCATACTATTATGTTGACTCATCTTTCCCAAAAATCAAAGTTCATGATGCAGCCTCTGAAATCAGTGACAAACTAAGTACAACTTAAGGATTCAGAAATCTTCATCTAAACATAGGAAATCAACAGAATAAACTTGCAAATAGAACCATAGCTTTCTCAACAATCTAGAAAACTGTTGAAACTAAGTTTTAAGTCATTTTTACAAGTTTCCACATGAACATTTTCTAGAAAACATTTTCCTAAAAAACATCTTTGTCAGTATTGATGGTGGACCATAAATCTCAAGAAAATCCACCTGGCGACTCCACTAGCCTTCATCTTGTTTTGACGATTCTTCACATTAGCGAAACCCCTAGAGAGGACATCCATCCAAAAAAAATAAAAACTACCACCCTCTCTAAACTTTGACTTTGAAATATGGCTTCATGAAGAATTAATACCATATCTCACCTGGACCCAAATCCCCCTATCATAGTTGATGACCCAGAAAAGATTTTGTGGCAAAATTTTGAAACTGGTAACTTAGCTACTGATAGGACCATCCACAAAGCAAGCTCTATACCTAAACACCTTACATCCTTGCAAGATTCCCAGTTTGACTTGAGTTCAGCAAAGACCCTTTTTAGAAGCAAGTCACAAAGTAAAATCAACCTTGACAATCTTGAGCCCTTAGATTTGAAACAGAGTCCTAGCAGAGAAGCCTCACCCACTACAACTCCTGATTTTCAGCTTCTCCACCATTTTGGCTCTTACCACCCCAAATCTGCTCAGAATCAATCCACAAGTCCAAGTACTTCTGCCACACCTTTTCAGACCACCATTGTGCAAATCACCTCATCCCATACCACAAACCCTCATACTGTAAATATACCATTCGCTCCCATCATGGTAGCTTGGTATGCGCCTTTAGTGTTACCATTGCCTTTGGTACCTTTGCAAAATGACTACCAATCCCGAATCCCACACTTCACTGGAACTGAGGCTACTACCGCTCAACAGCATGTAGATAGGATCACTGATGCTTTTGACTACATGGAACTAGAAGATGAGACCATAAATATGAAAATGTTCGCCCAAAGCCTAGGCAGAGAACCAAAAAAATGGTTTTAAAGCTTTGCTCCTAACAGTATACATGATCCTTTCCGAATATAACAATCTTAAAATGAATATGGGGGAAAGTGTTCAGAACTATTGCACTAGATTCAGCAGTGTCTATAACGCCCTCCCGCCTCATATGAAACCTCCACTTGGCTCGGCACTAGTAAAATTTCCCGAAGGTTTCGATCTGGATATGACATACCAACTAAGAGAAAGAGACCCCGCAACTTTAGAAGAAATGAAAAAATTAGCTATTAGTGCCGAAGCCAACCTAGCTGAGAAAAGAGCTAGGATAAGATCAGAAAAGAAAGTCACATACCGTGATTAGGTCATGCCTTCAGTTTCCTCCTCAGATCCCAGAATAGACAACCTAGTTAGATCCATGGAAAAAATGTGGGAAAGAATAAACCTGAATGAAAAAGCACCTCTTAAGGACAACCAACCAAACCCTCAAAACATAAACCAGAACCAAAATATTAGAAGAGACCTGCCTCAGAACAAACCAAGGGAAAATGACCAACAAATCAGGCCACCTTTCAATGAAAACTATGTTGATGAGGTAGGAAGAGATATGGAACCACTTGATGAAAATCACTTAAACTTTATAGGTTCTGATAGCGAGGGTGAGGTTTTCCTCACAGAAGAAGAACAATTTTTCTTCTCCTCAAATCAAAATGAAGCAAATTATGAGGACCCCGAAGATCCCGAGGTAGGATTGCAAAACTCCATAATGGAAGCTCATAGGCAATATGATCTTAGGAGTAAGAAAAACCAGGAAAAATCTAAGAAAGGTAGCTCAGACGCTGCTATTACTAAAATCCCCGATACCATTCTTAAAAGAACAACAGATAGTAACAAAATCATGGCTAAGAAAACTGACCAAAACAAAAACAAAGCTAGTCAGGCAAGCCTTGATCCAAACTTTCCTAGTACCTATACTAAGATTCTTGAAACAGCTGTATTGAACAAAACCCCAAATCAAAGTCAGCAAATTAAAAACATAGATAAAGTCATTGCTGAAAAAATTGAAGCAAATCTATCTAAACTACAAGCACCTTTTAGTTTCGAAGGAGAAGTTTCCAAGATCAAGATAACCATACCCCTCACTGAGCTAGTAATGGTAGATAGGTACCGATCGCAGATTTTTAAAGTATTAAACATAGAAAATGATGCAGATACTTTAAATCTGACAGACGACAAACCCGAGCTTTTGTTTGGTCCCAAGATAGAAGGAGAATACCAAGAGGGAGTTGTTTCCCCATTCTATGTAAGTTTGAACATCCAGGACAAGGTATTACATAACGCCATGTTAGATTCCAGTGCCTCCCATAACCTCATGCCTAAAGTAGTCATGGAGAGTTTAGGCCTAGAGGTAACCAAACCCTACAAAGACTTGTACTCATTCGATTCAAGTAGGGTAAAATGCTTAGGCCTAATAAAGAACCTGTGTTTCACTCTAACACAAATACTGGCTAAAAGCCTAGTCATGGATGTAGTGGTGGCTGATATTCCTCCAAAATATGGAATGTTATTATCAAGATCATGGGCCACCAAAATACGAGGTAGCCTCCAAATGGACATGTCATTTGCTACCATCCCAGTTTTTAACCAGACTAGGAGGTTGTACCAAGAAACTCACATGAAATACATGGTGAGCAACCTAGATAGGCCAAACAACACTCCAGTTTATTCCATTCATTCCAATTTAGATTCTTTTATCTTATACAATGAAAGTGATATAAATGAGCAAATAAAAGGAAATGAAGAAGATTTCAAACCATCAAAACAACATTTATCATCCCCATATAAAGAAATTGATGATCAAAGCTCTAAGAAACCTGAAAAACAGCTTAGTAACATGCATGAAAAAGAAACTCTTTGGAGTATAAGCTTTGACGGTTCTTGTGGAAAAACTGGTTCGGGGGCTGGCATCTGGATACACAATACTAATGAAGGTCATTCTTTCAGATTAGAATTCCAATGTACCAATAACATTGTAGAATATGAGGCCCTTCTCCTTGGTCTGCACATACTTAAAGACTTAGGCGCTAAGAAAATATCAGCCTAGGGAGACTCAGAACTTGTAATTAGACAAATCAAAGGTGAATACTCGGCAAAAAACTCAGGACTAAGAGAATATAGGAATGCAGCATTAGACATCCTTAAAACCTTCGAAAGATATGAACTCACTTATATTCCTAGAACTCAAAATAGCCTAACGAATGAGCTTGCCTTTGCCACAAGCAATGACCAAATACCATGTTTAAGCGAACAATACAGTATCCAAGTCAAACATCGTCCTACAGTACCAGACAACATTAACCATTGGCAAATATTCAAAGAAGACGAACAAATTGATGATTTTTTGCAATCTAGAAATGAGTTTGAAGTAACTAAAACATACTTAGAAAATGAAGAAGGAAGTCTTGAAAAAAATGAAGACCAAGAGCCATATTTACATTCTTTAGCAGATGTAAACTTGATTAATCATCCATATGAAGCTGAGACATGTGAGGACCTAGACCAAAGAGAGCTTGAAGTCTTACACTATGAAAATGACACCATACCCAGAGGGCTTGCACCCTTAGAATAATTGTTTGATTTTAATGATGTGGCCAACAAACCAAAAATGGAATCTACCAAGGTTGACATAGAAGAATATAATATAGGAAGCACAGAAAAACCAAAAATGATCAAACTATCCAAAAATCTTCCTCCTCACATAAAACAGAAATACATTGAGTTGTTTAAAGAGTTTAAAGATGTGTTCGCATGGGGATACCAAGATTTGAAATCAAATGACACAAGCACCATTCAACATAAGATCCCCCTAAAAGAAAACCAAAAGCCTTTCAAATAGAAGTTGAGAAGAATAAACCCAGTCTTACTACCTTTAGTTGAGAAGGAAATCAAAAAGATGTATGATGCTGGGATAATAGTGTCCCTTAGGTACTCTGAGTGGGTTTCAAATCTAGTATCAGTCGGGAAAAATACCGGTGAGATCAGACTTTGTATTGATTTCCGAAACCTAAATAGAGCCTCTTTAAAGGACAACTATCCTTTGCCCAAAATGGACCACATACTTCAAAAAGTGGTGGGTGCTAAAATAATCTCATTACTTTATGGTTTTTCTGGTTACAACCAAGTGCTGGTTTTTCCTACTGATCAACACAAAACTACTTTCACCACGCCTTGGGGCACTTTCATGTATGTTAAAATGCCTTTTGGATTAATGAATGCTGGTGCCATATTCCAAAGAGCCAGGGACATAACCTTCTTAGAAGACATAGGTTATTTCATAGTCATATATCTTGACGACATCACAGTATATTCCAAATCAGATGAAGAGCATCTGGTTCACTTAAGAAAGGTTTTCGAAAAATGTAGAAAATATGGTTTATCTCTGAATCCCAAGAAAACACTTTTCGGTCTTGAAGAAGGAAAACTCCTAGGTCACATCATTTCTGAAGATGGAATAAAAATATACCCCAAAAGAATTGAAGGCATACTGCAAATCAGTCACCCTAGAAACATAAAGGAATTGCAATCCTTTATTGGAAAAATTAATTTCTTAAGAAGATTCATCCCAAATCTTGCCGAACTTCTGAGAGATATCACAAACATGTTAAAAACGGAAGTTGGGGTTAAATGGACTACAGAAGCCAAAAAATATTTTGAATTGGTTAAAAAATCCCTGACCGAAACACCAGTACTGATAAGTCCTGATTTCACCAAAGATTTTTACATTTTCTCATTTGCATCTGAACACACGATAGCTGTAGTATTACTACAAAATAATGCAGCAAGGCAAGAACAACCCATAGCCTTTTTTAGCAAATCCCTAAGAGATTCTCCCTTAAAATATAATATCATGGAAAAAAAGGCATTCGCACTGGTAAAAGCACTGAAATATTTCCGATTTTATATCTTGCATTCTCATATCATTGCTTTCGTTCCTCATACCGTAGTCAAATATATATTAAATCAAGATCCCGATGGTAAAAGGGGAAAATGGATCGTTATAATCTTAGAATATGACTTAGAAATCCGACCAAGCAAACTTGTTAAGGGACAAGGACTCACAAGACTAATGGCTGAAACTAACCTCCAAGCATTAGATATAAATTTTGTTGACAACTTAGAAAAACAGGAAGAATGCGCAGCCCCTCATGTTGAAGAAGTGTCTTTAAATTCACCTTGGTATGCTAATTATATTTATGTGTTATTTTATCTTAATGCTCCTCCAACCTTATAAAATAAAAAAGCAAGATTCCTCAAACAAAAATCTTTAAAGTTTTGTATTTTAGATGGAATTTTGTATTGGAAAAATCCCACTGGTATGCTACTTAAATGTTTGCTTGAGGATGATGCAGAAAAAATTATGCACGAAATGCATGAAGAAGAATGCGGAGGTCATCTCTACTGGAAAACCACAGCCAAAAAAATCCTTAGAGCCAGTTATTATTGGCCTACCTTGTTTCCTGACACTCACAAACTGGTTATGACATGCCATAAGTGCCAAATTTTTTATGGCAAGAAAAAACTTTTACCTTTGCCCTTACATCCCATCATAGTTGAAGGACCTTTCCAGCAATGGGGTTTAGATTTTATTGGGGAGATTCACCCTTCTTCATCTTCTCAATGTTATTGCCTAAATCTACCTTAGGCTAAAGGAAGGCAGAGTTTAGGGTAACATCAAACCACGCTCAGTCTGGTAGCTAGCCCTACCAGACCAGGAGAGGGCTCTCTCTTGGTCAATCTCAGCAAGAATAATCAATAGGGCTTGAGATGAATTGAAATAAAAGATAATTTTAGGCTAGGTATATAAGTAAAGGAGTTTGATTTTGATTTTGGGGTTTTTTGTTCGAAACAAAGGGAAGGGCAGTTTTGGATCCGGGAATCAGGCCTAGTTTTTGCAGAGTTCTGATTGGGGCAAGGAAGGCAATTGTTTTGATGCTTTGAATTGAATGAATGGATAGTTTAGACTAGTGAGGAGCTGAAGAGGGAAAGAGGCATTCAAGAATCCTCTTCAAACATATGAAAACATGGAAAATTAAACAAAACTAAATGCAGAGCAAAGCAAGCTAATGAATTCCACCTTTATCACTCATTTGTTTAATTTAAGAAGAAGGGAGAAGGGAAATGATATAAATAAACATCAGTGAACTTAAAATTACATAGAGAAATACACCATCAAAACACAGAGCCACATGGATCCCAAAGAGTTCTGCAAACCCTGGTCTATTCCTTTGCCAAAATTGCAGAGATGAAATGTACAATGAAGTGCCAAGCAATCCCAAGTGTCCAACCCTGAAAATGACTGAATAACTACATCATATAGACAATTTTAACTCATTCCCATTCCTCTAGGGGTCTAGCTCATCATTCTAGGAGTTGTTTCAACCATATCTAAACTAGGAACTGGAAAATAGGCAATGAAACAACTTGCCTATATATGATAGGAAACTGATTCATTCACTCACATTTCACTTTTAGTGAATGAATCTACTAAGATGAGTAAAAATGTGCCAAAATTACATAATGGTCATGAAATTACATCAAGGTACATCAAGAGTTACATGAAAAAGTCAAACTAGTCAAAACTAGGTGAAAATCTGAGCTGCTGAGTGAAAAATAGGCCAAATTTCCCTATGCGCCATGCTTGAAATCTCTATGCGTAGCACAAGTTTGATGCTGATTTTGAGGGCCTTCTCGAAGTCCAAATTGAGTGCAGGATAGCTCGTTGGAAATCCATACCTGTCTAATTTCTAACCCAAGTGGAATTTCTGGATTTGGTTGCCATTTTTCCCTCCAAAAATCAAATCTCCCAACATTGCTTCCTGTGTGTGCAAAAAGTGGCAGAAAGGCCATTTTTAGGGTGTTTTTGACCCTTTAGGCAACCTAGAACTTGATGAAATTCTTAGGTAATCCATAGGCATGTATAAATTTTGATGAAAAATCCAGAAATGAAAATTTTTCCTCCTGAAGAGCTGCCAATTATAAGCACGTGCCAAGTGGCACTACGCGTCGGGTAGGAAAATCTGTTTTGAGGCCAAAAAAATTCAAAATTGACAAAATGTTTCCCAAATTTCTTGAAATTTGGGCTGAAGGTCCACCATCAAGAACTATGCTGGGCCAAAGAAGCTTCAGCGAAAATTTGGAGTCTATCATGCTTTTTACGACGCTTTAGTGCCCTCCTTAGTCTTGCCTTCAGGATCTTGATCCTCGCTTTGCAAACATGATGTCGCACCCAATAGTGGTTCTTCATGTGTCTGAGCATGTTATTTTCTTTTTTTGCCTTCACCAACAGCTTCTAAAGATGAATATTGACCCTCTCAAGCCAAGTCTCTCTATCAGCCTCAATCTCCCGCTCAATGGGTGTCATCTCTGTTGGGCTTCTTCGAGCAGCTTGCCAGTTCTCACAGATGTTTTGCAACTCCATGATCGTTTGCTGATCCTCCAGCTATTTGTTCCGCTGCTCCAAATAGTTTATGATCCATTGAGCTATCTGCAACTTGACGGTCAAGGTATCGATCTCAGCCTTCTGCACCTGAATGGTCTCTCTCAGCTTTGAGCTTGGAGAGCTCAAATTCTCATCAATCAATATGAAATCAGTATCCTGGCCTCCTGAAGGGCCCTCATCCTACATAGGCCTCTTATCTATGTCTTGTACCTGTACCTATGCTGCTGATGATGACAACGAGACCCCTTCCACCCCGGGTGGAGATAGTTCTCGTCGGGATGCTGCAAATAATCCTCTCGTGCCTCTCTGATAAGTAACATAGGTCGGCACACTGATAGGCTCTGTCTCGTGACCTTCAGGCTGATGTGAAGGTTCACCTACATCATGGACGACCTTTGGAGGAACCTTTGGAGCTGTGAAGAAGTCATGGGAAATTAAATCTTCCCATGAAATACCCTGCAATCCAAGCTGATGTACAACCACGATCTTGATGAGTGCATAGTGATAAATATTGTTGTACTGCTGCTCGGGAGTTTTCTTCTGCACAAGAGTGGTCATTCGCTCAATGTTCCGGCACATGAAATAAGGTATGTTCATCATCTTCACTCTCATTAAATGCATCAATAACCTGATGTTGTATGCATAGAAGCATGAGAACCGGCCCTCACAACTGAAGTATCTGATAATAAGTTTCATCAAAGGCGCATAGGATTCCTTTAGGAAACGGAATGGGAATACCCTGCTGAGCTATCTCACATAGCTAGGCCTGATGTATGGTTCATAATGTACTCTGTCCACCTGCTGTCATTTTTTCCACTGTTCACCCACATTCGGTATCCCGGTCGCTTGAGAAATGGTTTCTGGTGTCAAAGTGAAATTTACACCAGCAAGAGTTACCTGACCATCATGAAAATGTAATACAAACAACCGAGCCAACTCCTGATGATGCTGAATCCGAGAAATCATTTCACAATACTGATAGCATGACTGCTCTCGAAAACATGCCATGGCATGTGGGCAGGCCTGCAATTGAGTCAATGAGGTGGGCTCTTCTCTCACATGTTTGCCACCTTTACGAGGCCTTCTCGGTGCATGTAGCTCAGTGGTAGAATCACTATCTTTGTCATATGATGTATCAATGTCTATCTCCATGGTGTTTCAAGGTCTATGTTTGGCTTGTATGAGATTAAAATGAGAATTTTGTGCTTTTTGTTTTAATGCCAAATATGTGTCAAAGGGAAGGGACTGTGGAGAAAAGTAGGACAGTGGGGACAATGAATTTCAATCAAGTGATATCAGAGGTATAGGGACAGTCACTTGACTGTTTGGACTTGGGGTTTGGGAATTTTTATAAGTGATATGGGAAAGTGAAAATGATGGGAAATGAAATGATTTTATGGATAGGGAAATGGGAATGAGATGATATGAGTGGTTTAGGATATAAGGGAATAGGGGATAGACTGCAATGATAGGATTACAGTGAGGGAAGGAATGAACAATGTGGGGGAGATGGAGTATTTTGGCACCAAAATCAAATTTTAAAACTCAAATTCAAACCCTAAGAGAGAAATTTCTAACAAGAGAATAGGGTTTATAACTTTGGCATTCAAACTCTCTTATTTAACCTCAATCAACATCAAATGTAAATCATGAACTTACTTGGAACAAGGGAGGCAAAATCATTTTGAAATTTGAGAGAGATGGCATGAATTTTTATGCTTCAAGCCAATGTGCTGCGCGCACAACCCAGTGCGTTGTGCCTATTGTGTGTGCCGCACCAATTCAAATCTGCATGGAGAAAAACGGCCCTATGCGCCGCGTTTTCCTTATGCGCCGCGACCTTTAGCCAGTGCGCTGCAACAGAGGATTTCACACACAGTCCGGCCTCCAACGTTGGCTTTTTCTTCCTCCATGATTTTCTCTTTGCTCTTTGATAACTCTTGCATGCAAATGAATTGTTGAATGTGGAAATATCTTATGTATACAAAGGATTTTGTTTTTTCATTTGGAAAACCCACTTTCTAATGTTGCAGACTTTGGCACTTTGCACTTTTTTAAAATAAACTCTGTTTTTGTTTGTTTCCTTTGATTTTTGAACTGATGATGAATCTCTTGTCTATTTTTTGCAGGGATAGCTAGCATGGGATCTTGGCAAAGGTGACCAGGGTTGCGCCTGGAGAATTTTTCAACTAAAAAAAAACTTTGAGAATCACATTACATTTATTACAAAAGATGAAATTGACGATTTTTCTTCAAAATAGATTTTTGAAGAAGAATCATGATCAAGAATTATGACGATGAAATTTTTGCATTGAAAAATTATTTCGAGCCTCCCTCATGTGCCTGCTGACATTATTAGACATTCTGAAGGCTAAATTTGTGAAACCCTAGACCTAAAGAGACCTAAAACCCTAAAATAACCCTTTTTTGACCAGAAGACCAAAAATGACTGTAAATGACTTTAAAATTGATTTTGATGAACAGACACGGACTAGCAGGTACATGACATGAGGGATATGAGTGAAAATATCCTTCTGTCAGAAGATCCATGCTCCTAATGGAATGCAAATGACTGAACTGAATGAGACACCTAAAATGAAATGCGACAAAAGAGCTTTTGATCTTTGACGGAGGGATGAAGATACCGAATCTAACATTGGCTCCAATGGGGATGGTAGCTCCTTGGAGTTTCCAAGAACTACATATTTCTGGGAGAGTAGGCAGTGCCTTCGTCCATTGAGCTATGGAATCCATAACTTCGACAAATCAACACAAGACTCTTGACTCATTTATTGACTGAAAATTTGACTCAAACTGACTCAATTTTGAAACTGAAATGACTAAAACACGTGACTAGACAAACTCAAACCAAAGCCAAAATCATTCTTCAAAATTATAGCCTTCACTTCGGGCCCCAAACTGAAGAAAAGATCACAACACACACTTGCAATGAAACTGAAATAAATGGTATGTACAGTGACAATGTAAACAACAGAAAACATCTCAGAAATGATACCGCTTGAGCAGCTGACCATTGAACGACCCTCCTGGACAATCTTCCCCGTTCATCTCCTTCAGAAGAAAAGCATTCTGACCCTGATATGCAGCAATTTTAAAGGGTCCTTTCCAGAGATTTTCGAACTTACCGTGCTTACCCTTTTCCTCGTTTCTTGCATCCCATTTCAGCACCACTTCTTCCAATTGAAATTTGTCCACCTTTGCTTTTCTGTCATAGATTTTCTTAATTCTCTCCTGCAGCTTGAATGTGTTTTGGAAAAATTCTTCTCTCGTCTGCTACAAATGGATCATTTGATTTATTCTTCTTTGCATATGATCATCTTCACTGCCAGCTTCCTGTAGAAGTTTGACCACTGGAACTGCGAGAGAGGTATGAAACACCGTGTCAACTCCATATACCAACTCAAAGGGGGACATACCAATGGATTTATTCAGACTCACTCGATCTACCCAAAGTGCATTGACCAACTTCTTATGCCAACTTTTCTTGTTTATTTCCAGCAAATTTTTAATGATGTTGACCAAAGATTTGTTGGAAGACTCCGCCAATCCATTGCCTTGTGGATGATAAGAGGTTGAGTGTCCCAAAGTGATTTTATAGTTGTCACAAAACTCAATCATCCTTTTTGATTTGAAAGCTGTTGCGTTATCAGTGATTAACTTATTCGGGCTACCAAAACGAGACAAAATATTATTCTCAAGGAAAGAAATTATTACCGAATCCGTGGACTGCCTGGTGGGAATAGTCTCAATCCATTTCGTGAAATAATCTGTCGTTGTTAGGATCCACCTATGCTGAGCTGAAGAAGCGGGATGGATCTCGCCAATGAAATCCAAACCCCACTTCTGAAAAGGAGCACTTACTTCAATTGTCTTAAGCGGCAAAGGCTACAATTTCTGCCTTCCTTCAAAAATCTGACATTCATGACAGCTTTTGACAGTCTTATACACATCAGCAAAAATTTTCGACCAATAATATCCCGCTCTCAAAATTTTATTGGCCGTTGTTTTCCAAAAAAGGTGACCTCTGTAATCTCCCTTATGAAAATCCTCCATAACCTGCTTTGCTTCTTCTTCCACCAAACAATTTAACAAAACACCACCAGGATCTTTCCAATAGAGTGAATCATTCAAAATACAAAACTTAGCAGCCTTCAATTTCAAAGTTCTACTTTTGTTTCTAGCCATGCTGGGCGGTGGTGACAAATTTTGAAGCACATATACAATATCTAAATACCAAGGAGAAAGCACAAAGATTTCTGATACTTGAACTGATGAACTTTCCTCATTCTCCTTGGACATAGCAACAATAAGATTAATGTCCAAGGCATGCAAATTCGACTTAGCCATTAGCTTAGCTAGCCCTTGTCCTTTGATAAGCTTTGTAGGCTTTATCTCCACATCATACTCCAACAAGGCAGCAATCCATTTGCCTTGTCTCCTCTCTGGATCTATTTGAACTAAAACATCCTTAACAGCAGCGTTAGGAACATAAGCAATAATATGAGAATACAGAATATATACTCGAAAATCTTTCAACGCTTTCACTAAAGCAAGAGCTTGCTTTTCAATGATGTTATACTTTAAGGCTGCATCTCTTATGGTTCGTCTGAAAAAAGCAATTGGTTTTTCATACCCATCTCTTTCCTGCATTAATACTGCTGCCATGGTATGCTCCGAGGTAAATGAAAACAAAATAAAATCCTGAGTATAATCCAGGCTGATCAAAACCGGAGTTGAAGAAAGAACCAAATTCACTAGATTGAAAGACATTACAGCCTCCTCAGTCCACTTCACTACGCTATCTTTCTTAAGCATGTTTTTAATCTCCCTTACATGTTCAGCAAGATTAGGCACAAAGCGGCGTAAAAAATTCATCTTACCATTAAAATATTGAATCTCCTTCTTATTCTGAGGAAGATCAATTTTCTGAATAGCTTCAACTTGAACTGGGTCAATACGGATGCCATCTTTTGAGATAATATGACCAAGAAGTTTTCCCTCATCCATGGAAAACAAACTCTTCTTTGGATTGAGTGACACACCATACTTTCTACATCGCTGAAAAACAATATTCAAATGGTAAAGGTGCTCTTCATCAGAATTGGAAAAGACTGTCAAATCATCAAGATACACAACTAGAAAAACATCTTTCTCATTTGCAAATGCCATATCCATTGCACACTGAAATGTTGCACCAGCATTCTTCAGACCAAAAGGCATTTTAGCATAATGGAAAGTTCCCCACGGAGTGGTGAACATTGTTTTGTCTCTATCATTCTCATGGACCAGAATTTGGTTATACCCGAAATAACCATCGAGTAGCGACATACAAGATGCTCCAACTGCTTGCTGAAGTATGTGATCCATTTTGGGCAATGGATAATTTTCTTTCAAAGAAACCTTATTCAGATTCCTAAAATCAATGCACAAACGAATCTCACCTGTCTTCTTGCGGACGGGCACCAAATTGGAAATCCAATCTGAAAATCTTATAGGAACAATGATACCAGCCTTGTATAATCGATTCACTTCCTTCTCAATTGAGGGCAACAACTTCGGATTTATTCTTCTCAACTTCTGCCTGAAAGGCTTTTGATTTGGCTTAATCGGAATGGTGTGCTGAATTATGTTTGTATCATATGTCTTCAAATTTGAATAGTCCCAAGCAAATACATCAGCAAAAGAAGACAATAAACTAACATATTTTTCTTTTACCTCCAGTGGCAATGCTTTGGACAATTTCACCATATTTGGATTTTCAGCAGATCCAATGTTCACATCTTCAACTCCCTTTTCAGTTGGCCGCAAGGTTGGTTTTCTAGCTACATCATCTTGATCAAAAATCTCTTCTAAAGGTATCAAACCTTTAGGAATGACATTATCCTTCAACTGCAACACTTCCATCTGATTGATTTGCACATCAGTCTCACCATCATCATGCTCCATGTCAATTGAAGTCTCTTTGAATTTGCCTTCGTTTTGTAGAAATTCATCAATCTCATCATCATCTTGGAATACTTGCCAATACCTCTGATTGTCCAGGACAGTTGGATGATGTTTCACATGAATTTCAAACTTGTTACTTGAGTTCATCAGAATCTTCAAATTACTTGCTGCCTTTGCAAGTGCATGTGAAATAACATTCTGAATACGAGGGATACAAGTCAAAGTATAGTCTGAAAACAATTTCAAGATATCAAGAACTGCATTTCAATAAGCCTGCATTCGAGGATGCTTAGCTTGGAATTCACCTTTCACTTTCTTAATTACCAACTCGGAGTCGCCATATACTGCAATCCTCTTAGCATTCAACTTTCTAATAATTTTCAGACCAGTAATCAAAGCTTCATGTTCTGCCTCATTATTCGAACATTCAAAAGCTAATTTATAAGAGTAGACCCTTACATTACTCGGTACCTTGTTTGGGGTGGAAAAAGGGCTGCGTACCCAAATACCAATTCCAGCACCATCACTTCCTACTGCACCATCGAAATCCATGGTCCACAAACCATCTTCATATTCTTCCAAGTGCTGAAACTTTGTTTGCTCTGTTATTTCTGCTTGCTGTCCATCAACTTTCTGCTGTTGTCGGAAGGCTGATTGCTCAGCAGAACTTTCAGGTTCTTGTCTCTCTTTCTTCAAAACTTCTCTGAATTTTTCTGTGATCTCCGGAATGTCTTCTGCTTCAACTAACTGACTATTTACATCATTGAAACTATCTGAATACAAAACAAAAGACTCTAAATCTATATGTACATAATTAATCGGATGATTTACCGGTTTCTCCTTGCTGGTGATCATATACTTCATCTTTTGCTCTCAATATAATCTTCTCATCTGACCAAACACAGGAATGGTAGCATAGGAGAAATCAAGCTGCAATGTTCCCTTCAATTTCGCTCCCCAAGATCTGGAAAGAAGCATGCCAGATCTAGGAGGAATATCCGCCACAACCACATCCATCAAAACATTCTTAGTCGGAATCTGATCTAATCTAACCACCAAATCTTTGATAAGCCCAATGCATCTTACTCTACTGGAATCGAAAGAATAAATATCATGATATTTCCTAGTGATATCCAATCCCAATTTCTCCATGATTGCCCTTGGCATGAGATTATGAGAAGCTCCAGAATCAAACATGGCATTATGTAACACAAAATCATGCAATCTAAGGATGATATAAAAAGGAGGCACATCACTATCGGGAGACTCACCATCCAATGTTGGTCCAAATATCAACTCAGTTTGATCATCTTCCACATTCACCATATCAGACATTGGATCGAAATTCAGAATTTTAAATACCTGACCCTTATAGCTTCTATTTCTCATCAACTCGGTCAAAGGAATGGAAACTTTTAACTTAGCTATTTCACTCTCGAAGTTAAAAACTGAAGCTTTTTCTACCTCTTTGGCTGAAACATCCTTCTTTTCAGCTTTCTCCCTCGATACAATTGGCTGATTAGATCTTTCATTTGCTGATGGAGACTTGCTATTAGTGGGATCAGCTACCTCTTTTCCCTTCTTTGGTGCAATGGTGCATCATTATTTGGTGTTGAAACTTCATTTCTCTTTTGGATTGGGTTGATAGGTACATCTCTATTTCTAAGTGAATATTGTCGTTGCTGGGCGGACAAAGCATTCATATAACCTCTCTGATACTCATCCGACTCTTCTTCAAGAGCTGCCTCATTTGCCAAGATAAAATCCTCATCCTTTTGTACAGCTGAGTTTTCTGCATACTCCTCATCTTCGGTGATAAAGGTTGGCATATCATCAGGGGTAAAGAAGTGATTTTCTTCCCCTATTACATTGTCTTCATCATCTGATTCCGGACCAACAAAAATTTGCTGTAAAGAAGTCTTTACCTACTGTTGTGCTGTCGATTCTTGTGCTCGCTGCTCTCGTTGTTTGATCCTGAATTGTGGTTTCTGCTGGCCACGGAAGTTAGGATTTCTGATCTATGGTTCAGGCTTATCAAGTGTTAATCTTTTAATCATCTTTTCCACCTTGCGAAGTACTTGATCTGAAGTAGAAGCCTCTTCCTTTATTGCGACTTTCTTTTCAGCTCTCAATCTAGCTCTCTTGTCATTCAAATTAGCTTCAACACTCACTGCAATTTTCTGCATGTCCTCCAAAGTGGCCGGATCTCTTTCCCTTAATTGATAGACCATTTCTGGGTCAAAACCATCCAGAAACTTAAGCAAAGCCGACTTCCTAGATGGCCTTAAATCATCGGGAATTGCATTGTAAACTGCATTAAATATAATACAATAGTCTTGGACAGACTCACCTACGTTCCGCTTGATCTTGGTATATTCAGAAGTGATCTGAAGAGGATATTTCTTTACTTCCCATCGATCTAAGAATTTTCTATGAAGCTCAGCCAATGTAGCAATACTTCTAGGCTGCAAAGCTCTGAACCACTTTCTTACTTCACCTCCAAAAGTTTTCACAAATAATCTCATGGTCACATTTTCTGCATCAATCTCATGAAGATCAAATAAGTTTTCCATTCTATCAATATGTTGCTGAGCAGTGACACTTTGAGGAGTGCCATAAAACAATGGGATTTTACTTTGATAATTAGCGGGCATGGCATCCAAGTTTTGAGGCAAGACAAGGGGTGCGAATCTGGCAGCCATTTCTCTGGGTGGATTTATAACTGGTCTTGGAGATATAGGAGGAGTAGGAGAAGTAGATGTATGAGGTGTATGTGGTGTGGATGGAGGCGATACTACTGCAGATTTTTGATCAGGGATAGATGGTTGCACGGGAATGGTAGGAATAAAAGGAGGCTCGGTGTGAATTTGTGAACTGGATGTGACTGCTGATGGCCCAAGAGTTTCGGAAGAAAACTCTATAAAATTAGGAATGTTTGTTGCCAAAATGGAATTTTGAATATTCAAAATGTAACTGTCAATGGATCTATTAGCTTTTTCAATTTCAAGATACTTGATAAACTCGGGATTTATGACAGTAGAACCAATAGCACTTTCAGACTTAGTTTCAAACAACGACAACTCAATTGTTTGTCAAACTCAAGATCTTCAAGGAATTCAAACACATCGGGGCATGAATGAGATTTAAACAGAGGAATCACGAGACTTTCTCGACGAAGGATTCTTGAAATCAGATTGGGATTCTCATACACTAGTGGTGGATCGGGATCCAGATTTGCTCTAGTATGTCTTCTGGAAGCCAGTGTGTTGAGTTATTTTCAAAAATCAAAGGGACAAAACCAACTTTTCATCCTATCAAATTCTAGACTCATCACCCAAAAGTCCAGAACGATCTGATGTACTGGGGGAAATTTACAAGTCAAGCGTCACGTTTACAAACTAGACCGGAGATTGACTGAAGCAACGTTTATCTACTTTCGCTAATGCAAAGCAAGAGCATTTCGAAGGCTACCTGGCATAACTTCAGGCTCCGTCTGTAGCTTATAAAACAAATAACACCAACAAGCAAACCAATTTATTCCCTAGTATGGTCACCACTATATTATTGCCTAAATCTACCTCAAGCTGAAGGAAGACAGAGTTCAGGGTAACATCAAACCACGCTCAGTCTCGTAGCTAACCCTACCAGATCAGGATAGGGCTCTCTCTAGGTCAATCTCGGCAATAATAATCAATAGGGCTTGAGATGACTTGAAATAAAAGCTAATTTTAGGCTAGGTATATAGGTAAAGGAGTTTGATTTTGATTTTGGGGTTTTTTGTTGGCAACAAAGGGAAGGGCACTTTTGGATCCGGGAATTAGGCCTAGTTTTTGCAGAGTTCTGATTGGGGCAAGGAAGGAAATTGTTTTGATGCTTTGAATTGAATGAATGGATAGTTTAGACCGGTGAGGAGCTGAAGAGGGCAAGAGGAATTCAAGAATCCTCTTCAAACAGATGAAAACATGGAAAATTAAACAAAACTGAAGGTAGAGCAAAGCAAGCTAATGAATTCCACCTTTATCACTCATTTGTTTAATTTAAGAAGAATGGAGAAGGGAAATGATACACATAAACATCAGTGAACTTAAAATTACATAGAGAAAGACACCATCAAAACATAGAGCCACATGGATCCCAAAGAGTGCTGCAAACCCTGGTCTATTCCTTTGCCAAAATTGCAGAGATGAAATGTACAATGAAGTGCCAAGCAATCCCAAGTGTCCAACCCTGAAAATGACTGAAGAACTACATCATATAGACAAGTCTAACTCATTCCCATGCCTCTAGGGGTTGAGCTCATCATTCTAGGAGCTTTTTCAACCATATCTAAACTAGGAACTGGAAAATAGGCAATGAAACAACTTGCCTCTATATGATAGGAAACTGATTCATTCACTCACATTTCACTTTTAGTGAATGAATCTACTAAGATGAGTAAAAATGTGCCAAAATTACATCATGGTCATGAAATTACATCAAGGTACATCAAGAGCTACATGAAAAAGTTAAACTAGTCAAAACTAGGCGAAAATCTGAGCTGCTGAGTGAAAAATAGGCCAAATTTCCCTATGTGCCGTGCCTGAAATCTCTATGCGTAGCACAAATTTGAGGCTTATTTTGAGGGCCTTCCCGAAGTCCAAATTGAGTGCAGGATAGCTCGTTGGAAATCCCTGCCTATCTACTTTCCAACCCAAGTGTAATTTCTGGATTTGGTTGCCATTTTCCCCTCCAAAAATCAAATCTCCCAACACTTCTTCCTATGTGTGCAAAAAGTGGCAGAAAGGCCATTTTTAGGGTGTTTTTGACCCTTTAGGAAACCCAGAACTTGATGAAATTCTTAGGTAATCCATAGGCATGCATAAATTTGATGAAAAATCCAAAAATTCAAAGTTTTCCTCCTGAAGAGCTGCCAATTATAAGCGCGCGCCAAGTGGCGCTATGCGTCAGGCAGGAAAATTTGTTTTGAGGCCAAAAAATTCAAAATTGACAAAATTTTTCCCAAATTTCTTGAAATTTGGACTGAAGGTCCACCATCAAGCACTATGCTGGGCCAAAGAAGCTTCAGTCAAAATTTGGATTCTATCATGCTTTTTACGACGCTTTAGTGCCCTCCTTAGTCTTGCCTTCAGGATCTTGATCCTCACTTTGCAAACATGATGTCTCGCCCAATAGTGGTTCTTCATGTGTATGAGCATGTTATTTTCTTTGTTTTCCTTTTCCAACATATTCTAAAGATAAATATTGACCCTATTAAGCCAAGTCTCTCTATCAGCCTCAATCTCCCGCTCAATGGGTGTCATCTCTGTTGGGCTTCTTCGGGCAACTTGCCAGTTCTCATGGATGTTTTGCAACTCCATGATCATTTGCTGATCCTCCAACTATTTTTTACACTGCTCCAGATATTTTATGATCCATTGAGCTCTCTACAACCTGACGGTCAAGGTATCGATCTCAACCTTCTGCTCCTGAATGGTCTCTCTCAGCTTTGAGCTTGGAGAGCTCAAATCCTCATCAATCAATATGAAATCAGTATCCTGGCCTCCTGAAGGGACCTCATACTGCATAGGCTTCTTACCTCTGTCTTGTACCTGTACCTGTGCTGCTGATGACGGAAACGAGACCCCTTCCACCCCGGGTGGAGATAGTACTCGTTGGGATGCTGCAAATAATCCTCTCGTGCCTCTCTGATAAGTAACATAGGTCGGCACATTGATAGGCTCTGTCTCGTGACCTTCAGGATGATGTGAAGGTTCACCTGCATCATGGAAAACCTTTGGAGGAACCTGTGGAGCTGTGAAGAAGTCATGGGAAATGAAATCTTCCCATGAAATACCCTGCAATCCAAGCTGATGTACAACCACGATCTTGATGAGTGCATAGTGATAAATATTGTTGTACTGCTGCTCGGGAGTTTTCTTTTGCACAAGAGTGGTCATCCGCTCAATGTTTCGGCACATGAAATAAGGTATGTTCATCATCTTCACTCTCATGAAATGCATAAATAACCCGATGTGGTATGCATAGAGGCGTGAGAACCGGCCCTCACAACTGAAGTATCTGATAATAAGTTTCATATAAAGCGCATAGGATTCCTTTAGGAACCGGAATGGGAATACCCCACTGAGCTATCTCACATAGCTAGGCCTGATGTATGGTTCATAATGTACTCTATCCACCTGTTGTCTTTTGTTCCACTGTTCACCCACATTCGGTATCCCGGTCACTTGAGAAATGGTTTCTGGTGTCAAAGTGAAATTTACACCAGCAAGAGTTACCTGACCATCATGCAAATGTAATACAAACAACTGAGCCAACTCCTGATGATGCTAAATCCGAGCAATCATTTCACAGTACTGATAGCATGACTACTCTCGAAAACATGCCATGGCAAGTGGGCAGGCCTGCAATTGAGTCAATGAGGTGGGCTCTTCTCTCACATGTTTGCCACCTTTACGAGGCCTTCTCGGTGCATGTAGCTCAGTGGTAGAATCACTATCTCTTTCATATGATGTATCAGTGTCTGTCTCCATGGTGTTTCAAGGTCTATGTTTGGCTTGTATGAGATGAAAATGAAATTTTTTTGCTTTTTGTTTTAATGCCAAATATGTGTCAAAGGGAAGGGACTGTGGAGAAAAGTAGGATAGTGGGGACAATGAATTTCAATCAAGTGATATCAGAGGTATAGGGACAGTCACTTGACTGTTTGGACTTGGGGTTTGGGAATTTTTATAAGTGATATGGGAAAGTGAAAATGATGGGAAATGAAATGATTTTATGGATAGGGAAATGGGAATGAGATGATATGAGTGGTTTAGGATATAAGGGAATAGGGGATAGACTGTAATGATAGGATTACAGTGAGGGAAGGAATGAACAATGTGGGGGAGATGGATTATTTTGGCACCAAAATCAAATTTTAAAACTCAAATTCAAACCCTAAGAGAGAAATTTCTAACAAGAGAATAGGGTTTATAACTTTGGCATTCAAACTCTCTTATTTAACCTCAATCAACATCAAATGGCAATCATGAACTTACTTGGAACAAGGGAGGCAAAATCGTTTTGAAATTTGAGAGAGATGGCATGAATTTTTATGCTTCGGTTCAATGCGTCGCGCGCACAACCCAGTGCATCGCGTCTGTTGTGTGCGCCACACCAGTTCAAATCTGCATGGAGAAAAACGGCCCTATGTGCCGCGTTTTCCTTATGCGCCGTGACCTTCAGCCAGTGCGCCACGACAGAGGATTTCACACACAGTCTGGCCTCCAACGCTGGCTTTTTCTTCCTCCATGATTTTCTCTTTGCTCTTTGATAACTCTTGCGTGTAAATGAATTTTTGAATGTGGAAATATCTTATGTATACAAAGGATTTTGATTTTTCATTTGGAAAACCCACTTTCTAATGTTGCAGACTTTGGCACTTTGCACTTTTTTAAAATAAACTCTGTTTTTGTTTGTTTCCTTTGATTTTTGAACTGATGATGAATCTCTTGTCTATTTTTTGTAGGGATAGCTGGCATGGGATCTTGGCAAAGGTGACCAGGGCTGCACCTGGAGAATTTTTCAACTAAAAAAAACTTTGAGAATCACATTACATTTATTACAAAAGATGAAATTGACGATTTTTCTTCAAAACAGAGTTTTGAAGAAGAATCATGATCAAGAATTATGAAGATGAAATTTTTGCAATGAAAAATTATTTCGAGCCTCCCTCATGTGCCTGCTAACATTATTAGACATTCTGAAGGCCAAATTTGCGAAACCCTAGACCTAAAGAGACCTAAAACCCTAAAATGACCCTTTGTTGACCAGGAGACCAAAAATGACTGTAAATGACTTTAAAATTGATTTTGATGAATAGACACGGACCAGCAGGTACATGACATGAGGGATATGAATGAAAAGACCCTTCCGTCAGAAGATCCATGCTCCTAATGGAATGAAAATGAATGAACTGAATGAGACACCTAAAATGAAATGCGACAAAAGAGCTTTTGATCTCTGACGGAGGGATGAAGATACCGACTCTAACACTCAACACAAATGGATCCTTACAGCCACTGATTACTTTACCAAATGGATAGAACCCATACCCTCCAGGAATTCTACCGATTCAGTCATCATTAAGTTCCTAGAAACCAACATTTTATCTAGATTCGGCTGTCCTAGGAAAATTATCACTGATAACGCTGCTGCCTTTTCCTCCAAAAGAATGGTTGACTTCTATTACAAATATCATATTGCATAAGGACATTCCACAGCTTATTACCCTCAAGGTAATGGTTTAGCCGAGTCCTCTAACAAAATCCTAATCGACATCATTAAGAAGTTTCTTGAACAAAATCAAAAGGCATGGCATGGAAAACTAGTGCATGCACTATCGGCTGATAGACTAACCACCAAAAAATCAATCGGTATGTCTCCCTACCAACTAGTGTATGGAATGGATGCCATTTTCCAACATCTTTAGGGGTTCCAGTAATGAATCTATTGCAAGAAGTTCAAATAGAAGAAAATGACATGCAAAGGAGGATAAATCAGATTATCCATTTACAGCAAACAAGAGAAGAAGTTTACCAAAGGACTCAGTCAGCGCAAGATAAGATGAAACAGATTTTTGATAGAAGGACGAAGGAAAATTATTTTCAGATTGGGTATAAAGTGTTAAAATGGGATTCCAGAAGAGAAGATAAAGGAAAGCATGGTAAGTTTGAAAACTTATGGAAAGGACCTTTCATTATCAGTTCAGTTAGTGGAAATAATGTTTTTTTCCTGCAAGAACCTGATGGGACTGAAACTTTTGGAGGTCCTGTGAATGGCAAGACACTAAAACATTATTTTTTCAAGAGCTCCAGTTTTAAAAAAATTCACTCATTGTACATATCACTGTTTGAAGAAATAAATAAAAAATAGAAAATACAAAAACAGTAGAAAAGTTGAAAAGAGGGCAGTTTAGAAAATAGCAGAAAAGCCCCATGTTCAAAAAATAGTCATGCTAAAAGTGCGCAAGTCTAAATGCCACTACTAGTGCTCAAAAGATATCTTGTTTAGTTATCTAGCCTAGTCATAACTGGACATGTTTTAAATTTATTGCTGATAAGTTAGTGAAAGAAGTGATAGTCAAATTGTGTAAGCTTGACTTGTCAAAGAAAGTAGATTAGGAAAAGATATTGGTTCCACAACCTCAAAACAAAACCAAAGAGGAAAACAGGGATGAAAAACAAACTATGTATCCCAGCCTTGGTTTTTCTAAATCTCATTTTCATGCAAAATAATATTTGTGTGCAGCTTGTCTTTATGCCACAAACACATGACAAATTAGACCGCCTAATCCTGATTTGGTCATTTTTTAAATTTCATGTTTTATTTTAGTGAATAAAATCCTGTCCAACAGCCTAATCTTGACAGTCGATCTTGCAGAGGTAGAGAAACAAAGGAGTTCATCAGTTCAATATGAACTCCCAGAAGATATAAGTGTAGAATTAGATAGTTTTCTTTTTCAAAAATATCATGTCAAAGGGTTGCTAGTCCAAATGCACCTAAAGGAAGAAAAAATGTTAGGAAATATAGCTGGGTAAGTAGAGATGACTTTGATGCTAATCGTGCTGTCAATTTTAAAAAATAGCATCAAGAAAGAAAGAAATTTGCGCCAATGGATAAGGCACTGGTCTTCACAAGCCAGAGATCTGAAATTCTGGACACCTCCTGAAAAGGAGCTGCCCTCCCCAAATGGAGCCACTGTTAGTCATCAGTATTTTTCACCTGTTGTTGATGACTAGATTCCTTAGCTAATTTTTCTAGAAGCTAATCTCAAACTATCAATTTTTCATCTAGAAAACACCCTAAACAAATTTTTTGTCCTCCTACCCCTTCCTGTCTGTCTATGATGAGAAAAATCTCCAGTTTTCAAGTCCTATCTTGTTTCAAAAAAATATCCCTGTCTAGAGCTGTCTTAGCTTGGTTTATCTGCTATCATTTACCCTTGTTTCTCATGCCGTTCACTATCCAAAGGTTGACAAATTTTCTGCAACTCTATCCCTGGTCATCTTATCATTTGAAAATCTGATCATGCCTAAGAAAACACTCAAAATCTGTCAAAATTGTCCCTAAGTTAGATAGTGGTGTTTAGAGAGTTTTTCCTTGGTTAAGACATCCTAAGCCAAAAGCCTGTGTCTAGTACCAGTGAGCCTTAAATCTTTCCCTAATCTGCAAAGCAAGCCTTGGTCTATCCATAGGTCACACACCACTAAGAGGTCACTTTGTCTTATTTCAGAATAAGTTCAACAAAGATCCAAATCAGGAAAAGATGAGGATGTTCACTATCTGAAAGAAATATACTTAGATTGGGCAAAATCTCCATGAAACACCAAAGGAGCTCTCCAAGGTTCAAAATCATGTGTTTTTACATCTCTGCAGGGGTGTAATTGAATGATGATTAGTATGCGAATAAGAGCAAAGGGACAATTTCAAACAGGTCTCCCATGTTGAAGGGGTTTGCCATCAATGAAGCAGAGGAAGTGTAGTGAGTAAAGAGCAACTGATATGTATGGTTGTAAATCCAAAAAACTGCCTGAAGAATAGATATCATCCTCCAAGTCACATGAATACAAAAGACTGAGTGATGTTGATCAACAGTGCTTCATATTCTCCTCCAAAAGCAATGCTACCCAATCTTTCCAAAGGGCATCATCATGTAGGGCATAAGAAGACAACTGCTTCTTATGCTACCTTGAACCTGGGATGTGAACATTAATCAAAGGCAATTTAAAGGTACCCTGAAAACATTGTCAAGGGAAAGTTAGTTCAAAGGTGTCCAACAGTGAGCATTATCCTTATACCAACCACTTTATTCACTCCCTAAAAACTTCAGAGTGATATGATACCAAGAAAAGACATATATTGCAGAGCAATGACACAGTGTTGAAATAAATGAAATTTCATGTGTATGATGATAACCTCCTTCGTGAAAAGCAGATGGTTAGAAGCACAATGACAAAACCTCCTTCAAAAAGCATAGGGCTAGGAAGACATTGTTGTGGCCTCCTTCACAAAAAAGCAGAGGGCCAACATGTTCTTAAGTTACTTTAGAAGCTGTTGTGCACCACATCCTCCAAAGATGAAAAGAGGATGCATAGCAGGACTAAAATTATGTTTAAGAAAGTTTTACTTTGGAAAGACAAGTTGAGGAATAGTGGTGACACGAATGAAAGATGATAAGTTAAAAGGCCTTTTTCATATCACAAGAAAAAGGTTTACATGCTAGTGTTAAGGGCCTCTGATCTTGTGTTTATGAAAACCTCCTTCAAAGGATAAATCATAGGTTATAATTTTGATTAAAACAACCTCTTCTGAATGGTGAAATTGATAGACCAAGCTCTGTTTCTAGTCATTTCTGCAAACTGGTATAAAGAAGCATTCACACAGAAGGTGTATGTGAAAAGGGAATTTTTATTTTTACAGATCCATTATGGTTTATCATAGACTAACTCCCTCCAAGTGATGAATGAAAGGCAAGCATCAAGAGCTACTTTTTCAGATCATTCAAAAGGCAGAGGGCATATTGTTGAGATAGGTGAATCTTTCACTATTTGAAGGCCTCCTTCACAAAAGCAAAGGATCAGCTCTCCAAAGATTTACAATATGGTTCATCTTATTCAAAGGGTAAAGCAGACATATAGCAAACCAAGTCTTGGTCAATGCAAAGAATTTTCTTTTTAAGATATTCTAAAATAGAGGCTGCATTAGTGGTTTTAAAGGGATAATCTCCTTGGTAAAAATCAAATGATCAAATCATGGTTGGTAGGCCACCTTCATCATACTAGCAGAAGACCAAGTCGTGGTTTAAGGACCTTTTTCATTTCATAAAACAATTAAGTTGCATTATGGTATTAAGATGGCTGCAATAGTGTTTTTATGGTGACCTTCTTGTAAACAAACAGAGAAAACACATGGTTTAAGGACCTCCTTCTCTTCATACAACAATGGTTTTTACCTAATGGTGTCAAAGAGGCTGCAGTGGTTTTTTTATGATAAACCTCCATGGTAAACAAGCGGAGGAAAAAACACGGTTTTTATAGCTCCTTCACATCATAAACAAGGGGTTATAAAATCATCAAGATATGATATGGTTGTTAAGAAACATTTCACTGAATATGGCAGAGTTAAAGAAAGATTGTTTAATCAGGGTAAGGCATTTATTAAGAGATACAACAGTTATTAAAGAGTCGACCCCTAAAAAAATGCACAAAGCCTTGTTCAAATACAACTCCAAAGGAAAAAGGGGTGTTTTCATTTTCAAATTAACAAGGAGGAAACAAGGCATTTCAAACCCTCATCAAGTATAAATGGGCTCGATCAAACTTCATGACCATCATGCAAACAAATTCATGAGGGAAGGAGCATTTTTTAAGGGCATTTGAGCTCGATTGGATGCGCGGTGCGCCTGTAGAATAGCGCGGCATGCCTGTAGGTAGTCGCAGAAGGGATATTTACATAGCGTGGCATGCCTGTAGAAGTGAGCAGCACGCCTGTGCCCGATGTTCAACGGGCGCCCAGGGCCGACCCGATAGCTTGAACGTGGCGCATTTTTTCCCGTTCAGGCCTGCCCGGCCCAGCAACCAAGCTTGAACGCGTTGCGTTTGCTCTTTCAGACCCGCCCGGCCCAGCAACCATCTCTGAATGCGTTTTCTGCCCACCTGGGCCCATACTCAAAGGAGTTCTCAAAGGTGCCAAGATCTGATTTTGAACAAAAATCTCATCTCCAAATAGATCAAAATACATATTATGAAGGTATTTATGTCTCTAGGCCCGGACTTTGTTTAAATTTAATGGAAAATTTGGTATCAAAGTGTCAAAGAAATAGTGATAAAGCAGCAAAGGCCTATTGGCAGTTTTAAAGGAAGATTGGTTGTTTTAAGTTTGTAAAAGGATAAGCATAGTTTTACAGAGCCAAAATTTGTGTGCTAAAAGGGGAAAAAGAAATGGATCTTCATTAAATAGTTTATCTGCTAGCCTAGAAAAAAAAGATAAGAGTGATTTCAAAGGGAGGAACCTAGCTATTTTTAGGAAAACCATCTTTGCCAAAAATCTCAGAGAATCACTGTTTAAAAACTAGTGCCTTATGAAAGTTTTAAATTGGTTTTTCAAGTACATAAAAGATCATACAGAGTTTGTTTTGAAAACTGCTTACTAAGTGACAGGGAGACTACTTTGTTTAGAGAAATAATGATCATTAAAGAGAGACGGTTTGTTCAAAGGGAAAGCACAGTGTTTTCAAGAGTGTACTCTTTTCTAGAGAGAAAGGAAGATAGTGATTGGGTGAAATAGTTTTGATCAGTTTATAAGGGGTTTTCTCACCTCTTAAACAATTATTTCAAAAAATCAGTGATTGAGGGAAAGAGTTTTTTGTGTAAAAAACAAAAGGGGACTTGTCTTAAAAAACCACAAATAGATCTTATTAAGGGCCTCTTTGCTCAAAACACAGTGCTAGAGAAGTGAATTTGTTTTCATTTAACAAATACTTGTTTGCCAACTAAAGAGAAAAGCAGTGCTCAAAGAAAGGGTCTATTTTTCAGTACACTTCAAGTTCTTGTTTGGTAAGTCAGTGAAGGGTATCAAAAAGAAAAAATGCGTCCAAAGAAGGATAGCAGGAGTGGATATCACAATAGGTTTGAGCCATTGACAAATCAAGAAGTGAATGAATCCCCTTCAGTACTCTTCAATTTTCATGAAGTAGGGTGCTTGGATTTTTGCCAAAAGGTCCAAGAAGTAAAAAATCACCCTCCTTTAACACATTTGTTTGCTTTGAGGCAGCAAGGAAAGCATGTCCATCTAGCAGGTCTAGATTTCAAACTCTCTCCTAGGGCTATCTCTAAAGAAACTAAGATCCCCTATATAGGAGAAAAGTGGTACAAACAAACATACCTAGATCTGAATCACTATAAACCCTTTCTAAAACCAGAACATCAGGATGCTTTCCAAGCTATTTTCCCTTTTTCTCACTTATTGAGCAACTATGCCCCCCTCATGAAAGTCATCATGAAGTATTTCACATGTGAAGGGAGGTTTTCCCGGATTTATGCCTATCACATCAGGCTTCTTATGCATTTCACAAGAACTCAATTGCTGAACCTACCTTTCTTCCTCTACATAAGCATTGACAAGATGGCCTCTACTATCCAAAAGAAGCCCCCTGCTCAACAACAAGCTTATTTATTTCATCATTCCCTTATCAAGATCATCATCCTCCATCAACTTGAGAAAAAGGGAGTTTTTTGGGACTCTTTCATCTCCCATCCTGATTTTTCCATTGCCTCTTCATCTCATGCGCCTTCCTCACCATCCACTCATCATGTTTCTCCTTCTTCTAGTAAATCCACTCCTAAAAGACCAAAATCCCCTATGATTGAGAGTGAAGAAGAGAAGAAGCAAACTAGTGATGAAGAAGGGCAAAGTGACAAGAAGCAAACTTGTGATGATGAGAGACAAAGTAAAGACTCTAAGCATGACAGTGGGGAAGAAGGAAATGATGGTGAGCATGAAAAAATTGATGGTGAGCATAGCAGTCATGAAGAGGAACATGATGGCAGCCAACACAAAA
Source organism: Pinus albicaulis (assembly GCA_034641835.2). Classification (NCBI taxonomy): domain Eukaryota; kingdom Viridiplantae; phylum Streptophyta; class Pinopsida; order Pinales; family Pinaceae; genus Pinus; species Pinus albicaulis. The sequence continues at coordinate 543,033,145 of CM076574.1, read as the reverse complement.
ATAAGCTTGAGGGTGATGAGGGACAAAACAATGAAGGAAAAGAACACAACGGTCATGAAGGAAGCAGAAACAGAGATGAACAAGACAGTCCTCAAGAAAACAAAAAAAGTGGCAGCCAACACAGTGATGATGAGGGTCATGATAGTCCTCAAAAAGACACTTATGATGAGGGTCATGACATTCCTCAAAAAGACACTTATGATGAGGGTCATGAAAGTCCTCAAAAAGATACTTATGATGAGAAACAAGACAGCCCTCAAGAAAGTAATGATGATGGGAAGCAAACGCTAAACAGTGAGCATTCTGAAGAGGGCAACATGGAGCAAAAAGATCAAAATAGTCCTAAGGGTAGCCATGACCAAACCAAGAACCAAGTTGAGAAAGTGCAAGTTATGAAACTATCTCTCCCTTCTCCTCAACACAGCCAAGAGCATGTGCTAGCTGCCTCTCCTAGGAAAGGGGCCATGACTCTTCCTCCAAAAGTGGCGAAGCCTAGAAACACTAGATCTGCCAAGAAGAAGATCACTCCAGCAGTGACTAGCAATGTCACAAGAGCGCTAAGAAGTAGAGGCAACCTGCCTAAAAAGAGTATTGTTGAATTGTCAAAGAGGAAGAGGACCAAGAAGTCTATCCAAGGCAAGGGGAAAGAAAAAGAGGAGAGTAGTCATGAAAAGGAAAGGGAGTCTGATATCATACAGATAGACAGTGATGATGGGGATAATGAAGCTAGAATTCTTGAGGCTCTTTTGAAAAACAGAGAAGCCCAAATTTATGACCTACAAGCTGATCTAGAAAGGTCAAAGGACCTCATACATGTTTTATAGATGCAAAACAAACAAATGAGTGGTCAAATGGAAGTTTATGAGGCCCAGGCTTTCAAATACCGAAGGGAAGCCTACAAAGCACAAATCAAGCTTGAAGAGCTTATGGGCGAATTTGATGATACTGAAGAAGAAGAGTAGCCAATGAGAAAGAGGCCTAGGACTATGGGTCTCAAGAAAGCTTTGGAGAAAAAGAAGGAAGAAGAGGCAGCCCTTGTTCAGTCTTATCCTCTTACTCAATTGCTCGCCCAAGAAATAGAAAATAATAGAGAACCATGGCTTGAAAGGGACAACAAGAATTTGGAGGATAAGTTAAATAAAGCTAACAGAGACTTGAGTCGACAAAAGAAGATGACCGGGCACTATAAGAAGTTGAACCAATTTTCCCGAAGAAAGCTCAAACTTGCTCAAGAAAGGCTCAAGGCTACCCGAAAGAGGCGCCCGGTAGAAAAAATGGAGAAAGGCACATCAGGGCTTGAAATATTTGCCTCATCTTCCTTACATGCTTCTAAGAACCCATGTGGGGCTTGCTCGCCAAAATTGAGCAAATTTTGACAAGATTTTGTTTTTTGTGTTTTTTGGCCATAATTGCACATTTTTCAAGGCGCTGCCATGGGTGCTAGGAGAATCCTCAGCTCATGAAAGTCATTTTTTTGGATGGAATAAATTCAGGGGCAGCTACTCACAAATTTTCAGATCGAAAGGAGGTGTTTTGGTCCCCCAAAGAGGAAAAAACAGTGATTTTTTAACTTTCTGCCTCACATATCAGCAAGGGCTACTTTTTTGGTTTTTTCCACTCATTCCACCATTTGACATAATTATAGGGATCCTTTTGGGAAAAATAAAGTAGTTCCAAAAACTAGACATCTAGGGCTTTCCAACGAGCCATCACGGGCCTCATTTTGACATCGGGAGGTCCCTCAAAAGTTGTCTACAAGAAAGGGAATTTTCTGCTACTACGTTCCTGTAGCATTTTGGCAAAAAAGGCAGTTTTCTGAAGTGGCTTATCCAAATGTGCGTTAAGCCTTTTTTGGCCATTGTCAGTTATGAAAAGTCAATTTTATTTCCTTTTTTAGAATTTTAAGATATTTTTAAAGATATTTTGTGCCTTGGGCTTTGCAAAGCCTCAAGGACAAAATCAGATATTTGTAATAGGCCAATGGCCTTCTAGATGCTCTTGGATAGTTTCTTACTCTATAGCCTATATATTCCAAGAGATTTCATTGTATCAAGAGGCTGAAATTGATGATATAGAGAAATACATGATATTACAAGCTTTGAAGAAACACTTTGTCTCATGATGTGGATGATTTTTTGTTTGTCTTGGATGGTGGAAGCAGACTATTTGTTGGATTCCTTGGCTTGGTAAATGGTATAGTGTTCCTATCTGTATGTTTTCCTTAATTTATCATACATGTTTTCATGCTTCTTGCTTGCTGTAGGTCAGTAAAGAATAGATTTGAGACATGCCCATGGAGGCACCTCAAGTTTCCTAATTTCATTATAGCTTCTATGTTTTTCTTCTATGTTAGGCCTATGCACCACTCAAGCTCACACATCACCGGGTCATCCACACTATCCCAATATTAACATTCAAATGCTCACAAACTTCCTTACGCCTACACAACTGGTTCTAGTCTTCGAGTCAACGTGGATCGGTGGGCCATACCCCTGCATAACCCTTGCTCCTGATTGGTCCACAAGGTGGTAGTGCCACATCGCCCTGCTTCAAACCATCTTTGCACTCTCCTGAATTCTCCCCCTTTTGCATCTCCTAGGTGGGGACCACTGGGACACATCATCCCTATCCCTTTACCCAGAACACACTCCTTTCCCACTTCTTTTACGCTCTATATGGGACTACCGGGACATGTCACCCTATTCCTACCAACCAAACTAATCATCCAAATTTTATCTTCCTAACCATCCAAGTGGGACCCTCTAGGACACATCACCCCTGTGCCTTCAGCCTCATGCCTCCATGTGATTGTTTCATTGTGCACCTCCAGGATGGGATTATCGGGACACATCATCCTAGTCCCATCACCCATTGCCTCCCTTTGACTACTCCTTTTATGCACCTTTGGGATCAGACTATTGGGGGAAAACCTTCAGGACACATTCATCTGGTCCCTTCACCCCGACATTCTTATAACCTTCTCCTTTTAGGCTTCCGGAGATGACCATCCAGGACATGTCATGCTTGGGCCCTACCACTACAAGACTTGTATTTAAATATGTGTGTGTGTGTGTGTGTACATATTTATTGATGTATGTCTAAGCTTATAACTCAAGCGATACAAATGTAGAAGGTCTGGTTTGGCATTATCCAATACGGGTTTTTTTCCTCCTTGGGCCATAACATGCTAAAATCCTTCATTATTTCATCTTGACAAAGAAACTAAATGCTTTAATCAAATGCAAAGGTTAAAACCCACTCCCCGGTGTGTAATCACACTGTCTGCATAGTTATACACACTCAATGCCGTCAACACTAACATTAACACACACACACCCACACACACACATATATATATGTTTACATATTCACCCTATCTGAGTACGAGTCCAGTTGAACACTATCACTATACTAGCCATTCAAACAATGATTTTTCCACATCATTCTAGCACAAATATGGCATATTGAATATAACATCCAACCTTGAGGGATTCAACAGTGATACATATAGAAAAAATATGCAACTTACTTCAAAGTACATTGATATAAAACAAGCTATTCAAGCTCATGAAACAATGCCATTGATAACACTAAACACAAGGCTTACTCTAGATTTAGCTCTCATTAACAAGGGATCTATATCCTATAACTAGGGTACATATAACTGAAGGCATGAAGAAGACCTTTATCTAGAATAACATTTCAACGAAGATAAAAGAGGAGGAAATCCTTAGATTCACTACATTGAAACATAAGCAACACTAATGTAAGCTTGAGGTTCCTGTGGTCATCATATTACAATAAAATGAAATTCCCATGATAGACATTTTTATAACATAATTAGTATATCTACCTACTGTTCCAATGCATTCAAACATCAACATGACACATTATTCAGTCTTGTAAATAATAATAATGTAGACATGCCTGCTGTAGTGATGAAACCATATCAACCAGGAATGCAACATGTTTTATTGTGAATAACAAGCCCAAGGGAACTTATATTTTATTGTGAATAAAAAGCATAAATGAAATTATCTTAAACAATGTAGAAATGTTCCAACTAAGAGTGGGACTCTAACCCTCCACCGAACCATATAAAAGCTACAAACACCATTACTTGTAGCTATCACCACCGAGTTAGATTCCAAGGTTTGAGGTGGAGTGATTTCAAGGGAAACCTTGAATGAATACCTAGCTAAACAAGAGCACCATCAAACCACCCTACCTTCATCCTCAAGGCAATCCACTACCCTTTCTAATGTTTATTCCCAACAAGTTTCGATAGGGACTTTAGCTAGTTTATTTCTCTCCTCAGAGCCCAACAACGTAGCTCAAAGTCCTACTTTCTCTCCCTTTGCTCTCTTGATATCTTTTGAATGTTGATCAAGTGTGTTAATTCCTAAGTCAATGAGTGAGGTTTAACTCCCTTATATTTTCCTCCCTTTCTCAATGAGAGTCGAGTAGGAGAATCGAATGAGATAATTCTCTCTCATTTCCTCCACCTTCTCTTTTCTCTCGTGCGCAGGGATTTTCTCTCATTGTCCTTACTGCCAACGTAGTCAAATATTCATAAATTTTATATTCCCTGCCTTGTAATGTTTTCCAAGGCACCATGTGCCTATATACTTCTCTTGAAACCCAATTTAATTATGAGAAACAGTCCATTAAAACACACCAAACAACCTTTAATGGCTAACATATCCAATTCAAGTTTTCATAAAATAAGGAAACCTTGAACATCTCAAGCAAGTAACCTCATCAACTAACCAAGGATTGACATTTGAATCAACAATTCACTCAATCAATATCCTACCTCAAGCAATATAATCAGTGTCCTTCTTTCATCCTTTTAATTTATAAAATTATTACATTGCGTTCACGAGGATAAGAAATTTGGTTTGTTACCAAATGACTCTATCTAGGGGCTTCTTGAAATATTCTGACAATACCAAATGCTTGTATAATTCCTGGTCTAGAGGCTATTAAGTATAATAGGCTACCAATAATATCCAACTCTAGTGATTCATTAGACATGATGAATTTGAAACATGTAACCATTACAGTCCATATGAAAGAAAATTCCTCCATACCAAATTTTTTCAAAACTTCCTTCAGATACTTGATTTATGAGATATTAAAAATTCCTTTTGAATATTATGCAATCTACAAACCAAGGAAATAAAAAATTTCTCTGAGCATAGAAATATGAAATTCAGTCTTCATATCAACTGCAAACTTACAAGTTAGATGTTCTGAATCACTAGAAAAAATAATTACATCAATGTAGACAACTACTACCAACAATTTTCCATCATAAGATATCCCATATAAGTTTCTATCAGCCACACCTCTTTTGAAGCCACATTTTAACAAATAACTATCCAGCTTGGAATACCAAGCCCTTGAGGCTTACTTGAGACCATACAAGGAATTTTTAAGCCTAAAAACATAATCAGGTTTAACTGATAATAAAAATCCATCAAGTTGTCGCCTTATATAATTATTCCTATAATTCTCTATTTAAAATGGAAAATTTGACATCCATCTTATATATCTTAAATTTATTGAAACTAGCAAAAGCCAAGAAAATGTGAATCGCTTCTAATCATGCAATAGAAGCAAAAGTCTCATCAAAATATAAACCTTCAATCTTTTCATAGCCCTTGCAAACTAACCTTTCTTTGTTTCTTACCACTTCACCATGTCTATTCAATTTTTTCCAGAAGACCCACTTCATTCTAATAATGGTCTTGCATGTTTGTATTGGAAAAATCTTCCAAGTATGATTTTTCTTGATCCGATCAAGCTATTAATTCATGGAATTTAACTAGTTTTCATCCTGTGTGACTCGAGAAAAATAACTTTGTTCCATCATAAATAACAGAGTTACATGCGCTTGAGTAGGGGGATTTATTTCCCTTCTTATTGTCTAAACACATGTATTCAAGTCACCAAAAGTTTGTTCAACTGGGTGATTTTTCACATACCTTGAAGGATCTTTGGATTGTGGTGTGAGGATGTCTTCAATGTATTTATTTGTAAATTGACCATCAACTTTCTCATCATTGCTAACTGAGTCAATGGATTTGATATTCATTGGTTTATTTTATTCAGATTGAATGTGCTCATCAACTTTAACATCAATTCAATGAATTATTTTCTTGTATTCTAATTGTAGCATATATAGCCCTTGCTATTTTGAGAGTATCTAAGAAAAATAGATTCATCAACTCTTTCATCGGACTTACCAATATTTTCATCGTTCTTCTTGATATAACACTTGCTTCTAAATACTCTAAAATTCTTGACTATAGCAAGTTTTCCATACCAGAGCTCATATGGAGTTTTATCACTAGTTCAATGTATGAAGTGTTCCTTTTTTAAAACCACCACTGTTGTGTGAATGGTTTTAGCCTAAAATCTCTGTGGTATACCTCTTTCTCCCATCATGGTTCTAGCCAAATGCTGGACTGATCCATTGGCTCTCTCTGCTACTCCATTATGTTATGGAGTCTCTGATATGGAGAAATATCTTTTTATGTCCTATTCTTTACAAAATTCACAAAAATCTTTGGAGGTAAACTCGCCACCATTATCAAATATTGTGCACTTTATTTTACTATTTGTCTCATTCTTAGGCATGGCCTTAAATTTATTGAACTTTTAAAAGGCCTCTGATTTTTCTTTTGAGAAGGCCACCCATGCGATTATGCTAAAATCATCAATATCAAGCATGAAATACAATTTATCTATGGGTGTCCAAGTTCTTGAAGGACCACACAAGTCCGTATGTGTTAATTGTAAGGGCCTGGTTGATGAGTTCTCCTTAAATTTGAATGGCACTCGTACTTGTTTTCTAATCTAGCAGGACTTTCAAATAATGTTCTCTTGGTTATAAATATTTGACATATCTCTGAAAACATTCTTCTTTGCCAATTTGATAATCTGAACAAAGTTCAGATGTCCTAACATTCGATGCAACAACCAACTCTCATATATATTTTTCAAAAAACACTTATTCGTCTTCCTTTTATAACATAGCCATTACTTTATATTCTAACAAATTCAACTACTATCTTCCGGGTTACTGCATACTTGATTTGACATTTTTTAGATTTAAACAACACATCATAGCCTTAGTCACATATATGAGAAACACTAAGTAAATTGTGCTTCAGGCCATCAAAAAACTATACATCCTTCGACTTACCTATGCCATTAGCTAGGCTAACAATTCCTTTAACCACAATATTACCAGGTACATTATTTCCAAGGGTCATTGCCTTTGCTGGCATGTTTCCATGACAAAAACTTGCTTTTATCTCCTAACATATTCCTGGAATAAACACTATCAACATACCATTTACTCCATTCTTATTGATCATAAAAAACCACATTGCAATTTTAATCATTTTCCTTTTTCTTCCATACTTTGGGTCTACTTGATTTTTGGATCAATTATTTTTTCTTTATGTATGCAATTAGTTGCTCTGTGGCCATAGTTTTGATAGATGTAGCATTGAAACAAGTTATTTAGTGGGGAAAATTTATTATTGTACTTTGATATTCTCATCTTTTTCCTGAAAAATTGGTTATTATGCTAATACCTTATTATTTTTGGCCTGAGTTGTCTAAATGATAGATTCACTCTACAATTTGTTTCCTTGTGCCCATAATTAGTAGAGGAAAAATGATAGACTAGAAAGATGTCCTTAAACATGATAAAAGGCTGATTTCAAAAGCTTGGCTAAGTTGCTCTTTTAGATATTCAATATTTTATGAGACTTCAACCTCTTTATTAAGGAATTATAATTTCCTCTCCTGTGTTATTAGAATTTTTCTAAGTTGAATTTTTATTTTTATATTGCAAGTGCTGATTTTCATGTGGCTACAAATTGGACTGGGTGATCCCTTTTTATCTCTATCGTTGAGTTGGGTCAACTTTGGATATTGCATTGTCTGCATTTTTTACTGCTTGCACAAAATTAATGGCTTTCTTTCCTTTTATATTAGATATTCAGCTTGACTTAGCCTCAAATCCAAGACCTACTCTATTATTAGAGACTTTTTGTGCTTCAAGAAGTTCATTTAAACTTTCAGTCCCTTTCCAAAAAATTTCATTAAATATTAGTCGTGTTTTATATTTTTCAAGGTCTTTCCTCAAAGAAACATTTTTTCCTTCAAGCCATTCACATGCTTGATTCTTCTCAATGGGCTATTGATTAAAAATTTCTTGGATATTATTACCTTTTTCAATTTGCAGGAATGGAGGTTTAATAACTTCAAATTTGTCCTTAATCAACAATTCCCTTTTTTCTTCTTTCTCAACCTTTGAATTTCCTCAAGACCACTAATCAACTATCCTTCTAAGTCAACTTCAACCTCTTCTCCATCAGAGTCAACAGTTTCTATTTTCAAATTTTATATGGCCATGAGCAGAATTTTTTTGAGCTTTCATAGGATCTATCATCATATGAAGATTATCTATCTTCAATTTTAGAGGAGTTGCAGTCTTGGGTGTAGAATGTTTTCTTCTTAACCTTATTTTTTTCCTTTTATATTTTTCTAAACTTCTCCCTGGGTTCATATTCATTCTTCTTCTTTCCAGGACACTTAGAAGCATAGTGACCTACTTTACCACAATTAAAGACCTTAAAAGGTAGCTTACCTTTGTAGTTATCCGAGACTCTCTTGAGTTTTCTCACTAACTTAGCTCCCTCTTCATATAATTCACAAGGTGATTCATTATCTTATTCCTTGGGATTCTTGTCTTCTTTGAAGGATTATTCCTTTATTTTAGAATTTCCATTAGAAATCCTCATCTCATAGGAAATAAGAGTGCTAAGTAGTTGAGCCAAAGTGAGATATTTGAGATCTATCATTACCTCAATAGTTGAAACTTTAGGATTAAATATCTTAGAGATATATCTCAAAACCTTTTGAACTGCTACTAGCTCTTTTATCTCTTCACCAATACCTCTTATTATATTCACAATTTCATCAACTCTACGAAGGAATTTAGCAATATATTCATCATCATGCATCTTCAAAAACTAAAATTGCATTCTAAAACCTTAAAGTTTGGCTTTCTTTACCTTGCTATCACCTTCATAGCAGATGCTCATCTTGTCCCCTATTTCTTTTGCAGTAGTGAAATCCATGACCTTCACTAGTTCAGATTCATGTATGCTAGCTAGTAGAGAATTCATAGCTTTATCATTTACTGTAAATACAATCTTCAAATCTCTAGTAATCAGGGCTTGAGGCTTTTGATATTATTCTTCCACTTCTTCCCATACATCAACACCAAGATATTGAATACAGGTTTTCATCTTGTTGATGGCATTGGAAGTATGTCAACCAAGAAGGTTTCCCCAATGTGAAGCCTGAATTAGACCTCACACCATTTGGAGTAAGAGCCCCATATGGAGTATCATCCCGTCCACCATAATTATAAGGTTTTCCTTAGCTACAATGAATGAAATAAGAGAGTATGCACATAACTTTTTAGATCAACAGTAAATTTGACACTGTGAAACACCAATTTCAATGTGTAAAATGAGACTTTCAAGAGGGGAGAGAAAGGAGTGAGTCTCTAGAAGGAAGAAATAGTACTAACCTAAGAGAGACACACACGATCATGAAAATATTTGTTAGTTATCTAGTGAAGTAGTTCACATAAACACAACGATCATTAAAGAAAATCCAACACATATTTAATGAGATAAGTACCAAAGCCACCGAAATAGTTCAATTTCCTTAGTACACGTTAACAAAACACATACTGGAAACATATAAAGAATAGTCTTGTTACATTCACGAAACATGCATGAAAATGTGTTGGATCATCATGCTTCTGGTTATTAGGTGAAATATCCAAGTACATAGTTACAATGGCGAGCCACTAGTTCCAATCATGGAACATTAAGTCACTTCTTGCTTCTCCAAAGAATGATTTTCTCTCCTATGCTAAGCTAGAGAAGCCAAGGCTAGCTATCAAAAGGCTAAGCCTCCAAAAGACCTTTTCTTGAGTTATGAGGGTGTATTGATAACAAAATGAATGACCTTTATTATCCCATGACCCTTGAATTAACCTCATGACTTTTGGACTCCTAAATGACTTTTGAACTTCTATTTGACTCATTTTTCCTCATGTGACTTTTCATATTCCACACATGACTCTTGGACTTCCACTTGCTTTACATTTCTCATTTCATTGAAAATGAAATAATTACATCCACAAATGATGTGACACGTGAAGAATCATATGATTCTTGAGATGAATCTTTGACATGACATTACTTGACATTGATGACATGGACTTTATGATGATGTGTAAATTTCAATATTTCCCTCTTTGCTTCTATATTTTTTTCTTCATGAAAGATGTTGCATGGTCTTAAAATTATTTCTGCAAAGGCTTTAAGATAGGGAGTCTCTACTATGATCTTAGTCTTTCATTCTCTGTTGCAATATAGTGCCCCTTCATCTTGTTACTCAATGATCATTTGTCTTCATAGCTTTGTAAGTGTCTTCCAATATAATTTTCTTCTCCTCCTTTCTAAACACCATCATATCATGTCAAGACTTAGTAACTGCAAGTAAAATTTAGTCATGATTAGAGAAAATTAGTACATAAATATCCTAGTCTAACTCTATTCATGAAAATCACTGATTAATCGAGAACTAAGTACTGGATCAGGACGAATTCTCAGGGATTTTTCACTTTGCATGTAATATTCCTAATTAGCTTTTAGGTAGTTGGAATGTTAAATTTTTATTTTGTCATTTAGATAGATGAATAAGAGGGTAGGGAGACCCATAAATCTATTTAGTATGAATAAAACCACTTCTAATGTGAATTTGGATCATCTTATCAGTTGAATAAAACACTCTTGGGTGTGAATAGAGGTTAAAGCATGTGGATGGGGTCAAGATTGACCAATTCAACAGTGTTGGTATGGAGGCAGTAGAGAGTTATTGAGGGACAATGCAGTACTAGTGGGAGGGATTCTCCATGAGAGTAGCATATTTAATGAGTGGGACCAAGGGTGAGGAGACTCATAAATAATATAAGGAATGGGATGGAATCCATAGGGGGAATTCTAATTATTGTTTATGTTTGGTCTTTTATGACTTTCTACATGCTTCAGCTGTTTAGCAAATTCTGTTGTGCTATCTAGCACAAGGGTGTTTCCGAGCGGAAATCCCACCCTCATCCTCGGGGGACTTCGAGTGCCCACTCAAGAGAGGTTCTTTCATCTACATTCCACTATCCGGCATCAGGCCAAGCTTCCCCCTTCATCAACAGTGCATCTCCTTCAGGAACTGTGTTATTTTGCAGGGCAGTTGCAGTGGAGGGCTTAGTGCCCTAGTTTATGAGTTCGTTTTCCAGTGAGGGGAGCAGCCCTTTATCAGAGAGACCTATTGGGAGGCTCCTTGAGCTTCATTTCCACCATTCGGCATCAAGCCAAAATTCATGCATCTTCAGCAACATCATCTCCTTTCGAATCTGCATTATTTTGCAGGGCAGTTGTAGTGGAGGGCTTAGTGCCCAAGTTTGTGAGTTGGTTGTCCAATGAGGGGAGAAGCCCTTCATTCGAAAGATCTATTGGAGGAGTATCAACCATTTTTATATCAGATCATCCACCTCCTATAAGTCACATAGTTTCAATGTGTTATTCAACCCTACGGCTACAACTTTCATATGGTATATTTCTGGAAACCCCTTCTGGGTTGTCCTGGAAATGTGCTAGAAAGCCTAGATCTTTGATCCCAAAATTTTCTAAGCATTATATCAGAATTTCATTGTACTTTCAGTTTCACCCTGCATTTATTCTCCATAGGACTGCACAGTCATATATTCTTCGACATTTTATGTAGCAGCAAAATTTCATATTTCATGTACTGAGTCATTTGAGGCTTGTTTTTCCTAGCTTGAGTGTCTTTTTCCTCAATATCTTGTACTCATTTCTCTACTATAATATGAAATAAAATGGCTCTATGATATGTTCCTATTGATGTATTGATATTTTACTGCATTTTCCAGTTTTATGTGCTATATTCTTGTTTTTCCTAATTTGGAATATTACAATGGTATCAGAGCATAATCTTGGCTCAACCCGTGTAGTACAATAGTTATGTCATCAGAAGAAGAGCCTCTCACAGAAAGGGAGAAGCAGTATATTAATAGAAACAGAATATATGATTATATAGACAACAAAGAGGACAAAGGAAAAACTCCAATATTAGGAGAGATGGATGAAAAGGATTTTCCTAAGCTTCTTCTTCAAACCATGCAGGATATTTCCCAAGAAATCAAGGAGATGAGGATGGAGAGGCATAAAGAATCCCCTAAAGGGTTTTACATGGAGAAAGCTCCAACATTTCACATCACTGGTATGAAAAACTAGTAAGGCAGCAAGTTTCCCAATGCTCCACTATGCTTACATTCCTAGCAGCAGGAAATGGAGGTGGAGGACCGCAAGAACAAGAGATTCTTGAAGGCTATTTTTGGGAGTATGAGTCTCAATCTCAGAGATTCAAAGATAATCTGAACTTTCAGGAGTTTTTTCAGATCAAGGACAATATGAGACCCAAAAATAACAATAGAAGTGGAGGGTACATGTAGAACATGATCTGCAGTGTACTATGGGTAGATTTTTTCTACTCGATTTTGATGGGTCATCCAAGTGCACAACAAAATCTTGTGTAGAGAAGCTAGACATCTATTTCAAGTTGAACGAAGTACCGGATATTGAAGCCATTAAAATAGCGACACTACACCTTGAAGGTGAGGCACGTGATTGGTGGTTTCATGGTATTTCTACATTGGGGCATGCCAATGTGACTTCATATTCAGAGTTCACCTGGAGGTTAGTAGAGAGGTTTGATTGAAGAGACCCAGAGGCACCTTTTATTCAACTAGCCAAGCTCAAGAAGTTAGGTAATATAGATACCTATATATCTTAATTTCTAAAACTTTCTATCATTTTTCCATATTTATCTACAACTAGGAGGGTTTATATGTCCATTGATGGGCTAGCAGAGCCTCTGCATGGGTTGGTAAAATCCATTAAGCCAACTACACTCCAAGATGCTATTGAGAGGGCTAGAGATTTACAAGATGCCTTGCTAAGGGAAAGAACTCCATTTCAGAAAAGGCCCAATTTTAAGTCAAATGGGAGAGATGTGAAGGTTCTTCCTCCAAAGGAGAACCAGAATAAGGGGCCTCTTAGTGATGATGTCCGAAGAGACTTGAGGAGGAGGAAGCTTTACTTCACATGCCAAGAACCATGGGCACTAGGGCATCAGTGTGCTGCATGGAAATCACACTATATTGAGAATTTCTCTGATAGTGAGGAGGAGGAGGAAGAGGAGTCAGAGGGAGACAAAAATGATGTGATAGAAGGGGAGGACTCACCACCACTAAGAGGTGGGAATGGGGCGTTTTTTCCAGTTGGAGGGGACCTTTCATCTTTGTAGGGAGTACCCAAGTATCTAAATTTGAGAGTCTGAGGTAAAATTCAGGATCAGAGAGTATCAGTGTTGATTGACAGTGGGGCTACGCACAAATTTATTGATGCTAAGTTAGTACAAAGGAGAGCAATACCCACTGATGATTTTAAGGGATTTTCAGTTTTGGTTCCAGGAGCTAGAACCATGCAGTGTGAAATATGTCCCTACATTTTATGTAACCTTGGGGACATACACCCTGACTGATCACTTTTTTTTGGTCGACATCCCTGACACCAATGTGATATTGGTTGTGCAGTGGTTGATTACATTGGGGAAGGTCACCATGGATTGGGAGAACTTGCAGATGGAATGGGTAGATAAGAAGATTGGTAAGCATTAGTTTATCAGGGGCATGCACACTTATCCACCTCAAGAAGCCTCTGCACATAAGATGAATCCTGATTTGCGCAGTGGGAGCAAGGAAAAATCAGTCCATTCAGGTATGCAGTTTACTCTGGACCATGATGTTATTTTATTTGGAGGCATTCCACTAGGAAGGCCCCCAAACCGCGAGTTGGTTTAAGAGTTCTCACAACAAGTTGCACCATTCATAGATTTGGCTGAGAAGGGAGCCTTGGGTGGGTCTAGCACAGCGCGGAGGGTCTTTGGTAGGCTCAAGGAGAAGATGGATATTTACCCAGTATCGTTATTACCAACTCTCACCAAGCCTCTTTCGCTGAGAGGAGATGTTTCAGGAGTGGATGATGGCACAATCATGGTGAAAAAGGGCTACTCCATAGCCTTTGAGAGTCAGAATATACTTCCACATAGGAAGGAGTCTTCCATATATGGTAAAGGGTTGTTGGCACTCATGGATTAATTGAACAAACTCAGGAAGTTTTGGAGGATAAATAGCTTCTAAGTGAAGGTTTACCACCATAAAATTTAATCTTTTCTTATGCAAAGGAAGCTACAGGGAAGGCATCAAAGGTGGGATGGCATTATTCTGACATGTGGCTTCGACATTGAGCATGTCAAAGAGGGGAGTAGTGAAGTGACATATTTTAATCACAAAGGCCAACAATGATGCCATTGCTAAGTATGGATCCATATTGGGAGTCCCAACTATTGGTGGATTATTCCAAGAACAACTTCACATGTGAAGTGCTTGATGGGAAGGTGGCTGATGAGAGGTATAGAGTGATGGATGGCGTCATCTATTACCAGGATCAGATCTTCTTGACTAGAGATTCTAAGCTCAAGGAGAAGGTTCTACATGCAGCACATGACTCACTCCTTATGGTCACCAAGATTTCATCAAGACATATCAGGCCATTTGGGAGAGATTCTCATGGGAGGGTCTCAAGGAGGATGTGCTCCAGCATATCAGGAGATGTGTAGTTTTCTTGAAGAATGAGGAGGGAAACAACCATCTTGCAAGGTTGTTGTAGCCACTTAATTTTCAAGTAAAGGGATGGGAGAGCTCATATATGGACCTCACCACCAGCTTCCCAATAGTATATGGTAAGGGTTGTGTCTTTGTACTTATTGATAAACTAACAAATTATTTTCATTCCTTTTCCATTTATTTATAGTGCATTTCTCCACAAAAAGGAAAGCCTCTCTTTAGACTTCATGGACTTCTTGGAGCCACAATCAGTGATGGGGATGGTCACTTCCTAGAATAATTTGGGCATATGTTGCCTTGTTTGGGGTGTACTCATTTGACATAAAAAATGAGTTACTACCCTTAGGTAGATGAGAAGATAGGGGCAGCAAGAAAGTGGTTGGGAAGATACTTACCACAATGTGTTCTGGGGCAGCAAGGAGCCGAACTGCACTGGTTCCACTTGAGGGACTATTATCAACATTTGGTATTTCATATGGTAGTCAGTGTGTCTATATTTTTGATTCCATATTTTGATTATTTTTTAGTCACTATTGTTAGAATTATTGGGGTAATAAAGGTTCTTAGAACCAAATATTGGATCCTAGACAGTCAGGATATATTCTGGTATCTTGAGGAAAAAATTACTACAACCCGAGATCAACAGGAGTTCTACATAGATGATGGATGGGAAGAGAGATAACGTAGGGTGGAAACTTTGGTCTATCTCTACTTTCAGCCATATAGACCATTCATATTGCAAAAGAATGATATTGAGGAGTTTCTCTATGGGCCACGCATGGTGATCCATCCTGTTGGAGGAGTAGCACTTATGTTGGAGCTTCTCATCTGGAGTAAGAACTCCAACATTTTTTATGCTCCATGCCTCAATGAGACCATTAGACAAAAGATAGTTGCCACCATGTATCCCCCACTTCTTGATGATGTGAGCCATTTGGTTTTATCACAAAAGGCTAACTTGGACACCTGGGAGGGGCAGCTATGGGGAAGATTGATTGGAGAAAATCTAATTCAGTGGATGAGTTTCTTAGATGAGGTTTCCACAGGGAAAGAAGAGGATATTTTTCAGCAGTCATCCTTGCAGTTGCTTGAGGAAAAACAACATTTGGGAGGGGAGGAATGTAATATTCCTAATTAGGTTTTAGCTAGTTGGAATATAATTTTTTTCTTTTTTCATTTAGATAGATAAATAAGAGGGTAGGGAGACCCATAAATATCTTTAGTATTAATAAAACCACTTATAATGTTAATGTGGATCATCTTATCAGTTGAATAAATCACTCTTAGGTGTGAATAGAGGTTGAAGCATGTGGATGGGGTCAAGTTTGACCAAATCAACAATGTTGGTATGGAGGTAGTGGAGAGTTATTGAGGGACACCGCAATATTATGGGAGGGAGTCTCCATAAGAGTAGAATATTTAATGACTGGACCAAGGGTGAGGAGGCTCACAAATCATATAAGGAAGGGGATGGAAGCCATAAGGGGAATTCTGATTATTTTTTATGTTTGATCTTTTATGATGTTTTGCACGCTTCGGATGTTTAGCAGAGTTTGTTGTGCTATTTAGCACAAGGGTGTTTCTAAATGGAAATCCCACCCTCATCCTCAGGGGACTTCAAGTTCCCACTCAGGAGAGGTTATTTGAGCTACATTCCACTATCTAGCATCAAGCCAAGCTTCCCGCTTCATCATCAGCGCAGTATCCTTCAGGAAATTCATTTTTTTGCAGGGCAGTTGCAGTGGAGGGCTTAATGCCCAAGTTTGTGAGTTGATTTTTCAGTGAGGGGAGCAGCCCTTCATCCAGGAGACCTATTGGGAGGCTCCTTGAGCTTCATTTCCACCATTCAGAATTAGGCCAAGCTTCAGCCATCTTCAGTAGTGTAGTATCCTTCAGAAACTACGTTATTTTGCAGGGCAGTTGTAGTGGAGGGCTTAGTGCCCAAGTTTGTGAGTTGTTTTTCCAGTGAGGGGAGAAACCCTTCATCTAGAATATCTATTTGAGGAGAATCATCCATTTATATATTAGATCATACACCTCCTATCATTCACATAGTTGTAGTGCGTTATTCAGCCCTAGGGATGCAACTTTCATATGGTGTATTTCTGGAAACCCCTTCTGGGTTGTCTTGGAAAGGTGCTAGAAAGCCTATATCTTTGATCCCGGCATTTTCTAAGCAATATATCAACAATTATTTGTATTTTCAGCTTCACTCAGTAGTTATTCTCCATAGGACTGTGTAGTCATATGTTCTCCATCATTTTATATAGCAGTAGCCTTTCATATTTCATGTACTAGGTCAATTGAGGCTTGGTTTGCCTAGCTTGAGTGTCTTTTTCCTCAATATCTTGTACTCATTTCTCTGCTATAATATGAAATAAAATTTCTCTATGATCTTCTCCTATTGATGTATTGATATTTTACTGCATTTTCCAGTTTATGTGTTATATTCTTGTTTTTCCTAATTTGGAATATTACATCATAGTTCCAGAGTACAAGAGGAGGATCTAAGGCTTTAAACTGTACAATGTGCAACAAATGGAGGCCTAGAGAGAAATATTGGGTAGTTTAGGGTCATAGTGAGGCAGTCTATCCCATTGTAACTACACAATACGTAGTTCTGGTTCTACAGTTCAAGGATCGAGGGAGAGAGACTGTTGGATGCAACTACGCAATGTGCAAAAATAAGCTAATTGAAAGGATAAATTTTGTAGTTTTTTGGAGTAGGAGTTTGACCTCAACCATTGTGACTATGCAATGCACAATCCTTGGAGACAGTTACTATGCATTGCATAGTTCAAAGAGGCAAGGATGGATGAGTGGAGCTTACAACTGTGCAATGTGCAATCCATGGAGGCAGTTACTATGCCTTCCATAGTTCCAAGAGCCAAGGATGGATTGGTGGAGCTTACAATTGCACAATGAGAGGGGCAGAAAGGGTCCAGGTTGGTCGCGAAAAATATCTTCTAAAATTTGACTAAGTGCGGGACCAGTGAGGAAAAGATGAAACCAAGGTAGGACTTGAACATGATCACACACTCATAATAGTTGATGAAAAAAAATTAAACATTGAACACTCAGAATCAACATTATCCCCTTAATTCAATGACAAAACAACATCCTACTCCAAGTGCGACACTGAGGATACACTTTGCGATGACAGAGTCGACACTAGTGCGACAATGCATGAAAATTTTGGAATGAGTCTAATACATTTCTATATGATAAATAAGACCCATTGGTACCAAATTTGTCTGTTTAAATGAACCATGGCTCCTCTTTTATGACATGTAACACTTACGGTACATTTTCCAATGCAAGTGACGACACTAGTGAAACAATTCTTAAGACATTGGTAGTGTTTCCAATACATGTATTTATGATATATGGAACATGATAATGCAAGAGAATGTGTCAAAAATTACCTTCAAGAATGTGCTAATGACTCCCTTTGACTGGATGCGACACTTCCCTAACCACAAGATGATATTTGTGAAAGTAAGAGAAAAGTGAAAATGACACTTGCAAAGGATTAAAGAAAATAAAAGAGACACATGCCAAAGAAATTATAACATGAAAATGACACTTCTAAAAATTAAATCAAGAAAAAACAACAATCACGAACATGTAAATGACACTTGCGAAAACAATGGTGCGCTAAAGCGATAGTTGAGAAAACTTACCATAATAGAAGTAAAATTGCAATAAAAGTGAGGGGGAGTGTCAAAGGATACTGATCACTAACTTTCAACATGAGTTTCACAATATACTATGCTTATGGATTCCATAGTCACTATCACTAGTGACCGTGCAAGCCTTACCTTCAAGAGTTGCACAATGTCTATCTGAGATTGGATAGAAATATGTTTGTTTGTGAATTCATTGAAGAACAAAAATGTATGAAAAAGTGACTTTGAAAATTATAATAAAACTTAATATTTTGTAAAATAATATATGACCATGAAGTCAAAATGGGATGAAAGATTGCAAGTTCTTCAGTAGCCTCCAAAATTCAAGTGTAAGCAAAACTTTGGAGGGTATTTTTCGTAGTGACACCACTTGGCGACACATTGGTATAACTACAGCTTCTCTGTTTAGGTCTTATATTTTAGTACAAGGTCTCAGTATTTTGGGAAGTATTGATTTTCCATGTAAAATAAACAATATTTTCCACTTATCCTAGATAAATATATAGTTTCTCCTATTCCTTTCTTAGCTTCAAACACATTAACATAAGACTCGTCATACCTCAAATTTTCGATAGGGGAGAAGGATAATAAGTATATCAATATTTTTTAAGCACATTTCCCAGTGTTTCTCTACTTCCAGTGAGCTTGGAAATTTCCTTGATGGAGTCACTTCAAGGAGATGTAAGCATCGTTTCACTACCAGCAGGCCTGGACAATACCCCAACGAATTTTCTTGCTTCACCTCTTTGTACCTTTCTCTTCTTCACCCTTTATATTATTTTCTTAAAGATATTCTTGAAGAAGTTATTGAATATTTTTAGTATAAGTGGAATAGGGATCTCGAATTATTGAGAGAAGGAGAGGTTTTTCCTTGTTTAATGGATTTGAAAGATATCTAAAGTTAATATGCTCATTTTATTTTTTTTCTCCATTCCCTTCTCTAATCAGTTGATTCAACAAGTCGAAACACCATTCAATACAAGGATGAGTTAGAAAGTTGATCCTAATAAATGGGATTTTTATTGCAGCCAAAGGCTTTCCATCTAGAAAAAATCATATTTTTCATTCAGACATGATCAAATTTAAAGATATGTAAACCCAAATATAGAAGAGGTAACAAATTAGCCAAGAATTATTCGTCATCATAGTTCCGTTTTCATATTTAGCCACATTTTATTTTGATCCAAAAGAATCATACTTCATGAAAAGTATTATTAACAAAACATAAAAGAAAAGACATGAAAAACCCTGAAAGCAAGATCAAAAGAACAAAGCAGATGGAGAACTTAACTAAAACAACGTGCACAACAAAAATAAGAAAATAAAACAAATACGAGGACTAGATGGAGAGCGAGTGCATGATGAGTATGCAAGGGAACTAGAATGCATTTAACACTACTCATAACATAACTAGCTAGAAGGTCAGGCCTAAGTATTATGAAATTTCCAATGTAGCAAGCGTAACTACTCTCGACCTATAATCACAAATATACGAGCGATTAAAACCGATGTTATAGGTCAATTTGGGCACCATTCCCAATGACCTGGTTAATTGGGCATCATCTCCAGGACAAATGATCAAGGGTCTATCATTCCCTATCATCTCAGTTGCTACATGCCCTAAGACAGGAAACAACATAAATCACACAAGACTTTCATCAAGCAAGGGTTTCCATGGTTTGAAGCTTATTATTTAACATATGAGAGCTCACCAACGTAGGCTCTAAGGGGCCTAAGTGCATTGCATATGCAGGTATCCCCATTCAAGGCTGCTCTGCAGAGCACTTCCCGACATTCAAAGGTGTGTTGGTCACATTGGGAGAAAAATTGTCATTGTTCCAAAATCTCCACTTGACCAATGTCTTCTAGAAGGGTTCACATGTGTCAAGCTTCGGATCCAAGTGTCCATTTGACATCTACATGAATGGAAACATGTATTGTCTATTCTTGGAATGTTATTGATTGAAAAACAACCTACAGTTCATCTATAAATTGAACACAGATCTAAGCGTTTGAAGAGAAGAATTTGAGTAGAGAAATGCTGGAGAATTTTCAATTGAGAGTTTGATTTGTGGAGCTACTTCTAGAGAGATTTATGCTGTGATGAGACTTGGGAACTATGCTGGAAGGTCACTTCAAATCAATCACTAGGTTGTAACCTCTCCTTCTATCATCAATAAAGATTACTTCTTGTTTTTCCCTACATGCATCTATGTTAACTTTGATTTTCCATGTTGTAAGATCTTGGTTGATGAATGTAGTTTATGCTTAACTAATTTAGCTAACTAGCTTGAATAGATATCTATATTATTGCATCTTCTGTTGTTTCAGTGTTCTTTCTTGCAGGAAGCATTCAGCCAACAAAACCGCTTGAATTTGAAGCTGTAGCAGAAGCGACAGAAAAGAGCCATTCGGAAGTGACTGAAATAAGTAAGCATCCAATCCTCTCTGTGTATCTGTTCTGAGTTAGGAGAAATGGTATTATAGTCTTTCACCTGTTGTTCTAGACTAGCACTTGTCTAGGGAAGCGTAATTTATCCGTAGATTACAATTCTGGCCTAACAAACGATATAAATAAATGTGCAACAGAAAATATAAGATCTTGACTAACTTGCACAACAAATTGAAGGTCTTGTCTTTCAGCAAAAGATGTGTCACAATAACTACCTCTAACCAACTTGAAATCTTACCTTGTTGATGAAACCCATAATCAAACAAACCTTGAAAGCTTCTAGTGAATGCATCTTTACTGGTGTTGTCCTTCTTAGCAAGTATCAAGAAATATCAGGGCTTGTAATTATAAAAATGGCTTGCTAAGTATGATGCTTCCAATTGATCATAGATTGGATCATGAAATTCAAAACAATCGTCTTGAAAACCCTAAAATCCTTGAAAAGATGCATTTTCAATTAAAATCACGAGAACAAGATGATAATATTGTAAGGGAAAATGAATTTGATCATGTACAAAAGGCTTGTCAAGATATTTAGGACCTTGCATAACCATCAACTAAGGCTAAAGTGCCTCAACTACTTGATAAGTATCTGAATAGTGAGATAAAATATAAATATTAATCGATGTAAAACAACTGCCATCATATATGCTAGTGGGAAAATGATAAATTGAATGATAATTAATAAAACAAGCATTATGATAAGATGGACATATTATGGCATGAGATTCTTGGTTAGTAGACAATAAACACAGATCAATTTGAATATATTTATAAATTCTTTAAATAATAGAATCATCTCCCTCACACGACAAATATGACCAACCATTTCCTTGTACCTGGTTACAACTTCACTAGCATCATAATCACTGAAATAAGTGAAAAGTAATTCCAGTATAGAAAACACATCAAGCCAGTCATGATACGATGAGTGAAGAGGAATTTGATTCACCAAACAACTCATGCATTCACTAGCACTCAAGAGGATTTCAGGTGCGATAAAGAAAAATATTAGTAGTATAACATTCACCAAAAACACCAGGAGATGATTATTTGTGAATGTATCTGATAGACATGATTACTTCAACCAAAGATAATATTTGAAATGATCAGCTTCATAGTTCCATGCTTCCATGAGAGATATATACTCCACAACCGAGTTAGGTATAAAAGCCTTGCATGGAGATGGATCAACTGAAATAGATTCTTCAATCAGATCAGAAATTGAACCTTGAAAGTTATAAATATTATATCTAAAATACTAAACATATTTCAAGAAGGAATTTACATCCAGTGAAACCATGAAAATAAATAAATTTTGCGAGAAAACCCAGGTCTAACTTAGTTCGAGGATCTTACCAAAATCGCAAGATCCCGACATAAACATCAATGAAAGTTGAAGTGCCTCTACCTCTTAACAAATTCTAACAATTTCAAGGATTGTAAAATCACATTTTGAAGATTGAATCAGATCATGCATGGTGTGTGGATAGATACTACCAGTAATTTCAATAAGACCATTACTATTTAGGTGGCATCCATATCTATCATCAATTTGATAAGATTTTAAAAATTCAAAAACAAAATTACTCAAGTCAAAATATTATTATAATTGAACATCTAAGGATGGATGAATTGGATCAATCTCATGAGTAACTCAAATAAAAGATATTTTTTCATGCAAGACTAGACATGACGAGGGATAGAATGGATACCCAATGATTTGATTGTTTCCTTTTTCATCATGGATAACCTCACTACCTTGTGTGAATTCAAAATCCAACTCATTATATGATGAACTTGAAGAACATGGAGTATCTTATTCAAAATTTAATGCGTTACAAATAATAGGGCATAAGGGATAGTGAGATGAAGAGGAAGTTTCCATAAGAACATCTTCTTTGACCAAATGAGATTCTAGATCCAATTCTTTCCAATCAAAATCTTTTCAAGAAACTAAAAGATCCGCTGGGGCACTTAGGAATTCATCATCATATACATCAACAGATTCATCATCATGAGAATGATTGTTTCCCGAGACTATAGATTGATTAAGAAAATTAAATTCATTCAATTGACTACTGATATTAGTATATTGAAAATCATCCAAGAATAACAAAATATTGACATAGAGGGTTTTGAAAAAGGGAAGAGAGATCAAAATTATCTTCACCTTTCTTCTCCTCTACCCGTGTAATATGACCACCTTGTACTTGATTTTAATTTGAACCAAAAACTTGAAAATGAAGAGTGTCTGAAGAACTAGTTGGTGGAGCATATTGATAAAGTGGATTAAGGTACAAAGAGTCATGGCAGGTAGATTATAGAGGATGATAGATGTCCCTTGAATAACTAATACTTTCATTGGAACCAGATTTAAGATTGAGGTTAAGAATGATAATATCATCTTGAGGAATGGAAGGATTAACTTTCACCCTAGACTCCATGAACCATTCCAAGGTTTCCTCCATTATATTTGAATCATGGGAAGTGGATTAAGGTTGAAGAGACGTCCATAAACAATCTTATTTTCATATTTTATGATTTGAATAGGTTCAACACAAGGCACATAAAAAGGAGGAGGACATGGAATTAAAGGAATAGTAGGTTCCTACACTAAAATTAGTGGTGTCTCATGTATTTGAAAAGTTGGGAGAGTAGAATCATCAGGGGGTTCAGACTCACCATGTAAATATATATGAACCAAATGATCAAAATTTTGTTTAAAGAAATCTCAATCTATATCTTCTTCATGAAATTCATAACATAGGTGAAGGAATCAATTAGAAAAATCCTCAATTGATTCATTAGGCTCCATTCTAAGTTGATTGATTAGCTTAAAAACATCTTAGTAATCGTACCTATCAAATGCTTGTTGATGCTCCTTGATAAATTGATCAAATGAATGGATGGAAGAAAATGGTAAGGTATGAAACCACCTGTTAACTCGGCCTTCAAGGGAGAGAAGAAAAGTATAAAAGCAACATCTTCAGAATCAATTTCATAAAATTCACAAAAATAGAGAAAATTAGAGATGTGCTCGACTATGGATATTTCACCCTCATCGTCAAACTTCAATTGGGACAAGTTATAAAGAGATTCACTGGATATTAAAATTTGACCATTAGATCTATTGGAAAAATGCCCTGAGAGAATTATTTGGGAATGAGACATTTAATATAAGAGGTTTAAAATAGACTCAACGAGCACATCTTGTCATTTGGCCCTCCTTCTAGCGCCAACTATTGATGGTGTTGGAAATCCATCAAGAGGGTCTCCCCGATCTGAAGTCCTAATTAGACCTCATATCATTTGGAGTAAGAGCCCCATTCAGAGTATCAACATAGTTTCCAATCAAATGAGAACTATTTCCTCAAAACATGAACTCTAGCCAAAGAACCCATAAAAAACATGAAAAACCTACCAGAAAATGAAAAGTGTTTATGCTGCATCAACATTATTTATTTGTTTATTTTTCGGGGTAAATTTTCAACATTTTAAAGAAATGGTAGTAAAAACCAAAATTTTTAATGCAAAAAACACCCTAAAACGAAAATTGTTGATCTCAAATAACGTCTTTTTTTCGGGGTAAATTTTCAATATTTTTTAGCAATGGAATTAAAGATAAAATATCATGACTCTGAAAAACCTTAAAATTCCAATGAATTTTAGGCATGAAATTAAAGATAAAATATCACGTCTCTAAAAAAAACTTTAAAATTCCAATAATTTAAGGAAAATAATAGCAAGTAAATAAACAAATATATTAAAACATAAAAATAGACAAATCACTGAAAAAATAATCAAATATAGAAGATGCTAAAAAAATTTTACTTATAAATATAAAAATAAAAATCTAAAATATAAAAGAAATGAAAAAACAAGAAAGTATTTCCAAAAAAACATAATTTAAGAAAAAAAATTAAAAAATCAACACCAAAACAATAAAAAAAACAAATAAATAAAATGAAATTAGATAATTTAAAAAAAATAAAAAATAAATAAAACATTAAATAAATAAAAAAAACATTAAAAAAAAGAATCAAAATAATAAAACAAATTGAAATAAAAAAATCAATAAAATACAATTAAAATCAATATTAAAAGAAAACATTTAAAAAATACAATTAAAAAAACATTTAAAAAAATTAAAATTAAAAAATAAAATAAAGCCCACGACCCCTCAAGCGCGGGGCATGAGCTAGTAAATTCTAGAAGAAAAAAAAAATCAAATAAAAAAAAAAAAATTAAAAAACATAAAACTATAAAATAAAAAATAAAATTAAAAAATTAAAAAACCAGGGCCACCCACCCAGGTGCCCAAGGGATTGTCGGTCAGGGTGGGGGCAGTGGGGTTGCACACAATACCCCTCACCCTAGCTCGCACCCCCTCAGGCATATAGGAGGGGGAATATCTATTCCAGGGAGGAGGGAGGTTGATTCTGCGAATTGTCTTTCCCAATTAGGGCGAGAGGGTAAGGGGGGGGGGGGGATGTTGTTGCACACAATTCCCTTTGCCATGGCCCGTGCCCCCTCGAGCGCCGAGGAGGGGGGAGGCCTATTCCGGGGAGGAGGGAGGCTAATTCTGGGAATCATCCTTCCCCCTCCAGAGCGCCCGATAATTTTATTATTTTTTTAAAACTTTGCGAAAGAAAAAGGAATTTTTCATTATTAAAAAAAAAACATTGCAAAGAAAAACAAAAAATGAAATTTTGGAAAACCCTTAAAAAACAAACATCCTAGGATGAAAAGCAAGAAGAGGAATAAGACAACTTGGAAAATGGTTAAATAATCGACATTTAAAAAAAATTGTGTATACTTAGGACATAAGAAAATTTAAAGTGTCAAAAATATTCCTACAAAAGAAAAGGTTGATGCTTTTCAAAGTCCGCATGAAAATCACCAACATTTTAAAAATATATACATACCTAGTATATTAAAAAATTTAAAGTGTAGAAAATAAGCCCCCCCGCCCCCCCCAAAAAAAAGGGGTTGATGTCTGCTTCAACACTTTTCAAATTGGTATGAAAATCACTAACATTTTAAAAAAATGTGCATACGAAAATTTAAAGTCTCAAAAATATGCTCCAAAAAAAGGTATATTCTGAATCAACACTTTTCAAAAGCGGATACTTTTTTTTTACCTCTAAAAAGTGAGAATGTGGTTCAGTACATGTTTGATAGGAAACTTTGTTTAATAGCTCAGTCACTATAACTCTAAGGTTTTCCTTAGCTGCAATGAATAACATAAGAGAGTATGCACATAACCTTTGAAATCAGCAAGAAAGTTGGCACTCTGAAACACCAATTGCAATGTGTAAAAGGAGACTTTCACGAGGGGAGAGAGAGCATCAAGTCTCTGGAAGAGATTAATAGTACTAACTTAAGAGAGCCACATGAGAGAATGAAAATATTTGTTATTTATCTAGTGAAGTAGTTCACATAAACACAACGATCACTAAAGAAAATACAACACACATTCAACAATATAATTACCAAATACACTGAAATAGTTCAATTTCCTTAGTACACGCGAAAAAAACACACACCATAAACATAGAAAGAAGAGTCTTAGTACATTCATGATACATGCATGAAAATTTGTTGGCTCATCGAGTTTCTAATTATTAGGTGAAACATCCAATACAAAATTACAATGGCGAGCCACTAGTTCCAATAGTGGAACATTAAGTCACTTCTTGCTTGTCCTCATGTGACTTTTCATATTCCACACATGACTCTTGGACTTCCACTTGATTTACCTTTCTCATTTCATTGAAAATTACATAATTACATCTACAAATGATGTGACACATGATGTCTCATATGACTCCTGAGGTGATTCTTTGACATGGATCACTCGACACTAAGGACGTGGACTTGATGATGATGTGTCAATGTCAATATTTCCCTCTTTGCTATTATCTTTGTGTCTTCATGAAATGTGTTGCATGTTCTTCAAATTCTTCCTCCAAAGGATTTAAGATAGGGAGTCTCCACTACGATCTTGGCCTTTCATTCTCTACCGCAATTTGGTGCCCCTTCATCTTCTTGTTCAAAGATCACTTATATTCACAACTTCCTAAGTGTATTCCAACATAGTTTCCTTATCCTGCTTTCTAAACATCATATTTTCGTGTTAAGAAATAGTACCTACAAGTGAAATTAAGTCATGACAAGACGAAATTAGTCCAAAAATATCCTATTCTAACTCTCTTCATGAAAATCACTTATTTATCGGGAACTGGTTACTTGACCGGGGGAAAGGCTCAAGTATTTCACAATGCATAGTTCTATAGGATAGGAGTGAGGGACAAAGAGCTTTCAACTTCACAATGTATAGCAACTGGAGGCCTAGAGACAAAGGTTGCACAGTTGAGGTTCATAGTGAGGCAGGATTTGCCTCTGTAAACTTTGAAATGCAGAGTTATGGAGGGAGACTAGGAAGTTGGATTGCACAACTGTGCAATTCAAGGAGCTAGGGAGAGATATTGTTGGCCGCAACTACACAATGCATAGAAAGAGGTTAACTGGAAGGCTTATTTCTAGTTCTAGGGAGCAGGATGCTAATATTGAGCATTGTGGCCACACAATGCACAGTCCTTAGAGGAAATGACTACGCATTGTTGAGTTTTAAGAAGAAGGGATGCATGACTAGATTACAATTGCATAATGTGCAGTTTAGAGAGGTAGAAAGGGTCCAAGTTGGTCAGGCAGAAGATCTTCCAGAATTTGACTAAGTGCGATACTAGTGAGGCAAAGATGAAACCAAGGTAGGAATTGAACATGGCCACACACTCAAAAATATTGATGACACACCATTGAACACTCAACACTCAGAATCAACATGATCCCCTTAATGCGATGACAAAACAACATCCTCCTCCAAGTGCAACACTTAGGATACACCTTTGCAACGACATAGACGCCACTAGTGTGATAGTGCACAAAACTTTAGGAATAAGTATAATACATGTTTATATGATAAATAGGACCCATTGGTCACAAAATTTCCTCTTGAAATGAGCCATAGCTACACTTTTACAATGTGCGACACTTATGATACATTTTGCAACATAGGTGTCGACACTAGTGAAACAATGCTCAAGACTTTGGGAGTTTGTCCAATGCATGTATTTATGATTTATGGAACACATAAGTAAAATAAAATGCATCAAAACTACCATTCAAGAATGTACTAATGATTCCCTCTTACTGGATGCAATACTTCCCTAACCACAAGATGACACTTGAGAAAGTAAGAGAAAAGTGAAAACTAAACTTGAAAAGGATTAAATAAAATAAAAGAAACACGTGCCAGAATGAAGATAACATGAAAATGACACTTGTTGAAGTGAAATAAAGTAAAAATGAAAGTCGTGAACATGAAAGAAACAATTGTGAAAATAAAGGTGCGTCAAAGCGACAGTTGAGAAAAATCACCGATATGGAAGTACAATCACAATCAAAGTGAGGAAGACTATCAATGGAGAGTGCACATTGAATGAAAACATGTGTTTCACAGTATACTGTGCTTATGGATTGTACAGTCACTAAAATGATTGCCATGAACATGAATGATCTGAAAATGAAACTATTTGTATCTGCTGTTCAAAGTATCCATTTTCATTTAATTAAGTGTGCAAAGTGTTCTCCATGTCTTGCAATTTAAACAAAGTGTTTTTGGTAATTTTTTTCTGAGTTTTTGTGTGAGGGAATGTTAATTAAAATTATTTTTTAACATCTTAAATCAGAAATACACAACAAATAATTTCATCATACATAACACAACAACATGATGAGGCAATTCACCCCTCCTGGGCTACATCTTCCAGGTCCAAGGCTCCCAATGGGCGTGTCCCTGCTCTATTAAGTTGCTCAAAATGGTATTACAGTGAGAAAAATGCCTAAACAGGAAAAAATAGCTATGAAAATGACTTCAGAAAACATAAATAAGTTGATAATGGCTTTTGTTTCACCTTAAACAGTGAAGTATAGCCCAATACATCTCCATTTCCCTGATGGCCCTGATGGCTCTCCAAGATTTCCTGAAGAAAAAATGGCTATAAAACACCTCTGTTTTCTCTGAAACCTATCCCAACCTCTCCAGAATGCTCAAAATACCCAAAATTTACCAAAATTTTGTCCAAAATGGTTCAATATTGGAGAAGTTATGACTCTAACAAGTTTTTGCCCAGTGGCCCTAAAAAACCTCCTCTAACTGTGGGATAACTCCAGTTGAGCTCACCAAAAATGGCGGACTAGCCAAATTGTCGGAATTGTGCTCCAAATTAAATGGTAGCAGTAAATGCTGGTGGTTTATAGTGGCATGTTCACATGCGGATAAGGAAAAAATGGTTAGTGCTGGCAGTTAGCGTAAACTTTGCACCCGCAGTCATGGCCCATAGGTCATATGGAGAAAAGGGCTAGCACCCGGGGCTTATCCCAAACTTTCCACCTTTTGAAATGCTTTAGCCCTCGGTTCTACATCTAGTCGCGAGGTCTTCCGCACTTAAGCCTTGAGGGCTTAGCTCCTTGTTTCAACCGCTGAACCGACTCGTTTACAGGAGCCCGCTATCCACTGACCCAAATACGTTCAGGTTGGGTCGACCTCCACCCGAGCCATGACCCGACTCGTTCACACCTGCACGAGGACCCGACCCAAATAGTCGTTTATGTGCCTGACTGACCCAAACGTGTTCAGCTTGGGTCAACCTCCGCCTGAGGGGTCGGGTCAGCCAACCACTTTGCCCACAAATTCAACATGAT
This sequence comes from Pinus albicaulis, assembly GCA_034641835.2. Classification (NCBI taxonomy): domain Eukaryota; kingdom Viridiplantae; phylum Streptophyta; class Pinopsida; order Pinales; family Pinaceae; genus Pinus; species Pinus albicaulis. The sequence continues at coordinate 543,003,366 of CM076574.1, read as the reverse complement.
TTTGAACCTTTGGCCTGGGGCCACGTGGTAGCCTCCGGGTAGGCCACGTGGCACCCTGTAATAGACCCATAAAAAATTTAATAAAAAAATGAAATTTTCCACATAAATTTTTCTGAAAATGACAAATTGTTTTTGTACAAAAGTCCTGTTTTGAAGGTTATTACGCAACTTCAAACTTCAATATATTTCTCATATGACATCAGATTTGAGTCTCATTCACGGTGCCAGAATCACAGCGATGAGTCCTATCCGGTTGTTTAGGTTGCAACCAATTCTGAGTAGTTCCAATTTTGAGCATTTTTTTTCACTTGGACATGAACACCTGATCACACCTCTCCATTGGGAAGATTTTGGACCCCAAAAGCCTTCAATTACCTGTTAAGAAGATGAGGGTACATACCCCTCACCTTTCCACCTCCATCCATTTTTCCTTACTTGTTTTGCTGCCTTTTAGACCAACCCGAACATAATCAACATTTCCCCTCCTCGAAGTGTGTGCCCTTCTATCAAGGATAGCATCCTCTTTCAGCTCATCCAAAAAATTTTGCTAGAAATCCTCTATGGATGGTCGTTGAATGTCACTTTCATAATCAACAATTAAAGGAGGTTCATACAAACGTAAATTTTCCACATTCACAATAGAATACATTTGCATATATGAAGGAAAATCTAGTTGAAAAGCATTATTTCCAACTTGTTTAAGGATCTTGAATGGACCATAATGAATAGGATTTAGCTTTTTACCTTCTCCTTGCATTCTTTCCTTACTAATATGCAACCATACCTCATCTCCTTCTTGAAACTTATGATCAACTCTGTGTTTGTCATGCCTCTCCTTGTACATGCCTTGATTTTTTTCAAGCTGTTCTTGAACCTGCTGATGTATGAGCTGAATTCATTTAATGAACATGAGAGCTTTGTCAATGTCACTATGCCCATAAATGGAAACATCCTTCTCAAGAATGAAATCTAAAGGTTACTTAGGCAAATACCCAAAGCAAGCTTCAAAAGATGAAGTAGGTGAAGTATTTGTAGAAGAGTGATTGGCTCGGTTGTAAGCATGCTGAATGTAATGCAAGTGCTCATCCCAAAGCTTGGGATGCTTGCTGCAATAACCTCTCAAGAGATGTACAATGGTTCTATTCACTACCTCTGTTTGGCCATATGTTTGCGTATGGAAATCAGTACTCTTCTTCAACTTGGTGTCGAACATCTTCCATAGATTGGACTAAAAATTCCCAACAAATCTGGAATCCCTGTCACTAACAATAGTATTAGGCAAGCCATAATGAACCCATACATGTTGAAAATATAATTCAGCAGTTTATTCAATAGTTATAGATTTCTTACATGGCATAAGAATACACATTTTGCTGAAACTATCAACTTCTACATAAAGATAATCATGTTGCTTTCTAGATAATGGTATACCTCCAACAAAATCCATAGAAACACTTTCTCATGGTCTATAAGGTACTGGAAATGGTGTATATAAACCAAGCTTCCTGTTTCTAGGCTTAATTGTAATACATAATGAACAACCTCTAATGAAACGTGAAACACTATCTACCATGCGAGGCCAATAACAATACCTCTGTAAATGTGCCACTGTTTTGCTTACTTCGAAATGTCCAGCAATAAGAGAAGAATGAGATTCTCTCATGATGCTTAGTCTCTCCCATTGTGGTATACATAACTTGCCCATATGAAAAAAATTATTATGCAAATGATAATCATTCTCCTCAACATTATTCCCTTCTCTCAAGTTAGTATACACATCCTTAAAATCAACATCTGATGCATATTGTTCTATGTAGCTCTCATGTACAATAGAATCATTCTGAAGTAAAGTAGTAGCACTAATAATAGGCCTTGAAAGCATATAAGAAACTTTATTGAAAATACCTTTCTTGTACCTTATTACCAAGTGAAATTGTTGTAGGAAGCCCATCCATCTGAAATGTCGTGACTGCTGCAATTTACTTTGCGATTGCAAGTACTATAAAGGCTGATGGTCGGTATGAACAACTATTTCTTTGCCCATCAAATAGTGTTTCCACTTTTTGACGCTTTGTACCAACACACACAAATCCTTATCATATGTAGGATAATTCACAACAACACCATTAAATGTCTCAGAATGAAATGTGATAGGCTTACCATGCTGTAAGAGAACTACACCCATGGCGTAATCACTAGCATCGGTCTGAATTGTGAATGGTCGTCTCAAGTCCGGTAATGCAAGGACTAGAGATGAACTTATATTCTCTTTTAAAGACTCCAAAGCTTTCTGTTTCTTGCCTCCCCATTAGAAAGCACGCTTCACACTTGTCACTGCATGCATAGGAGCTACTATGGCAGAGAAGTTAGAAATAAACTTCCTCCAATACTGAGCCGCACCCAAAAACTTCTTACCTCTGTAATGGATTTGTGAGTAGGCCAATTCAAAATGGCTTCTACCTTAGAAGGATCAATTCTCAAAGAAACTCCTCCTACTATGTGTCCCAAATAAACCAAAGAAGTCTTCCCAAATTCACACTTTGACATTTTAAGAAATAACTGATTTTTCTTCAAAATATCAAGTACTTTCTTAACATGCATGACATGCTCTTCTCTAGTCTTGCTGAAAATTAATATGTCATCTAAGTATACAATAACGAAATCATCAAGAAAAGGACGTAAGACATCATCCATTACCCGCATGAAAGTTGCAGGTGCATTGCATAAACCAAACAACATAACAAGCCACTCAAAGAGTCCCTGTTTGGTTTTAAATGCTATCTTCCAAATGTCACTTTCTGGAATTCTAACTTGATGATAAGCACTACGTAAGTCTAACTTAGTGAAATATTTAGCATCTTTCAGCTGATCTAACAAATCATCTATCCTTGGGAGTGGGTAACGATTCTTTACCATTATCTTGTTCAATGCCTTAAAGTTCACACACATTCACCAAGTTCCATCTTTCTTTGGAATCAACACTATCGGTGACCCACATGGTGAAGTGCTTGGTCTTATGAAACCTTTGTCCAACAAGTCCTTAATTTTCCTCTTTATGCCAGCATTCTCCATGATATACATGTGATACATGCCTATGTTAGGAAGAGAAAATCTTGATATAGCTTGGATTTCATCTTTGAATCTCCCCTTTTGGAGTAAACCTATGAGTTCCTTTCAAGTGTTGTCCTCAAAAGTGTTTTCCTCAACACTTGAGTAGCTCTGGGTGCTTCTGTATAAAATTCTCATCCTCCCATGTAGAATCTTCATTGGGTAAGTTCTTCCACTTGATGAGATACTCTGAAATTGATCGATTCCGTAGTTGTCGAGTTCTTTTTTCCATGACTGCTTCAGGTTCCAATATGATTTTCCCTTCCCCATCAAGTTCTGGCAATACTGTTTGAACTGGAAGATTTTCACCTATAACCTTCTTTCAGCATGAAACATGGAAAACTGGATGTACTCGCGAAGAAGCAGGAAGCTCCAATTTGTATGCCATAGTACCAATCTTTTGCAACACCTTGTAAGGACCATAGTACTTTGGCGATAATTTATTATCCTTCTTAGCTTGCTTCAAGGACATTTGTTTGTATGGTTGTAGCCGTAAAAATACCCAATCTCCTACATCAAAACTTCTCTCGCTGCGATGTTGATCTGCCTGTTGTTTCATTCGATTTTGTGCCAAATTCAGGTTATCCTTTAAGAGTTGGAAAACTTCTTGCTGATGCTTGATGTGATATTCCACTGCTTGAACCTTCGAATTTTCCCTTAAAGATGATGTGATGGATGGTGGATGATATCAATAAAGTGCCATAAATGGGGTCATTTTTGCTACAGTATGGAAGGAAGTGTTATACCACCATTCAGCGAGAGGTAACCACTTGACCCATTGTGTTTGTTTATCAGATACAAAACAACGAAGATATCCTTCCAAACATTTATTTACTATCTTAGTTTTACCATCAGATTGAGGATGATAAGATGAGCTATGAGCTAATTGAGTACCCAAACAAGAAAATAACTCCGTCCAAAAATTTCCAGAAAAAATGGGATCTCTGTCGCTCACAATAACCCTTGGGCTTCCATGTAGCTTTTGAATTCTGTCCATAAATGTAGTAGCAACTGTACTTGCTTTAAATGGATGAGATAATGCACAAAAGTGTGCATACTTGGTAAGTCTATCAGCTACCACCATGATGACATTCTTTCCTTCGGACTTAGGTAAACCTGTGATAAAATCCATTGAAATCTCCTCCCAACGTTGACTTGGAATGGATAAAGGTTGTAGAAGTCCAGGGGTCTTAAGTGTCTCCACTTTATTCTGCTGGAAAACCAAACATTCCGCCACAAACTTTTGAATGTCAGATTTAAGCCCATCCCAAAAAAATTATTTCTTCACCCTGTGGTAAGTTTTTAAAAATCCTAAGTGTCCTCCTAAAGGACAAGTGTGCAATTCCAGAAGAATCTTTTGTTTTAGTTGGGAATTCTTACAAATATATAAGCGATCTTTGTACCATAAGGAATCATTTTTCCAACTAAATGTATCAGATGTACTAGGATCTTGCTGAAACTTTTGAATGAGTGTCGATACATCTTTGTACTTCTTCCATTCATCTCTTGCTTCGGTTATCCAATCTGGTTGGATAATAAAAATGTCACAAAGCAATGCATCCACCTCTTCATTCTTTCTTGAGAGTGCATCTTCAACAACATTAAGCTTTCCTTTTTTGTAGATTATTTCAAAGTCATAACCCAACATCTTTGTGACCCATTTTTGCTGCTCTTCTGAAGATAGTCTTTGTTCCAAAAAGTGTTTAAGACTATCATGATCAGTTTTTACCGTGAAGTGTCTTCCCATTAGGTAAGTTCGCCATTTCTTTAGTGCATGCAGTATTGCTAACATTTCCTTCTCATAAATAGGTTTCTGTAAATACTTTCCTTTGATTGGATGACTTTCAAAAGCAATGGGTCTTCCTTCCTTCATTAAAACAACATCAATTCCATTTTCACGAGGCATCACATTTCCACAATAAAGGTTTTGTAGGTACGCGTAGCTAAGACAGGTGCTAGGCACATTGCCTCTTTAAGATGTGCAAAAGCCTTAGTTGCTTCAGGAGTCCATGAAAATGCATCTTTCTTCAATAATGTTGTTAGAGGTGTTGCTATTCTCCCATAATTCTTAACAAACTTGTGATAATACCCTGTTAACCCAAGAAATCCTCGCAACTGCTTTATGGTTGTGGGAATTTTCCATTCCTTAATGGCTTTAATTTTGTTAGGGTCTACCTTAACACCTTCGTGAGATACAATATGACCCAGATATTCCACCTCTTGTACTCCAAAGAAAAATTTGGATTTTTTTACATATAATTGTTTCTCCTCTAATAGTTTAAGCACCCTGTCAACATGTTCAACATGATCCTTCCAAGACCTGCTATAGATTAGTATGTCATCAAAAAATACTAGCACAAATTTTATAAGGAAGGGTTTGAAAATGGAATTCATCAACCCTTGAAATGTAGAAGGTGCATTGGTAAGGCCAAAAGGCATGACAAAAAATTCATAATAACCCTCATGAGTTCGAAATGTTGTTTTCAAAATATCTTCAGTCTTCATTCTAATTTGATGATATCCTGAACGAAGATACAACTTGGTAAAATAAATTTCTCCATGTAATTCATCCAACAATTCGTCAATCACAGGAATGGGAAACTTATCTTTAATAGTGAGCTTATTGAGCTCCCTATAATTTGGACATATGCGACATGCTCTATCCTTATTATGCACCAATACTACTGGAGCAGAGAAAGAACATCTTTGACTAGGTTTAATTATACCAGTCTCTAACATTTATGCGATCATACATTCAATTTCACTATTTTGGACATAAGGATATCTATAAGGCTTGATGTTTGAAGGAACACTTCCTGGCATAAAATGAATAGCATGATTATGATCATGATCACGAATAGGTGGGAGTCCTTTGGGAGTTTCCAAACACCTTGGAATGATTGTCCAAGACATTTGGAGATGCGACGAAATAGATGATTTTAGTCGTGGAACTTAAAGAGCATAATTAGTACAAGTACGTGCTATCTTCTTTCTTTAGAAGCTTTGTCATGAAATTAGAGCTTATTATCTTTCCTAAACTGCAATACCCCTTATTTGAAGCTTCCTTTTTCATACAGAAAAAAATCTCAAGAAAAGTTCTTGAAATTAAAAACTACCATCCCCAAAGATTGTAACCATTGTACTCTAGTACAACACATCTGACACCTCCCATAGGAATGGAAAGCATTGGACTATTCAATACATATTCCCCCATGGTTAGCTTGATATTATGGCATTTTCCGAGCAATTTATAGTTCCTCCATTTGCAACCATCAGCTTACATTTTGGTGCTGGGTATAGGAAGCAATTCAATTCCTTGACTACCTTACAATGAATAAAATTATGGGTACTACCCGAATCAATCAACAATATTACATTTTTCTTTTTGATATGTACTTCTATCTTGAGAGTTTGAGGAGTGGTAATTCTTGCCAATGCATTACACGATATGGTCGGACTAAGTTCTTCTTCTTCTAGGGTTGGTACCTGGTGTATATCCTCTTCTTTTGAAGTTTCTTCTTCATTTTCTTCCTCCTCTTTAAAATCTATGTAAAATAATTTCTTCTCAAAACTCTTATGACCTTTAGTGTATTTTCTATGATAACTGTAGCAAAGCCCTTTTTCTCTTTTTCTTCCAATTTTTGTGGTGTCAACCTTGTAGGTTGTGGAAGTATAGGGGTAGCAACACTTCCATTTTTATAGATGAGAGTGGTAGGCTTCCTTGTCACTGTAATTTTACATTCAATTTTTCTTGCCAACCTGAATGCCTTCTCCAATGAATCAGGTTCTCAAATGTGAACTTCATGTTGGATGTTATCCTTTAAAGTACCTATGAGATCAATCTTGTGTTCCTCTGGAATATGGAAGTTCACTATTATACTCATTTTTTGGATGTCCTCAATGTGCTGCCCCACTAAACCCTTTTTGTTTGAGATTTATCAATTGGCTAAAGAAGGTGGTGCTCATTTTAACATCCTCATAATGTGCTATCATTTCATAAAGTAAAAATTGACCAAGTGACAGTACACTATAGACAGAAGCCTCGATACCACTAAAATGTATTTTTTTCAAAATGTAAAGTTGCAATGCATACCTTTTGTGTGTTTTGCACATTGTGGAGATCAAAATATTGCTCCATCTGTAGTATCCATGTTACAGGATCCTTTCCATCAAACTTCCTCGTATCCATTTTTGGAATATGGTGGTTCTTCCCGCCAACATTAGAGTTTATGAAGTCACGATTAACATTTATTTTGTTCTCATCATGAGTTTCCTCTACTATATTTTCACCATTAGGAAACATTTCTTGTATCAACTTTGTCAAACCTTCCATGTCTGCTTTTATATCATTCTTCATGTTTTCCATGTTGTCTTTCATTTTTTCTTCCATGTCTTCCATCTTATCTTCCACGCCATTCATCTTAGCTTCCATGCCTTTCTTCAAACCATCCATCTTCGCTTCCACGCCTTTCTTCAACACTTCTATTTCATTTTTTGATGCTCTTTGCGAGAGTGAAATTTGGTGCACTTGCTCTTGTAATTTTAATAGATCATGTTGCAATTCTTCATCTTCATGAGTCATAGTAGAGTGTTCTGAAGGCTTAATGGGTGTTGAATTATTTTTATGGGGCATTTTTTAGAATCCAATACTGATATCTATTCTACAATATGCCCTTGGAATCAATTCAAATTGATTCTTCAAACAAGACTTATGCAATTCGGAAAAAATTACACACCTTTTTCTTTCTTTTGAGGAGCTCGATATTGAAATTGGATTATCTCTGTGATCGTGGCTCTTCAATATCTTAAATTTGATACTGAGGTAGCCCTATGAATTCTCTTTCAAATTCCATAGGTCTGACCTGATTTGGATTCTCCAAGGCAAATTATGTTCAATCTCCCACAATGACCTAATTATGGACTGGTTCAGTAGAGAAAAAATGTATGACTTGCCACGTGTCACTGTTTCATCCTTCAGCTCTGAAATTTTTAGCCAAGAAACTAAAGTCTGTGTACTTATGACCAATTTTTACGGCACTCCAATCCGATGCTCAGAGAGAGAGTTATGAATCTTTTCCCACGATCACCTCTTTGAGATGAAATTCAGGAGCCTGAAAAAGCACTACCTTGCATAGATCATATCTCCAAAAATATTGCGAACCAAGCTCTAAAATTTTGCAACGAGTTTCCTCAGGATTTCCGCTTCGCACCCTAAAAATGTCAGATTTTGAACCTTCGTAGAAAAAAAATTATAGCAAAAATTCCACGATGACCTGTTTAGAGCAGCGAAACCCTAGAATCCAAAGCTCTAATACCAAATGTTGTGAAACCAGCTCCAAAAATAGAAGAAAAGAGATATCAACGCCTTAGAAATAAGTCACTTCGAGGGGGCAACCTCCAATACATTACATGAATGAACAATTCTTGGATGATACAAATTACAAAACCTCCTTTCTATTTATAGGAGTCCATGTGGCCACAATGTAATCCTAGTGGGGCCACAATGTAATCCTAGTCGACCTAACAATAATAATTTAAGGGCACAATAATAACAATATGGGGGTTACAGGGGTACAATAATAACAATAAGGGGGTTACACTGACAACAATAAGGGACTATACTAGTAATATAGGGACCTAACAGTCTGGTCGCGAGGTCTTCCGCACTTAAGCCTTGAGGGCTTAACTCCTTGTTTTAACCACTGACCCGACTCGTTTACAAGAGCCTGCTATCCACTGGCCCAAATACATTCAAGCCGGGTTGACCTCCGCCCGAGCCATGACCTGACTCATTCACACCTGCACGAGGACCTGACCCAAACAGTTTTTTACGTGCCCGACTGACCCAAACGCATTTAGCTCGGGTCGACCTCCGCCTGAGGGGTTGGGTCAGCCAACCACTTTTCCCACTAATTCAACATGATTTTGAACCTTTGGCCTGGGGCCACATGACAGCTTCCGGGTAGGCCACATGGCACCCTATAATAGGCCCATAAAAACTTTAATAAAAAAATGAAATTTTCCACATAAATTTTTCTGAAAATGACAAATTTTTTTTGTTCAAAAGTCTTGTTTTGAAGGTTATTGGGCAACTTCAAACTTCAATATCTTTCTCATACGAAATTGGATTTGATTCCCATTCACGGTGCCAGAATCGTAGCGATGAGGCCTATCCAGTCATTCAGGTTGCAACCAATTCTGAGCAATTCCAATTTTGAGCATTTTTTTTCACTTGGACATGAACACCTGATAAATGAAAGTGACACTTGCAAAAATAAAGGTGTGACAGTTGAGAAAACTCACCGATATAGAAGTACACTCACAATAAAAGTGAGGAAGATTATCAATGGAAAGTGCACATTGACTGCTGACATGTGTTGTGCAATATACTGTGCTTATGTATTGCACAGTCACTATCACTAGCGAGTACACAAGCCTTACCTTCAAGAGATGCACAATGTTTATCTGAGCTTGCCCAGAAAGATGTGCGTTTGTGAATTCATCGAAGACCGAACATGTGTGAGAATGTGACTTTGACACTAAAAATAAAAGTTAATACTTTACAAAATAAAAGATGACCATTAAGTGACCATGGGACAAAAGATAGCAAGATCCTTAGTAGGATCCAAAATTCAAGTGTAAGAAAAATTTTGGAGGGTGTTTGTCTTAGGGATGCCACATCCTTACTTTCTGAAAAACATATTCCTTCCATTGAACATAGGTGCCCTATTGGTGAACCCTCCTTCATAGTTTTCCATAGTCCTCAATATTTCATCTAGTTGTTAAACTAATATGAAGTGACCTTTCTCTAATACCAATTGTTAGAAACCAAGACAATACCGAGGTCATTGAATTAGTATTGTTTTAATTTTAAAACTTTCTTTCACACCGTATATAATACTAAAAGACCAATAAACACTTCAACGACCATTCATATAAGCATCACAAGAATCAACACAAGAAACAAAAATTAAACCCATATATTCTTCAATCCTTTATTTAATTACTTTTACAAAGGTAATATTCAACTTGCTTTTACAAGGCTCTCTAGCTCCAATCAGAAGGAAGATACTACTTCCTAATTTGTGTATAAGAATTTTCTGTGAAAATCACATGTAAGAAATTTTTGTCGACGCTTTTCGAACCAGCCAGTGTGGTTCATCATCAAGACAAGATATAAAATATTCACCCACAGTTTACCATGGATTTTATTAACCATACCATAACATGGTTCAATACAAGAGCTCATCAATACCACATGTCAAAAAACCATCTCTTATTTGACAATCAATATAATACCATGGATACTCACCCCACTTTAACATGGATATTATTAACCATACCATAACACTGGTTAATACCATGGATCATCAACAAGACATGCCAAAAAACCACCTCATTTCATAATCAAAATATTTCATAAATTTATATCTTAGGAATTTGGCTTCTGTGATCCATAAAATGTGTATAAGAATTTTCGGTGAAAATCACATGTAAGAAATTTTTGTCGACACGTTTTGAACCAGACAGTGTGGTTCATCATCATCATCATCTTGCCCTAATGATGAACCATACTAGCTGGTTCGAAACGCGTTGAAAAATTTTTCTTACATGTGTTTTCACCGAAAATTCTTATACACATTTTATGGATCACAGAAGCCAAATTCATAAGATATAAATTTATAAAATATTTTTACTTCGTAATTTATCAACTAACACCGGAAAGAGCTATTACCCCCGGGGTTATTAGCTACTACTAAAAGGATTTCCAATATCTGATTTTTTACTAACCACTAATGTAAGGAGCTACAACCCTTGATTTGCAAGTTATCGCTTACTTGACCTCCTTGATTCATCTTCATTCCATTTTCAAACTCAAATCACGAAGGTCACTCTCTTTCATAAAATAAATAAATCTCTCCTCAACCACACACCCTAATCACCACAAAATCACCTTCAACAACCTTTGATAATTGATCAATTCAACACACACACCATGAGAAACAACAACAACATCAATTACAACACCAACCTTCTTTCTATTTCAATTCTCCTTATAAAAAATTAGAGCTGATAATTTTATATTTAGAACTTTATTTAAGTTAAGCTCTCTAACTTGCATGAATTCATATTTTCCACTTATATTATGTCTTATTAATGTGTTCAAGTTATCTTCAATCTCTGCTCCAATGTCCTGACATGAAAAACATACTTAAACTACCAATTTCCTCAATTCTAAAAATTTTATAGGGTTTTACATCAGTTCTATCTGCAATTCCAACTTTAGTGAACTGCTAGTTTTTGCGAAAACTATCAAATACTCTGCCAAGTCTTTTCATGCTTCAAATATTTTCTAACTCGTTCACGCCGCGTTAACCAAATTTTAATGCATTGCTAGTTTGGTGGAACCTCTAAATATGGCACAAAATTGACAAATTTGTGGACACATTCATGTCAAGCCCTCATCCTTAGGCGTCTGGTCACTTTCCACTGTAAAAATCAAGTCTTGGAGAAGCGCTTTAGCGTCCAACCTTATTTCCCCATGAATAAAACTTGGTACTAAAATCGAAATCCCTAGGATGATCAATTACAACTAACCTATAAACCAACATGTCCGGTGCTTCTTCAGTTCGAGGATTTAGTTTGTAACTCGCTTAGAAATTACGAAGGTGTTCGGACTTCCGGGGACCAGGATGACATGTTCCCACCGTTGACCTATCTGCCACCTGTGGGTAGAAAATTTCCATGTGTCGCTCACTGACTGGTGCCATGTATCACCCATTTTTAGTCCACTTGGCCACCCGAAAATTCCAAATCTGCATGCCACGTGTCACATCCCTATTAGTGCCATGTCATGTTTCCACTGTGTCTTCTTCATCCAATAAGATCATGCCAAGTGTCTTTCTCTAGTTAGTACTTGTGCTCTCAAGGGTACAAAGGAAATGGTATCCATGCATTGGTTTTTTTAATGAATTTCCCTTAAAAAAAAATAAAGGCTGGACGAGAAATATTGTGGCAACCAACGAAAATTTTGTTGTCTCCTCGACATTGTCTCCCCGTTGATTAAACTTGGTTTTCCTTCGAATCCCACTAGGGATGGAACATAATGGTTACATGTCATGTGGGGTCCTCCCTCATCCAATCACTGCTCACTTCCAGCCACGTCCTCCCAGTGCCGCATCACCCCAAAGGTTTAAATTCACGCGACCTTTGAAAACTCTAGGGAAAATCCGTCAAGATTAAGTGTCACAGGCGAGACCCATGTTGTACCTCCTAGTGTTGTGACTAGTTCACCTACATGCCCACATTTCTTCCACTTTCACTTGTATGTTAACTCAAGTATGGGGCCCATGGCCCAAAAAAACCAAAATTTTGATTTTTACCCTTAGAACTTTGATCGGCCATATCTTTTGATCCAGGAAGCCTTTTTCAAAATTCAACATACCATTGAAAAACTCTTTCCAAGATATATCCATCTGAGTAGTTTCCAAAAGATTCTAATATTATATTTTGCACTATAAATTTCTCCAAAGTCTCTATTTTTTGACCAGATTTCTTGCAACCACCTTAGCTTTTCCACTACTTTAACATTAATGCCAACATATTTCCAAAAAGGATTTCAAAGGTAACACACATTAATGATAGTAAGAGAGATTATTTACAATAAAAGAATGACAACATCATGAATACATGAAAAAAAATACTAAATGAAGTTGATGAAGGAAATGTGGAGGCATGTGTTGATGAAAGTGATGTGGAGGCACAAGTAGATGAAAGTGGTGTAGAGGAACATAGTAGAAGAAGAAATGAGTTTGGACAATTTTGATGAACTCATCAATGACATGACTAAAAAAAATCAACATTGATATTGACATCATTGGTGAATCAATATTTTCCTCATTGTTTTATTTTCTTAACTCTTAGATTTGACTTGTTCATGTTTGAAAAATATTTTGAAATATGCACAAACATAAGGATTGTTCTATTTCTATATATATATATATATATATATGGATTACATATTTAGAGATGAATTGTCTACATCACCAAGCAATTCATGGACTCAGTCAATTAACACTTGCAACAACATCCACTTTAAAAACATTTTTTTAGAGAACATGGATGCATCTAACACTGAAGGAATGGGATCAACAATGCATGGTTTCACATTTGAGATAAAGTAACTATGATGGTAAAAATGCATTTCAAGAGTAAATTTGCCATAGCAAAAACTCAAAATATTATTTCGATTCTTAATGTATGAAACTCTAAGAAATGTTGTTTAGTGTTAAAAGTGGAAAAAAATTAAAGTAAATTATTCGTTACCAAATGAAATGAAATGAAGTTAGCACTTCCTCACTTGGAAAAAGTGAACCAAGTCATATTTCTTTGCGTGCACATTATGATGTTTTTGTTATTTTCAATCATATGCTTTAAAAAAATTTCTTACATCCCAATTTCATAAATTATTTCTCTAATAAGAAAATTATGACTATGGTTTAATGAAATCCAAATAATTAGAACTTATTATTTTTTTTTAAACTTATATATCATCTTGATTTATTTATCTTTATCAAGTCATATCAATTAATAATTATTGATTATTATTATATCAATAAAACTTATATAATACCCTGGATGCGAGTGATTGACAAGTTCAATGCAGGTTGCCACTTGGTCTCTCAACGTAGGGGCACCTGGATGCTTCATATAGCTGCACCTGCCTCCTGCGTGAAAGCCTTAAATTCGACGTTGGCACTTGCGACATTCACTCCTCCCCCTTGACCTCTGCCCCTACAACTTGAAACTTGGCCATTTATGGTTGATGTATCATGTCAATCTCATTTGTGATTTCGATTTTCATTCTCTGCAGACCTCCTCTATCAGGCCTCTACACATTGCTTTGCTCCTCGCCTGCCTCCCTCTGAGCTTTATTCTCTAGCCCTGCAAACCCTCCACCGTGCCAATTCAATGCCAAGAGACACCGAATGCGGTGTCATCGAGGTGGCGACATAGGCACTCCTTCTCGCCCTCTAGTTCCTACATTGTTTGCGCGCTCATTGTCCATCTTAGTTGTTGTGGAAGAACCTGAGGTTCTCGACCCCCAATTTCTCTCAGCCCAACTCTCAGTTCACCTCTCGGAGGAGCATCATGACCTCTCTGGCTCTGGAAGAAGAAAACGGTCATGAAAATCAACATTATTGCGTTCCTTCTCCCCTCTAACACAAAAATCTATCGGCCTCCCTGTCAAACACTTGGTGGAAGACTCAGACAACAGTGGGAGAAACCCATCAGAGGACGCGCGGTAAAGAGATGCAAAAGCGGACAATGCGGCTCGCTCAGCTTTGGCCAAGTAGACCGATATGGTCTCCAGTTCGAATCCGGAGCTGGCCCGCCAGCTCTTAAAGAAGGACATCGAGACCATGTCTAACTATGGTTGTTTCATAATTGAGGAGAATCCTCAACATGAGAACCATGACGCCTGGAACCTGTAGCTGCAGCTCCTTGGCACTCCTCTTTTTCAGTTTATATATGTTCCTTTATAGTTTTTATGTCTATCTTTATCTCTTCATGCAAACTTTGTCACTCATGCTTATGCTAATCGCTAGTTTCCACTTAAAGGCCCATTTTTGAATTTCTGAACTCGTTAAGAGCTGGTTTCCCCTAAAAGACAACCCATATTTTGAATTTTTGAACTGTCTTCATCCAATAGAAATTGGCTAATCCAGCAAGCCAATTATAATTACAATGAAGTATGATTATAATTTCATACATTATAATAAAGTTTAACATAACTTAGAAAAAAAATAACTTATATAATAACATAAACCAATAATCTTAACTAACTAATATAATATACTTTAGATTAATTTTTTTAATTATTTAAAATTAATTTAATCATTTAATTTCATCTCATTTATTAAATTTAATTAATTCCTCACCCTCCATTAAATAAGTAAATTTCATTTCATTTATTAAGTTTAACCGATTCTCACCCTCCTTTAAATAATGAAACTTGATGATATTACATTTTATTATAATATTATTATTATCAGTAAAACTTATGTCACTTTAAACTATTTACCTTAACCGATTAATATAAAATTATAATTTTTTATTAACGGAAATTAATTTAATTATATAATTTCATATATAATTTATTAAATTTAATTAATTTTCACCCTTTAGTGAATACTCAAATTTGAAATGATTTTTGGGTGGACAAGTGCTTTTACAATTCAGTAGGAACAAATTATTATTAAGCGAGTCTAGCACTAATGGCACCTATGATTTCAATATATTAAAAATAATATATTTTTATAATAATGTGGGTCACGTAATGTTCTAGTTGTTGGATTAGGGAGTTTATGTTCAAAGATATAGGTTTTCCTTTCCATTACTTTAATTAGTTGGAAAACAACAAACATGCAATACATTTAGACTACGACTACATTATCCAACTTAATATTCAAGCACAAAAAGGAATCAATTTTTTTTAGATGTATACATTTCTGGATAAAGACATGAAAATGAGTAAACACTTTCACTTATTTTGTTATATAGAAAACTACCCAAAAAAATTCTATTTTTTCAACTTCAACCCATATTCTTTTGAAAACTTAATTTTGATGGAAATAAATATGTGTAAAGAATTATCTTAATGAATTTTTATTTAATAAATTTATTTCATTTTATTTAATAAATTTATTTCATTTTGATGGGAATAAATATTTGTAAAGAATTATTCTAATAAAGTTTTATTTAATAAATTTGTAACATATAGTGAAATAAATCTATTGTTTATTAATTATATATATTTATGAATAATAAGTGATCTAAATGGGTGCCATGGTTATTCAATTTAATGGAAAAAGTATATTCCCATAATCTACATGGATTGGAATAGTACATGGACTATATTTTGTATTTTTTAAGATTTAAGTAACATTTTTTCTTATTTATTAAATTATATTAAAAAATAATGTTATATATTTTCATTGACATCAATCATTTTTCTTTAATGTGATATTATTATTTTTTTTAACAAAGTCGGTTGCTATTGATATTCAAAAAAGGGAGACGAAGCTCCAATGGTTACAAGAGGTGTGACAGAAGGAGAGAAAGGAGTGACATAGAAGCCTACTGTTACTCTTTTGCTTCTAACATTAAAAAAAAACCTGAACTGCAGAGAGTGCATAGATACGGATGAACTGAGACAAAAGGAGGATAAACTTGCAAGTCATAATTAATATATGTTGATATGGTAGATCTGGCAAGCGGTGGAGTCTTCAGGACAGACATATGCACCTTGGTTTCTTGCATTTATGGAGCTTGGAGCTTGGTGCTGTATTTTTTTCCAGCATGTACTTCAAAATTTCGATGGATTCTTGAGCATGGGCGCACTTATTGGAGAGATCTTTGAACTGTTCCTAAAGGGAGGTGACCCTCTGATGGAAGAAGTTTAGATCAGCTTCGTGTCTCTCTTCCGCCAGCTTGGCCTAAAAGTGCAGCTTATCATCCATGATCTTCTGGTGGGCTCGGATTTTCTCCAGCTCCGCTTGTAGGTCGGCACAATGAATACAATCTTCGCTCCTGGCCATAATTAACAGAGATAACCTGATTCCAGAGGTATCAAGCAGAGGTAAGAGGTAGGAAGTGTAAAAGGATAAGGATTCAAACAGCCAGGGATATGCAAATGAGAACAGGAGAGGAGAGATAGGAGTTGTTGGCAGGTGGAGATGCAGGCAGGTGGATGCAAGGAGTTGCAGGGAGGTGCAGGTCTCACTCTTGAAGGTGCAAATGTGGCAATGAAAGAGCAGAGGATTTTTCACCAGAGCTGCGAAAGGAAAGTGGTGGCCCAAGAGGTAGGGAAGGCAAATAAATAGACTGAGGCGTAAGTTAGACCACGGATGATCACGGGGAAGCGGAGGGTGGAGTCGAGCGCGGGAGAGGAGGGTGCAATTGCCTCGAAAGGGGAAAAAATACAGATAAGGATAAGGATCATGAGTGAAGAGACATGAAATCGATATAGAGATGGAGGGAGGGCAATACTCGTGATCCAGAGGCCCATGAATACGCCTCCAATTTTGAAATTTGCTGACTGAATCTTTCTGAGGCCGTTGGAAGATGGGCCAAAAACTGAGAATCCAAAGTTGATTGGACCTTGTCATGGCAGGTGGATTTGATGCTCGATCTCATTACAGGAGAGGACTCCTACAGATCTGAGACAGGACCTGTTGGCGCGAAGGTTTGCCTCTTTGTTGAGAGTGCGAAGAATATGAAAGAAATTGACCCCCTTCATGTTTTCAATAAGAAGCTGGCATCTGGATGTGGTTTGCTGAAGGGCCACATTTGCTGCCGAACGATTATGAACCATAAGGCTAATGATAATAGCCGAATCTCCAAAAATCATGGAATTGTTTATGCCAAGCTTTTGCAATTGAAGGAAGCCTTGAAAAAGAGCGAGGGCTTCAGCTCTATTATTGGAGAGAGCACCCAAACCCCATTTGAATGAAGATATGATAATACCTTCCTCGTTGCAGATAATTCCACCTGACCCTACCACGCCGAGATTGGATTTGGACGCTCCATCAAAGAACAAAGAGGGTCTTTTACAGTTCCTTAACCATATGTTGAAATCCTCCTCGCTCAGTCAAATTTTCCAACTTTTGTTGGTGATGTTCAACTGATTGTTGAGGGTGTTACTACGTTTGATGATGTTATTTTTATCCAACAAGTAGCTTATGAAGTTGCACTCTTCCACACATAGATCGTTGCAATCAATTTGATAGGCATGCTTCTTAATAGAAATAGCTTCCAGAGTAAGGCTTTTAGTTTTACTGCATAGCTTCCTAAAATCAGTTGTTTTATCTTTGAAAACTTTACGGTTTTGGGCCAGCCAAATATTACAAAGAGTTGTGAGGGGGAGAGTATCCCAAACTCTTTTAGCTAAGTTTTTATTTGTACATTTCCAGTGGTAACTTTTCTTCCATAGGCCCAAGGCTTTGATGATGGTGTTGTGTAAGCTCCATGGAAGATTGGAGTTTGGGATGAGCTCCTTCTAACAACTGATGGCAAAGGGGCATTCAATAAAAAGATGACGGATGGTTTCTTCAGCAGCTTGACAGTTAGGACAATGGGAGGGCCCAATCATGCCTCTCTTTTTTAGATTCTCAGAGGTTAATATTATCCCTTTGAGTAATTTCCAAATGAAGAATTTGATCTTGGGGAGGGCCTCTGATCTCCAGACTAATTTCCATGGAGACCATGTGGGCGTAGGGTAGTCCTTATTACAGAGAGCTTGATAACCAGCTTTAATAGAGTAGATAGATCCTGTTGGATCCCAATGAAAGCCATCTTCGCACTCCTGCTTTAAAGGTGCAATGCCATGGAGATGAGTTTGAAGAGTAGCAAGGCTTGCTTCTAAATGAGCAGGAACCTCGAGGAATTGCCACCTGGTCCAAATCAAGGATTGAGAATCCCATGTGGATATTTGATTTAAGTTGTGCAACCCCATGTTGCTTAGATGGGCCAAAATATTATGAGTTCCCTGAATGCTATTGATGGGGGCCTGTCCCATAATTCTGTCCGCTCCTATGCTTATATTGCTGCCTCCCTTAGGCACTTTGGATATTTTGTGAGCTAGGGAGGAAATATCTTTTTTACAAAGCCCCCAGATTCTTGAGCAAGGCTTGTTGGGGATAACTTGATCAATTAGATGTTGTCTAGAAGTATGTAGATATTTGATTTCGAGGACTTGTTTCCACCAGGTTGTCTTGCCACTAATAAGTCTCTAGATTATCTTTCCACCAAAAGCTAGATTCATAAGCTTTGGTGAGCAAATACCCAAGCCTCCCCACTCTTGGTCTTGAATGACTTGCTTCCAACTTATGAGATTGAATTTTCTTTTTTTTAGATTTCCCACCTTGCCAAAGGAATTTACGAATAATGGTCTCCATTTTGTGATGGAAGGAGGCAGGGGCATGAAGGAGGGAGAACTGATCAAGGGGCAGGGAGGAGAGGCCCGATTTGAGAAGAATAAGGCGGCCAGCCAGATTCAGCCAAGAGGCTCCCCAAAGATGCAATTTCCTTTTCATTTTGTCGATGATGATATCCCACACCGCAACCTTCAAGGATCCTGTGCTTACAGGCATGCCCAAATAAGAGAAGTGTCCCCATTCCAACTTATAAGGGACCTCAAAAATGTTGGCAATGTTATGCAAAGACTGAGTTGAAGAATTCCAACCATAAATACAACTTTTGAGATTATTGATCAGGCCTCCAGAATAGCTCATAAATTTATCCAAGAGAGACTTGAAGCGATGAGCTATGATGTTGGAGGCTCCTCCCATTAATAAAGTATCGTCAGCAAATTGGGAGTGGTTTATATTTTTGACTCCATTTCCAAACTTGATGCCAATGATGAGTCCAACCCAGTGCTTGTGATCTAGGGCCTTACTGAAGGATTCAGCCATTAATATGAAGAGATAGGGGGACAAGGGGCAGCCTTGTCTTATACCACGAGAATATTGGAAGGAGGGAGCTGGCCTGCCATTTATGAGAGGGGAGATCCAAGGGCCGGTTATGCAGGCTTTAATAAGATCAAGGAAGGAGGAATCAAATCCCATTTTTTTAAGAACTGCAAAGAGAAAGGAGTGCCGGACATGGTCAAAGGCATTGGCTAAGTCAAGTTTTAGGATAAAGCCTTTTTCATTGTGAGAGATGCTGGAGTGAATAGCTTCTTGAACAAGAAGGATGGAATCATAGGTTTGTCTATTAGACAGAAATCCTCCTTGGTTTTCGGAAATGAGAGAATGAAGATGGGGTTTCAGGCAAAGGGCTATGATTTTGGTCAATATTTTATAAGAGGCATTACAAAGGGAAATGGGTCGAAATCTGGAGAAGGAGGAGGGTCGGTTTTCTTTAGGAATGAGGGTGAGATGAGTAGCATTGGTATAGCCTCCAACTTTGCATTTGTGTTGGGTCCAATGTATCAGCTTGATAAAATCTTTTTTTACTATCTCCCAATAGGTCCTGTAAAAGCTAATGGAAAAGCCATCTAGTCCCGGAGCTTTGTCTAGATGCAAGGTCCATATTGCTCTGTGGATCTCAGTTTCATCAATTCCTCTGGTGAGAAAATTATTGATGTCCTCATTGACAGTAGTGGGAAGATATTGGAGAAGATCAAAGTAATCCTCTTCATTTTTGGTCTCAGTGAGAAGAGTTTGAAAGTGAGCAGAAGCGGCCATTTTGATTTCTTCTTGGTCTGTGTGAAGAGTGCCCTCAGCATCTGTGATGGTACTTATGTTGTTACGAATTCTCCTTACAATAGCCTGTTTGTGGAAATAAGCAGTGTTTTTATCTCCATCTTGAAACCATAGATGTCTTGATTTAATGCGCCATTTCTACTCCTCTTCTCTGCTAGCACAGTAGAGATGATAATAAAGATCGTTTTCCAGCACACGATGCTCTGGGGTGAGCCTATTTATTTTGATTTGTTCATGAAATCCTTCCAGTCTTTGCTTTATAACAGTTTGTGTCCTCTCTGGTTCTTTGTAGTGGGATTTCACCCATTTCTTGAGGGCAATTTTGGTGTTCTTCAACTTGCTTTCCCATATGAAAATCGGAGACCCTTCTATATGTTGGCTCCAGACAGCCCGAACAATATTATTGGCTTCAGGAATATTGTTCCATAGGGGATTGTATTTAAATGGTATAGGCCCTAAAGGGCGATGCTCTTGGAGGTTAAGTGTAACAGGATAGTGGTTGGAGGCAGAGAAGGGGAGGACGAGGGCAGAGGTTGTGGAGAAGGAGGCAAGGAGGGTGATGTCCACAAGAATTTTGTCTAACTGCTCCATAATATTATCTTTCCCAATTCTGCGGTTGCTCCATGTAAATTTGCGATTTTTGGGAACAATATCAACCAACTCATGCTCCTGCGTGATGTCTTCTAATTGAACTCTAGAAGGATCTTGGGTAAAATATCCTCCTCTTTTTTCATTTGAATGGAGGATGAGGTTAAAATCTTCTCCTATTATTATATTCCTATTCTCCTCTTCGTATATGTCGGCCTTGATAGAGTTCCAACACTGTTCTTTATCTCTGTAGTGATTAGGTCCGTAGACATTGTAGATGACAATTTTTTTGTTGTCTTTTTTGTATTCTAGTTTGACTTTGATCCAATTCTGATTAATAATGCTGCTCTTGAGTATCCATTCACTGTTGTTCCAAAGGGTGACAATACCCCTAGAAGCCCCTCTAGATTCAGTGAGTTGGCCATCATACTGCTTAAACTTATCAATAATGTCTTTCATTTCTGATTTTCCTTGTTTGGTCTCTTGCAGGATAAGGATGCCTGGTTTCTTCTGGGTTATCAGATCTTTAAGAGCAACAATTTTAGAGGGGTGCCCCAATCCCTTGCTGTTCCAAGAAAGTACTTTCATCATTGAGTGCCAATGTTACGAAGGGTTGCTCTCCCTCCTTGTTCCTTGGCTCCCATCTCTTTGCTATTTTGCCCCAAGATGTAGGTTTCGATAGGGTTTTGGGTGCCCATTGCTATGTCTTTTTGTGCATTTTCATCTCTTTGTTGCTTGAAGGATCTCCTGCCAGGCCCTTGCTTTTTCTGGGGTTCAAGGTTTGCACCATGTTCTTTTGAAGAGTTTCTAGTAGCACGGATGGAGGGGGGATCGGGGGCAGAGGGGGAGGAACTAGGGCCATTGGTTTGGGAGAGGGGAATGGAAAGAGGAGGATCGTCCTTAGGAGGGGATAAGGAGGAGAAGGGGTTGGTGGATTCCAAGTTGGAGATTTGAGGAGGCGGGGGGGGTTGGGCAGAGGAAGCAGAAGGCTAAATAGGGGGTTCCTGGGAAGAGGGAGTGGAGGTGGAGGCTAAGGGGTTGGAATGGGAAGGAGAAGAAGATGGCCCAGCTTTAGGGTTAGAGGTAGATTTCTTCTTTTTGACTGGCTCCCATTGGGCTTCTTGTTCAAGATTTTTAGCATCAATAACTTTAGAACAACGATTTGCAAAATGACCATATTCGTGGCATACCTTTCATTTGAAGGAGATATTCTCGTAGTAAAGTTGCTGAATGTGAGTCCAATCATCCACCTTGAGCTTAATGGCCTCCGGGAGCCCTTTACCAAGATCGACCTCAACGCAAATCCTGGCATAGGCTTTCATGTTGTCCTTTGGTTCGGTGCAGTCAATGAATTTGCCGACGACATTCCCAATGGCGCGGATCGATTCGTCCCCCCAGCAGTGAAGAGGGAGATGAGGAAGATGGACCCAAACCAGAACCGCACTGGGCACATCTAGCTGAGGATCGAAGTCTGGGGTCCATTTTTTAAGATATAAACCTCTCAAATCCATGAAGTAAGGCCCGTTCCTAAAGATTAAATCATTTTCCTCCTTGGATTCGAAGTGAAAGGTGAAATACCCTTTCCCACAGAAGCGAATGGAGATTTTACCATTTATTTTGTTAGCCCAGTTTCGTTCAACCCAATGCTGAACTGTTCTCAGAGAGGGCCAAAGGCCAGTGAACTGACCAATCAGACCCTTTTCAGCTAACGAAAGAGCGGCCATTCGATGAAGAGAAGGAGGAAGAACGACTTCTTGAAGGCCCTCAAGTTTCTTAACAAATTTGGAGATTGCAGGGCGAGGCCTCTGAGGCGGCAAAGATTTGACCAAATTAGAAAAGGCGAGCTGGGTGGCATTAGCGTCCGGGAGCAGCCCAGAGGGGCCATCTGGCCAATAGATTAATTTTTTATATTTTTTTAGCTTTAATTGTGTTTTTCAATATTTCCCATATATAAAAATTGTTTTTCTCATGGAAAAATAATGCTTATGATTTGATGATAAATCCAAAGTATTAGAAATATTTATTAAAACTTGTATAATTTTTAAAATTATTTATAATGCTTTTTTTTATTATTATAGTAACAAATTTATATGTTAATTTCAACAAATGATCTCAACCAACTAATATGAAATAGTAAATTTTTATTAGTTAAAATGGTTTCATCTCATTTATTAAGTTCCATTGATATTATCCTCCATGAAATAATGAAACTTGAAACTTGATAGTATTACATTATTTCTTATTATTATTATTATTATTATAAATAATAATTTTTTATCAATTTCAATTTGTTTAGTCATATAATTTCATCTCATTTATTAAATTTAATTGATATCATCCTCTATGAAATAATGAAATTAAATAATATTGCATTGTCTATTATTATTATTATTATTATTATAACATCTTATAAGTCATTTTAAATAATTTATCTCAACTAATTAATATAATATTGTAATTTTTTTATTATTTGAAATTAGTTTAAATAATAAATTGTTTATTAATTTTAATTAATTTTTACTCTCCATTAAATGATTATATTTTACAATATTAATTTTTAGGCAGAGAGGTGTTTTTAAAAATGAGTGGAGAGGTGTTTTTAAAATTCAACCAGGAAACAAATTTATAAGTAACACTAATGCCCATTAGGTTTTCAATAAATTAAAAATAATAATGATCCCATAATGTTTCAATGTTTTGAATAAGGTGTCACTATATATGTGAACAAGGCTAAACATTGTATATTTATAATCTTTCCTAGCTTACCATTGGTAGAATTCAGTGAGATAGTCCTTGCCAAAATTATAATTTTGGACTTGGTAGAATTCAATGAGATAATCCTGGTCAAAATTATACTTTTGGATTGGAAAAAGTTGTCGTTTTCAATGTTAGATATGTATATCACAATTAGATTGTGTAATTTTAACATTTAATTTTAACAATTTCACAATGCAATTTTGTTTTTATTATATTGTGTTACATGAATATCAACTTTGCTTCTCATTATTTGGACTAGTTGAAAAAGAGTCATTTAATTACAAATACATAAACCAACATGGATTTTGATCTTAATCTCTAATTTGTAATCATTGAGAGAGATAATTTACATGTAATTTTGAGAGAGATAATTTACATGGATTTTGATCTTAATCTCTAATTTGTAATCATTGAGAGAGATAATTTACATGGATTTTGATCTTAATCTCTAATTTGTAATCATTGAGAGAGATAATTTAATTTGTAATCATTGAGAGAGTTTGCATGAAAATGGGTAACTTTTTGTTTTTTTTGAAAATTTAAATATTTTATATATTTTCAGCTCTCTCGACTCTTATTTCCTTTCATAATTTCACTTTAATAACAATATTCGTATACAAGTCTCTTACCTCTATATTCATATTAAACTTAAAAAACAAATTATATACTTATAATGGAATGAATATATTATTTATTATGTACAAATTTTAGGTAAAACTAATAACCAACATAAATAGGTGTATATTTTTCCAGAGATGAATATTTAATTTACTAGAAAAATAAATTCTCAAAATCCACATGGATTGCATTAGTGCGTGGACTATATTTACTGGATTTTTATATTTAAGGATTATTTGTATTTTATTTTTTTCCTTGGGAAAAGATCTTTATATTGATATTTATAAGAAAGTAATAGAATATATATTGGCTTTCTATATAGAACACAAAATCCTAAAATTATGGCTTTTTTTTTATAATTGGGTCTCATATATGGCCGTCTACTATAATATATATTTTTTAAATAAAAATTTGTTTTACAATCAAAACTATAGGATATATTTATTCTTTGATATGACTCATACATATCAATGTATAAAACTATTATATGTTTTCATACTTGGAGAAAAAAGTATAGAAAAAAGATGACTCTAAATCATAGATGAGAGTGCCTCTAGATTTCATAATCTTCAATGTACCCTCTAGCACATCCAAGGCTTTTTTTGATAGGGTATTTTTTTGGTGACAAATATAAGTAAAGGTAATGTTTTCAAAAGAGCACATTTTCTCTCTCTCACATGCTACAGGATATGAGACAAAGAAAAAATATGGGAGTTGTATTGATTTACCTAATCAATCATTAATTTGGAATCTTAGTATAAAACTATTACATGTTTCCATACTTTAGAGAAAAGAAGTATAGAAAAAAAATGACTCTAAATCATAGATGAGAGTGCCTCCTTTGGATTTCATAATCTTCAATGTACCCTCTAGCACATCCAAGCACATCCAAGGCCTCTTTTGATAGTGTATATTTTTTGGTTTGTATTCATGACAAATATGAGTAAAAGTAATGTTTTCAAAAGAGCTCATTTTCTCTCTCACATGCTACATGATAT
Organism: Pinus albicaulis; assembly: GCA_034641835.2. NCBI lineage: Eukaryota > Viridiplantae > Streptophyta > Pinopsida > Pinales > Pinaceae > Pinus > Pinus albicaulis. Next base: position 542,978,030 of record CM076574.1, on the reverse strand, counting down.
GAGACAAAGAAAAAACATGGAAGTTGTATCAATTTAGCTAATCCATCATTAATTTGGAATCCTAGTAGACCTAGAGAGCATTTATAACTTTATCCTTTCCAAAATTTAATGAAACCCACATAACAAAGGTTTTTTCCCTATTGTTTATACCATGACTTGATGGATACATGAGATAATAGTAATGTTTATTATCTAAAAGAGAAATATCCCCAAAACTTTTGAGATTTTGGGGTAGCATCGGATGTGCTCTAGCTCCCAAATTTTTTGGAGGAGATAGAGTACATGAGATCTCCAAGACTCGGAAAGCGTTTGAAGAAATTCCATCAGGTTTAAGAGATATTCAAATAATTAATCTTTTAATTAAGGACCCTAAGTCTAACTTAGGAAAATTAGAAGATTAAAGTGAATTAAATTAAACATGTGATGAGAATGACTTAAGTGACATGGATCAAGCAGCTTCTAATCTTAGCCAGCGATTAGAGATTAGATCATAGCCGTTGGTTTTACAACAAGAAAAGTATAAGAGAAGTGCTTGGGGTCAGTTGGAGAACACACACATTGGTGGAGCACTGAAGCTAAGTTGAAATTCAAGGGTGGGGTTTGCTAAGAATTTCAGGAGTAGTTTGTAGTGCAGCGAGGGGAAGTATTGGCAAGGAAATTATCTGATTCGAGGCCAAGAGTACAACAATGGAAGAGAGGCAGCATACCGAGAAGCACAGAGGCAACCTAGAGCCAGGCAGTCTAGCAAAGGCCACGCAGAGGCAACACAAAGGTAGTAGGAGCCACGCAGAGGCAACACAAAGGTAGTAGGAGCCACGCAGGACTGATGCAAGCCTAGTCAGGGTAGCACAGGGGCAGCGTAAGCCCTTTAGGGGTGACACATTCCCTTCCAGAGCAATGCAGAGGTTGACACAGGCTAGGAAGGATGACGCAGAGGGCTGAGGAGGAGTGTTGGGGTTTCTGATGGGCCAGAAAGGGCTCGAGTTTTGTAAATCTCGTTTGAGGGTGTGAATCAGCCATATTTTATGTCTCTGAGTGAAAGAGGTATTGTTGTCGTGTTTTTCTCTGTATGGCCAACCATGTCTGGTGCCCAAATTTTGTTGTATTCAAAATCTTCTTAATAATAAAACCCTCTAGAGCTAGTTGCACCAGTTTTCCCGCATTGGGTTTTTCCAGGGAATTTTTTTTGAAAAATCTGTGTCACTTTGTCATATGAGCGTGCTATTTAGTAAATGATCTATATATGTAGGGTGTTATTTTTATTTACTTCGTTGTTTTTCTGAATATTCAGATTAATAACTCGTATGGTTAATCATGTAGGAGAAGTAAATCAATGTTTAGCAGTAGGGTTTCTTAGATTAATAAATTTTCACATGGTATCAAAGAAATTGCAGATCAAGTTGGATCTATAGAAAATCAGTTGAAGAAATTTGTGCTCTAGAGAGAAGATGAAGCAGCAGAGAATTTAGAGAGGGAAGCACAACACTAGGAGGACACAAAATCAGTAGGAGCCATGCAGGGGCTGACACAGTCCCAGCTAGGTGATGTAGAGGCAGTGTAGAGCCTTTCACAGGGACACAAGAGTAGCCTATGCTGCACAGTCACTATGCAGAGGTTGCGTTGAGCCAATATGCTCACACAAAGGCCAGCCAGAGGGACTCAATCCAGTATTGAGTTGTTGTGCATAATTACCGTGTTCCAGATGCAGATCTTCAAATCTTCAACAGTTTCTTGAGTGGTGGATATTCTGCCGATGCAGAATCGTGCTTAGCTAAGTTGACAAAGAATGAGAGGAGAACAACTGCTCAATAAATTTTTTCCAAATAAATATGAGGATCGATCATAGGGTGATTGAAGAGAGATGATTCAAAGGATTTGGCAGATTTCCAAGGGAGGAAATTATTTGTTAGAGGGAGCAGACGGTACCTTTCTCGCCAAGGACCCTAGATCCGAGTTTCTATTGAGGGTAACAACAGAAGCGGGGAGAGGAGGATCTATTCCGAAAAAATATTTTTGAGCATATGGCACCACACGGACTACATAATCAGTATAGGTTAGACAACCTGTCCAACTTTGCTATCTAGAAGGCCAAAATCCTGACAGTCCTGGAGGCATACGGTATACGGGAGCATGTAGAGAGTGTCTTGCTACACCAACTGATGCTACTCTTCTCGCGAAGCATAATGAAGCAGCGAAACATGCCAAGCGCTTCATCATGGGTAGGATTAAGGATCATGTGGTATGACACATAGCCGAGAAGAAGATGGCTAATGAGATGTGGAAAGCTTTAACCACACTGTATCAATTAGTCCAGAAAAAAATTCTTCTGGAGAACCAGATGAGGTTGTTTATGATGACTAAGGGAGAGGAAATCAATCATTTCCTCTTCAGATTGCAGGCGATTGGGGATCAGATGATTGCCATGGGAGTCAAGGTAGAGAATGATGTCATGGTGAGGACTGCTCTAAATGCAGTCACAGAGGATTTGGAAATGTTTGTCCAAAGCATCTTGGGCAGGCAGGACCTTCCAAATTGTGACGATATGTGGGCTATTCTTCGACAATAGGAAATCCGTTGAATGACCAAGAGACAAACCAACACCAGATCAAGCAAAGTGAAGAAGGAGGAAGAGGAAGATGCAACCCTAGCATGTAAGAATCGACAAGGAAAAAAAAATCGTGATCTATCTAAGATCAAAATTTCCAATGTGGTGAACTTGGACACTTCGCCAGCAATTTTCCTCTAAGGAAGAAGGAAAAGGAAGCTTCAAGTTCCAAGACTATGATAGCTAAAGAAGATGATGGCTCTAACGATGACGTAGCCATGAGCACTCATGTACCTCAAGAGAAGAGGTGAAGCGACATTGATCTGTAGAGCAGCTACAAAGTGGTGGCAGGATCCTCGAGTTTCCCAACTCTTGGATCACATCCGTGCTATGAGAGCCTTAAGAGAGTAGCGAGAATGACTACAGCAGTTGGTGCAGAGAATCATAGATGGAGCAGAGGAAGAATTGGATGTTGTAGAGGGAGCAGCGTAGTGAAGAGGCAGCAACAACACAGAGGGGCTGATGGGACTTTAGTAGTGCAAAGGATACAGGCTTACACATGCAGTGTGGCAGAAAAACAGTGGCTTCATGAGGACAACGTAGAGAAGCAGCCTATGGAGCTTCAGTGATGAGATGTAGCCTGACTAACTTGTTTGTCACTGGGCAGGGGTCCTTTAGTTGCTTACTTCTCAACAACTGTGTTGCAGTGCAGAAGTTGGTAGCACGATGCAACAATTTGAGAGGGAGTTGAAGTATGGATGTAGCAGTGATGGTGGAAGATTCACGGGAATTAGTACAAAAAGCAGAAGCAACACAATGATGAATGGCAGTAGGTCATGCATCAACGTAGAGACCGATGCCAAATACCAAAGTAGCACTTCGAGGTGATTGTATTTCTAGAGCACATTCCTTGCTAAGAGGGAGTGTTGATATTTTGGGGTAGCATCAGATATTCTCTAACACCCAAATTTTGTGGAGGAGTTGGAGTACATGAGATCTCCAAGATCCAGAAAGCGTTTGAATAAATTCCATCAGGTTTAAGAGATATTCAAATAATTAATATTTTTAGTTAAGGACCCTAAGTCTAACTCAGGAAAATTAAAATATTAAAGTGAATTAAATTAAACATGCGATGAGAATTACTTAAGTGATGCAGATCAAGCAAATTCTAATCTTAGATGTCGATTGGATATTAGATCATGGCCGTTGGTTTTCCAACAAGAAAAATATAAGAGAAGGGCTTAGTTTCAGTTGGAGAACACACACATTAGCGGAGCACTAAAGCTAAGCTAAAATTCTAGGGCGTGGTTTGCTAAAAATTTCAGGAGAGGTTTGTAGTGTAGCGAGGGGAAGTATTGGCAATGGGATGATCTAATCCCAATCCAAGAGTACAATAACAACAAAGAGGAAACATACTGAGTAGCACAGAAGCAACCCAAAGCCACGTAGTCCAACGGAGGCCACGCACAGTCAGCGCAGAGGTCGCAGGAGCCACACAGGGCTGACACAGGCCTAGTCAGGACAACGCAGGGACACTATAAGCCCTTTAGGGTTGATGCAGGCCCTTGCATAGCAGCATAAAGGCTGATGTAGGCCAAGAAGGTTGATGCAGAGGGCTGAGGAGAGGTGTTGGGGTTTTCGGTGGGCCAGAAAGGGATCGAGTTTTGTAAATCCCATTTGAGGGTGTGAATCAGCCATATTTTATGTCTCTGAGTGAAAGAGGTATTGTTGCCTTGTTTTTCTCTGTAGGGGCAACCATGTCTAGTTCCTAGAAATTATTTTATTCAGAATCTGCTTAATAATAAAACCCTCCAAAGCTATTTGCACTGGTTTTCCCGGATTGGGTTTTTCCGGGGACATTTGTCTGAAAAATCTGTGTGTCACTTTTTCATATGAGCGTGCTATTCAGTAAATGATCTTTATTTGTAGGATTTTATTTTTATTTACTTCGTTTTTTTTCTGAATATTCAGATTAATAACTTGTATGGTTAATCAAGTAGGAGAAGTAAATCAATGTTTAGCAGTAGGGTTTATTAGATTAAGAAATTTTCACAAAAACCATAGATTTTAGTCTCTCCTTGGCTTTCATCATTAAGGAAGCCCCACAGGTTTCCGTGGTCAATACATGACATTATGAGGCCTGCAGTAAAATTTTTTTTTGGGACATGTTTATTGATTTCCATTGCAAGTCTGATTCTATGTATTTCCATCATAGCTATAATGACCATCTCTTGAAATGTAATTTGATTTCTTGTCCATCAAATACCATAAATAAAAATACATGAGTTCCCCATATCCTACGATAGCCTTGTTGGATAACTAGTATAATAGAAAATCAACCAAAGTCGTCTAAGTTATGTTTGATTTCATACATAAAATTTTGAGAAACCCCCTTCCAAACTACATGTGCATGTTCACAAGTAATAAAAATTTAGTCAGTTGTTTCAACCTTTCTCTTACATAAAATAAATTAATTTGGCATGTTAATAGATAAATTCCCCTTGCAGAAACAAGCGATCTCCCTTGACCTAGAACAAAAATATAGTAATATAAAAATTTCTCTAAGTCTATCAAGATCAAATCATATATGAGAAGTCAAAATATGAGTGTTCCATAACTTGTTAAATGATGTTTTTCCTTGCTAATTGCTTGTAATATTTAGGTATTAAATTTATCCATAGTTCTTGCCAAGAAGAAACCTGCAGATAGAAAAAACAAATAAGATATCAAAGAAGTAGTATACAAATATGATTTGAAAAGAGACCAATACATTTGATCAAGAATATATGTAATAAAACCATCAAATGTATAAAATGCTTATGAGAAACAAATTTATCACTATATTAAACATAAAATGAGTGACTACAACCCGAGCCTTGATGTTGTGGATCTCCTATGAATTTCTTTGTTCATTCCAATCCTTTTCTTCAAAAGGCTCGTAGTCAAAATATAGGCATTTGAGAAAAGTTTCACTAAGCTTTCTTGGGTTTTTCTAACTAGCCATGTTAATGGGAGATGGTTGTATTTGTAGACTTGGAAAGGAATAGGAGTAGGATAAGGGATGGAGGTTGAGATCCAACAAGGTATCGAGGTCAAGCCAGATCCAAACTGATCAGAGAAGATGCCAGTTAAAATAGTGTCATGCCTTTTGAACTAGAAAAGTGTGAAAATGTCATAGGTCATGAGTTATACATAATGCAACAACCTAGTAGTGTTACAGGTAATTATGGTCCCACCTATGACACCCTTTAAAATTTTTGGTTTTTAAAGGTATTTTTATAAGATTATTATCTTCTTGAGTGAGTTTTTCTTCCAAATTCCTCATGGATTGATGACAATTATGCTACATATGGTGAAGGATATGGGTATGATATCATTTTTTATAAGTGCAACAAAATAATGTGCAATAGAATACCCCCTAAAGTATGAAGTCAAAATAGGAGTGATGATTGATATACTTATCATGCAAAGGCATCGAAACAAGGGATCAACTGGTCGAGATATTGCAAACAACAATCAAGGAATTACAATACAATAATATCATATGATCATATTTGAGGTAGGCATTCCCATACTCAGAATACAAGTGACTCAAAGTACAAGTATGGGCATTCATAGATCCATGTCGAATGAGGAAGGTCATGACCACCAAAATACATTATAGATCCATGCCTAGATGAATCAATATGAACATAGCCACCAAACATATATTTTGAATCTCGACAACAATCATAAATACTCAAATACCTCCATCGCAACAGGACATAAGAGACAAGGTCCAAGGTCTTTTTGTATCCGCTACAACACCACCCAAAATTTTTGGTCATACCAAAAAATTTCGAGTCCCCCCATGCTTGCTTAAGGTCATAAGGGTTATGATCATGTTTTGAATTGGTCAATCTCCCCATGACCCAATTAATATCAAAGCCTATTAGGGTTCCTTCTCATATGATGCATATTGAATTTATTCCTCATGTTTCATCTTGGATATTGATCTTATTTATGTATTAGGGTTTGAGGGATTTATTCTCTAATAATTTACTTTAAACCTCATGAACCTTCAGGCCTTATCTTCCTATAATGTGCTTTATGATGCGTTGAAGGTACCTTGTGGAAATGACTAGAAATTCATTATGGTTATGAAATTGTCACTTTGCCTTTGCACCTTTGAAACACTATATTATCATGATGAACACCTTAGTCATGTTGTACCTTATTTTTCACCCTCTAGAATGCATTTTCACAAGTACTTCAGGTTACTTTCACTACAATTGCATCATCACCTTTGACATCACACAATATATCAAAGTTACCTACAATTAATGGTTCCATTAAGATGCCTGAATTTTGAAATGGTTCCCAAGTATATCTTCTTCAACCATTAAAATTTATAATATCTTGATTGTGATGTTATTTCATATATATTCCTTAAGTAAATAATATTTATTATTTATTCCCCCATACTTGCATATGAAACGTATCACTATTTTAAATTAGCTTAATAAAATTATTTCATTCTCTTTTGAGAAATTTAAATGAATGGAATGGATACATACCAATCGATGCAACATTTACATTAAATAATAAATTGAAGTGACACCACATGAGCTTCATGTTGTTTCCTCCAAAGCATGGTATCATTTTATTTAAAATGCGATCCTAAAGATGAGTAAACATTTTAAACATGCAAAATTTCAATGTATTGTTATGATAGTGATTGGAATCAAACAACAAAATGCATGTCAAGATAATATTGTAAGACTATCACATTGAAAGCATAGTCACAGTTCATTTGGAAAGGAAGTAAAGAAGGTATTTCATGGATAATACAATGTGCATTAGGAAAATGGAGATTACAAGGAGTGCATAGTGCACTGGATTAAAATACAAAGGGCGCACACCAAACCCCTTGTGATAATGCACAAGTTTTCATCTTAATTGTGATGGATGGATGTGAAGGTCACATATTATTTCGAACACCAATAATGATATACAAACCATGCTCAATTTATCACACCATATTCATCAAACCGTAAATTATTTAAGGATGCCTTTATTCCAAACAATTAATTGAAGATTTCAGCACACACATATATATATATCAAAGAACAATGATAAGTTCAAATATAATGTCATTACAACTGCCAAATATTTGATGAAGTACATGATGTACATGTTGTGCATTCAATTGACTACATTACATCGCCCCTACAACTTTGCGATGTGGTGATATAACAAAAAAAAAGGGGGAATTCAAATAATGATAATTGTTTCCTAGAGAATGCACTAAAGACAAGCAAGTATTACCAAGAAGTCACATCCTCTCGGAAAGAATGCTAGCAAAGTTCCATTGGTCAAAGGTTTAGGTGCCTATACCCAAACAATTCAACGTTGTACATACTATTGAGAAAAGCATGTATATATATATATATATATATATATATATATATATATATATATATATATATATATATATATATATATATATATATATATATATATATATATATATATATATATATATATATATATATATATATATATATATATATATATATATATATATATATATATATATATATATATATGTTTAAATTTTGGCATAAAGAGAACTGTCATAGATGCATTATGTGCACAAAGGAAACATGAGTGATGATGGGTTGGTGTCAAGGCCACATTCAAGATAAACAATGAAAGTCAATGGTATAGGAATCAACTTTGTGTTTTGTTTTGCGTTAGGAATTAGGATGTCGATGGGAGAGAAATAGAGGTTGATTTGGGATGACTAGCTGCTTTGTGTTCACCATTCACTTTTGCAACAACCCTGAATGATGAAATTTAATAGTCACACCTCCAGATTGCGACTTGAGTTAGTTTGTACTTCCATAATGCGACTTGGACAGTCACATCATCACTCCTCTCGAAACTTGTGACTAGATGATCTTGTTAACACTACAGGTTACAAAATCATAAGTGTGAGTCTTAGAGAAGCAACCAGAAAGTGTGACCTGCATACATTGTGACTTTTTGACCTCTCCACAAGTCACAATTCCTAAGTGAAACCTCTCCATAAGTTTCATTTATATCTATGACCCTCCACAAAAATTTTAAAAGGGGGTTGACTCCCTATTCAAATGTAAGATTCCCTACAATGAAGGTTAGTGATGCTTACAACATACATATGGTGTGTAAAAGGATGCTTCGAAAGTGGCATACACCTTGTTGAGAGGTCATATTTTCATTGTGGATGATATCTTTATGTTTTGCCAAGATTTATAAAAATCTCTTAAAATTTAACATTCTTTCTAATAGCATAAAGCAACAGCTCTGATCTCCTCCACCATTTTATCTTCTGCCTCCAAAGATACTACATCACAACGATTAGAATAAAATCTTAGTAAGGAAAGAGTTTTTGTGTAATTTATTTTCAAACAACGCTAAATACCATGCTCTAATCTACGAAAAGTGTATCAAGAGTTGTTGAAAAGGCGAAGTAGTACTTGTAGTATAAATTTTGACTACCAGGTATGAAGTTGTATTATGTTGTTGTCAGTACTATCCTTGGGAAGTACCACTTATAGACATACCTAAGAACAGATGGGAATTGTTGGTATACATGGATGAAAAAGTTAATTTTATTCGGAAAAACATTAATACGTTTTGAGACAGGATGGTAACACGCATAAGGTAGCAATAAAACAATAGTGTAAAAGAAATTGTTAAAGGCTCCGCATTGAGGGTTTGTATGATTTTTTGCAAAGGCATATGTTTGACTTGGAGGTCATCAAAATAAACCATGTATTGATATTTCAAACATTGTGTCCATGTGAATTGTTAGTGTATGAAAGCGACTAGCATAAGAAAAATATAGGAAATGACCACAAATTCTATGATCGTTGTCGCATATTGTAGGCATAGGAGCTGAAATATTGCCTCCCATAAAGTTGCACTATCATATACATAGAAACATGATGGAGATATATTTTATTTGTACTTAAGGAGCAAGAGGCACTCAACTCTTGGTAGCTACTAGGGTGAGTTGTGGTGAGGATAGGGTTTTGATTTTGGTGATGGTATGATTAGCCCATGTTCCACTACTGGGATTTGATGAACTTGTTGAATATTACTTGAATCTACAACATTGATAATACGAAGTTCTTCACTTTTGACATGGATTCTCATGCATCTTTATGATGGTTATATTTTCTTTCCTTTATTTCTGTCATTTTTGTATGTGTGCTTTCAAGTGGGCATATTATAATGAACTCATTATTAGCTGATAGATTTCATGTCTACTTTGAATATTTGCTTTCTTATTACATTCCCTACCGATAAATTATTGTGAATTGATTTTCAATTAACCTCTATCGTGTTCCTAGTCATATCTGTCTGAGATGGTGTTAGCTCACTAAACCATATTGTGCCATGCTTCTTCTCATTGTTTTTTTTAATATTCTTGTATCATGTTCTACAGATTATCAATATTAAGCTGATATCATTCATACTCTCTAGGAATTTCATTCTTGCTCGTGTTCTAATATCTCCTCATTTGAAAACTAGGAGTGAAACCAACATGGTGGAATCTGAGCCTACATACCCGATGAGGCTCCTATCCCAAAATTTTTGAGGTCTAATTAGGACTTCACACTGTGGAGACCCCATAGTTGTTGGTGGTACATTTAAATCCGTTAATATATTTTTAGTGCTAGAAGGAGGGCCAAATGACAAGCTGAATCCCATGGAATACGTATCTTAGGATCATATATTTAATGGATCCTTTTCAAATCTCTATTCCAGGTTGTTTTTTCTAAAAGTATTAATATTTTAGTTCCCATGGAACTAGTTTATCACTTGTCATAGTTTACATTTGATGGAGAGGATAAAACAAATGTATTAAGACACGTGTCAAGTTATCCATTTTTGTAATTCTAATGGATTATATCATACAAAGATTATATTTGTAAATTGTTCATCCTCACTCTTGAAGTTCGTTTCAAGAAATGGTGCCACATTTTACTAGTTTCTTCTATCTATTTGTTTGATCAACTCATCAAGGATCTCCGTCAAGCTTTTGACATGTACAATTATCAAGATTTGTTTAAAAGTATAAATAAAATTGGAATGAAACTTGAAGAATCATTAGAAGATTTTGTTGATAGGTTTGTTCATATTTTTTATCGGTTTCGTAAGAAAGATATTGATTGGATGTATTTGAATGAAAATTTTCAACGATTATTTTGCATGTCTCTGCAACAATTTGAATCTGAGATAAATCCTAACTGACCAAATTGGTGGCTTTAACAATTTTCATCCTATCAAATATGTATTCACTAATACTACTAATGATATTTTTTCATTTTCACTTATTGAATTCACCAAGGCACTCAAATTTGAGGATCTATCATTTCAAGGTTCAAATATTTGTTAAGAAGTTGAGGCACTTCATCTTCCAATGATGGTTATGTTAGGTTCTCACAATCCTGACGAAATCCATGAACTAGGTAAAATTAGGGTTTCCTTGCATATTTCCCCCCTCAAAAACATCTCTCCCGATGAAATATTACTTTTGAAAAAATCTGAGATGTGTTATTCCTTGTACTCTTTTTTGTTTTCTAAAGAGAAGACATCGACCATTGTTTTAAATCCTCATAGTTTTCGCCTAGTTAGTGTAAATTACAATCAGGTACAATATGGTGTTATCTTACATACCACTATATGAAAGTGAAGAAATCACATAACTCATATCTTTCATGAGACTCATTTGGTTGTTTCATCTCCACCTTGGAAACCAGAAGAATATGATCTTTTGAACAACTAGTCTATCAATACTCAAGCATCTAATCAAACCAACAATATATTCAATGATGATTTTTTTGTCACATCTGATCATCACCATGCATATTCATATATTGAACTTACAAAACCATTGATAATCAGTCATCTACCATTTGAATTTTCAGAGGTTTTTCAGGATGGTGAGGCACTTTGGCTCTCGCTAATGGTTATGTCAGGTCCTCATGTCCATGACAAAATCCATGAATGTGCTCAAATTAGGGGTTCTGAAATTAGATTTTTCGATGAATTTTCATTCTTAAGAAATTTATGGGGTTTTCAAGTTGGTCATTTTAAATTTCATGATCGAGTTGTTGAATATCTTGATGAGTCTTATTTGGTGAATTCCTTTGCCAACATGTGACATTTTATCTCTCTTGCACTCAATTTAGGCTTAAGAATAAATGGATTCATACTGTGGAGAAATGCTCAATATTTTCAATTTTATTATTATGTCTACCAGGATAGAGTTGCATCTTGGATAGAATAGTACTTTTTGGCACATTTTCCTGCCAACAGGCATGAGCTTCTTACTATTGTGCATTTTTTCCAGGTAAGTATCTTTTTTTTTGCATGATACATTATACTGGATTTAATTTTTGACCTCTTTATTTTTGTAGGTTGGGAAAATCTGTAGTGGCTGCATTGGGAGTTTGACTTCACATGATTTGATCTCCTCTCTAGTTAAGTTAGGGTTTTAGTTTTATCTTAGTTAGGGTTTGTCAATTAGGGTTTGCTTATTAGGATTTGATTTTAAGATTTTAGGTTAGGACTTATATATGCTTTTGTCATTTTTTCTTTATCCCATTTAGTTATTTTTTTGCATGACATTATGCGCCTAACATGCATTCATATTTTGCATTGCATTTACAATTTGTTGCATAAACATTGCATGCCTTATTTTCCTTGCATTACATTGTGTTGCACTGCACTGTATTTCTTTTTCTACATATATATTTTTTTCTTGCATTGCATCACACATTCATCTTCGACATAACATTATCTTCTCCTTGCATTGAATTTGAATGCTACTAACAAATAATTGCATTCATTCTCTATGATGCATGCAACTGCATGAGTCTTCAAAAGATTTTTTGAACGCATGCTCCATGCTAACCTTGTATTCCATAATGAACTTTAACACTTTCATCTAAGCCGTGTTTACTGCATGTTTTTTGCAAGCTTTTTATGTCTTGAAGAATTTTCCTTATGCCTATTTGCACTTACTAAAACGTTAAAAGAGTTTCCCCAGTAAATTTTCCCTAACGTTTGCTATAGGGTAATATGCTTGGGTGGTGGTTATTGTGTATCCCTCTCAGGGCTTTCTGATGCCCGAGGCAGTCTGTCAGATTAGCTGTAAATTTCCAGAGGTACTACATACATGTTCATGCTAATGTATATAATTGACAAAGCGAGATGGAAAATAATATCTTTTTGTGGACAGCAGATCCTATGGAGAACACCAAGCAACGAAGTAGAGATCCTTCTTCACCAGCTCCAAGTCCATATCCTGCAACCAATCAAAGCACTCGTGTAATATCTACAACAGTATAAATTTCTATCAATTAAACTAGCATATAAGAAACATAAAACAATGTAGATCTAAGCCATTCATATCATGCTACATAGACGATTGAACAAAAATTGTGACACTGATGCATCGAATGGACAAAACAGATACAATTCTATTTATTTATGAAAATGAGGATTACAACCATTAGTTGCACCAAGCCCTCCTCAATCTTCCAATTCCTCTCTCTCATTCTCTATCCCTGAGTGTGATGATGCTCAACACAGAAAGCTCTCAATGAGCTTCACCGATATTCAAGTCTCACACTACAAAAATGAAAATTTTCTCCACATATAATCAAACCTTCAACCTTAAACCAAGAGCCCACAGCTCCAATTTATAGGAGATGGAGAGGACAAAGCTTGCCAACTCTTTCAACCTGTTCAAATCGGGAAAGATATAGATGTGTCCTCGCTTTTCCTTGCTTTTGCCTTCCATAGGAGTTCAGTTGTGTTTGGAAATGCCTAATAAAAGGTTTTTGCCATTTAGTTTCCATTTTGAACTGACTCTCTTTGAGAAAAATCTAGAAATGTGAGTTAGTTTTCCACAAGATATTTCCCTTTTCACATTCAAACACGGATAACGCAGCCCCTTGGGCAAGACAGAGCATTACCCTAGGCATTAACGGTCCCATTGCATGGCTCAAGTGTATTATAACTCTGCTTGGCTATTTTTGGGGTGTGTTACCTTGGAAAAAATGGGTCTTGTTTAGGTCATTTTCTTCCTCCTATGTTACCTTCTCCTCTGAGCTGATGAGGAGGTCATTTGTCCTATAACAGATTCTCCCTAAAGTGTGAGGTCAGAGATGAAGATGATGGCCAAAATACTTTATAAAAATTTTAGTAGAATGAGGGGAATTGGAGGACTGAGGAAAACCTGAAACAACAACATATGTCAGAAAATATAGTATCTGTCCTAAGTTAGGCATTCCCATGTTCAGTAGCTAATAAAAATGATTTCTCTAGAGCAGAGATATGAATAGTGTGTCCGCCAATATGCATAACATGGAAGCATCTGTCATAATAGGATCAAATTGATAAGTTGTCTCCAAAAAAAATATCACAACTTGGGAGAGGAAACACAACTGTAATGGTGTAAGACTTAACCCAAGGTCTTGGTCTCCACTTCACTAAACTGCATATTTCGGTACATGTGAATGAATGCGTTGTAGTCGAACATGCGGGAAATCGTCTGATTACCAGTAAATAACAAAAATTGTTAACAGACGCGAGGGTGGCCACCGATAATGAAGATGGTCCCCAAGATGCACAGTACAATCTAGCGAGTGTGAATAAAAGGAGTTGATCTCGAACACTCGTATAATATTCAAAAGCCAATAATGAGAACCCCCAAACAAACACAAGGTGAACTCCCACTAATGTCTGCAAGTACCCGAGTACTAATGTGTTTCTGGATCAACTTCCTATATAAGATGTTGAAGTCGATAGGAAGAGATTTGTCAAAGGGTAGGCACTGAGGCATCCTACATCAGTCGACATGAAATGGGAAAAGATGATTTTGTTTTTGGAAATAATCAAGATAAAATGGGAATAAATGACGAAAAATAAGTTCTGGTATATGATGGATTGGTTGATACAAGGAGAAGTGGATATCGGGATCCTCTTGAACAATAGAAGGCACTCTAACAGGGTACCAGGTAGCTTAGGCTTAATGAACACCAAAGAGTATCAGGATTCACCAATGCAGGAACATTGGCATGTGAAGGCTAAAATCATAGATGGTAGGGTTTGGCTAAATGCGAGAGAGTTTTCTGGGAAGTGCCATGTTCAAGTTTTTGTGCTTCCAAATCGACCTTTAAAATGTAACAAAATAAGTATCCATTTCGTCCAAATTTTTTCCCCGTCTGATTAAGTTTAACGAGTCCAGATGGGTAAAATCAACGATTTTTTCATATTTAGAGAGTCTGAAAAACATCGTAAAAAATAACTCCAAGGGGTACCTTTGTCATGTTTGATAACCGGGCATGACAAAGGGAGAATAGTAAGCCCAAAATAGTTCATTTTTCATGATTTAGTCCATTGAATCTGGAAAAGTGAGAAACCTATGTTCAATGGACATTTGCCTCATTTTTTTGTGAGTACGAGGAGATGAAGTAAAATCAATGTTCTTTGTGAAATCTTAATGATTCCAATGAAGAAAAAATCAATGCTCTCCGTGAATTTTTAACGAGTCCCATGGAGAAAAACTCGATTACTTTTTCTGTTTAATGAGCTTTGAAAAAAGATGGAAAAGAATGGCTCCTATTTCTTCGTCGTAGTAGTTTAAAGAACCTGACAAAGGAAACTCAGGGTTTCTTCACTTTTATGAGCTAGAAAAATTCCTTAAAATGAAAGCTCGTAACCGGGTTGAACACGGTCAAATCTGCACATGAACACTAACAACTTATCAAAGCATTGGTAACATTTAAAAACCAATAGTTGCGACAAAGTATAGCAGTTATTTACAAATTTTAGCAGACTAGTTGAGTGGCTCTTACCTCCAGAATGGCCATAAGAAGGCAACATACCTTCATTTTCACTGTTTTCAGTGTTGTGATAGAGTTCTGGAGTGAAAAAATTGGTGAAACTTCGGTTGTTTATTGCGGATGAACCGGGCAACGGTTTTTGATTCCGCGAGATCCAGCTAAGAGCTTAAACCTTGCTCTAGCTTTCCATTGTCATTTTAGTTATTTTTCTGATTAAAAATGTGATCTTTAGTAGTCCCTAAATATTTTTAGCGGCTAACGTAGGTGCCCAGTGTTTGGGCCGCATTAAACACACTACCCGTTAAGGGACAGTGCATTAGCACACACTGATTTGAACTAGGGCCCACGTTAGCGGGAAAAAACATTTTGTGAACTTTATTTTCTAAATCCTATAGTGTTCTAGCTAAAAATTAATCCATTGGAAATGCTATTTGTGAAGGTGTGAAGCAGTTTACCATGAGCATTTGGCGCGAAAGAGAGCATGAGCAAGAAGAACATGAAATGGTTACTTATGCTGTTACTTTTTTAGTTCTCTGCAGATGCGGATTACTGAAGTATGCTTGTTTAGAGCTAATGAGGGGGTAGGAAGACCTTCTGAGATGGATCATCCAACAGTGGGATGACCAGCAACATGTCTTTCACATCGGGGGTAATGAACTCTCGATTGAGAAAGATGACATTTACT
The DNA here is from genome assembly GCA_034641835.2 of Pinus albicaulis. Classification (NCBI taxonomy): domain Eukaryota; kingdom Viridiplantae; phylum Streptophyta; class Pinopsida; order Pinales; family Pinaceae; genus Pinus; species Pinus albicaulis. The sequence continues at coordinate 542,961,913 of CM076574.1, read as the reverse complement.
GTTTGACTAGCCTGTCATGCAGAGGACTGAGGACCAATCTGACAGGTTCTAGGGCTGATCCCCACACTACTGCGGATATGATCCGAACTCACTGCATAAAAAATACCATGGTCATAAGTAACCGGGTGCCTATTGCACGAGTTGCAGCGAGACCGTTGAGGTCTCTCTTGTGGATGATAGTTCGCTTGGCAGGAGCCCAGAGTCAGCACATGGCCACCAAGGCGCAGGTATTTTTGGCACTGGATTGCATGCAGCCTCAGTTTTTTAACTGGTGTGAAGGTGTTGTCCGCTAGGTTCGAGAAGAACTGACAGCATGTAAGACCCAGACCCAAAGATAGTTTGGGTTTGGCACACTGATCATGTCTTTTATACTAGAGCGGGTGCTTGCAATGAGGCCAAGAATGATCACGGATGCATTGGGACCTCAAGAGCCAAGATAGGCTTTTTTTTCAGCTTTGATACCGAGGACTGGATAGGGTCCAATTCGTCACTATTTTGTTGATGCATTCTTTGAGTGGTTAAACGACTAGATCCTGATGATTGAAGACTATCCCTATGCAGGGATGAACTACACAGGAGATCCGGAGTTGATATTACCACTGGGCACTCAGTCGGGTCCACATGGTAAAAAAGAACTTGATCAATGATTTTGAAGTATTTTTTATCTTTTGAATGTTTATGCAATTTTTTTTTTTAATGGGTGAAAATGTTTTTGAGATGAAGCTTGTTTCTTGACATAGATGTGGCACCTGTCCGTCCAGCTGGAGCCCCTCGCTATGCAAGGTGAGAAATTTAGCTACCTGGGGCTGGCACAGCATCAGAGGTCGTATCAGCCGCCAAAGAGGGTGATGATGCACGTAGTTTTCACGAGCTTGCTAGGAACCTTGAGGGTCTAAGAATGGGCATGCCGCCTCTTCCGATGAGGGAGATCCTGGTTCACCTACAGTGGCACACAGTGGGTGTGCAAGAGAGGTTATTGGTGCCTCCTAAGAGGATATCCAGAGCAATTATCTTCTATTTTGAGCAGCAGGCTCAGGAGGAATAGTGGATAGATGTGTAAATGTCAGAGTGAGGCTTAGCAAAGCCAAATTTTTGTTTGTAAAACACCCAAGTTTTGGGAAGTTTTGTTTTTTTTTATGTAACTTGAGTGGACATGACACACACACACACACACACACACATATATATATACGCACACACATATACATGTTTTGTCGATTTTGATTCTTGTGTTTTTAATTTTTATGTATGTTTTATGGTAAAAAAATATACACTCATGTATGAATCTTTCTATAATAAATGCGCCAAATGCTAATATAACACATAATTTGCCAATGAATCAGCTAATGTATTAAATTCTCTAGGAATGTGCTCAAACACGATGGTTTGAAATTGACGTTCTAGAAGTTGTAGCCTCAAGTAATAACATAATAAGACTAGATGAAGGGCGTGATAACTATTTTTTAATTGCATAATGTAACGAGTTGGGAATCTAACCTGAACACCAAATTGGAGATGTCGCGAGATGCAGCTTCCTGAGGAGTTGTATCACCGACATGTATTCAACAATATTATTGGTGGCATTGCCCAGGAAGATTCCCCCAGAACCAAGGAGTTCCACCTCTGGTGTGTAGAGGACCCAAGCAATTGACGAAATGTGCCGAGTATGACGACTGGCACCATCTGCGCATCCAACGTATGATAAGGATGACGAAGACATACGTGTTAAAGAAAAAGTGTTTATGAGAAAAACACTCAAAAACCCAAAATATCCAGACACATCAAACAAAGACAAAACTGATATACATAAAATTACAAAGCATATGCCTAGTGGAACACTATGTGAAATACTTCTTCAGATAGAGCCCATTGTGGGGCTCTATGATCGGAATTCCATTACAATCCTGAAGTTCATAAGCTCCTTTTGAAAGGAATTTTGTGATGATGTAAGGACCAAGCCATAATGGTTGGAGGGTTCCTGCCACTAAGAGGTCGTGTCTCTGATCATAGAGTAGAATGAGATCACCCTCTTGGAAAGAACGAGGCTTGATGTATTTGTCATATTGATATTTTAATCGATGCTTGTGAGCTTCGAGTTCCAGCGTGGCATCTTGACGAGTTTCATCCAACTGATCGAGTGAGAGAAAGTGCTCTTCTGTGGTAGTGGTGCCGGGTAGGAGTTCAATAGTGAGCTTGAATGATGGGATCTGACACTCGATTGGGAGTACTTCTTCCATGCCGAATGCAAGTTGGAATGGCGTGAAGCCTGTAGCAGTTTTGATTAAGATTTGGTATGCACGTAACATGGAATATAACTTCCGATGCCATGTGGTTTTATGGCTACCGACTAACCGATGAATCATGGTTTTGAGGATGCCATTTACGGCTTCGACTTGAACATTCGCTTACGAATAGTAGGACAAAGACTGATCTTGTCGAAAACATAGCATGGAAGACAATTATGTCATCATATGGTTCTGAAAATGTGACCCATGATATGTGATGATTGAGAGGGGCACACCGAAATGACAGATGAGTTGATTGAATAGGAATAGAGTGGCGGTTTCTCCATCGGCCTTAAAAGTGGGAATTGCTTTTGCCCATTTCGTGAAATAGTTGACCGCAACTACAATGTAATTGTGTCCATCCATAGAAGTAGGATTGCATGTAACGAATTCTATTCCCCATTTATCAAAAGAACAAACAGAGACAACTGGATGAAGAGGGGCGGGATGGGTGCACATTTTCTTCGTGAAAATATGACACGGATGGCACTTCTGGACTGTTGTGACGTAGTCTTTAGAAAAAGTGGGCCAATAGTATCCTACGCACAATATTTTATGGGCAGTAGCTGTGCTAGAAATATGATTGCTTCACGCCCCCATGTGACAGTAATTTAAGATGTGTTCCGCCTCATTAAGAGTGAGACAACACCGAAGAATAGTATCGACACCACGACGATATAGAGTATCTTTTAGCACGAGGTAGTGTTTTTCTTGGTGATGAATACGACGACGGTCATTTTACATGAGAGTTGGGTGGAAACGTTGAGTTTGGAGGTAGACCAAAATTTCTCCATACCAAGGATCAGAAGAATCGACTAGGTACATAGATTCATCAGGAAATGGATCATGAGCTACATCTTCCAGGTCAATTCTGGGAAGGTCCGACAGTAATTCAATGAATACTAGAGATTTCTTTTCTTTGGTAGCCGTGAAAACCAAATCGAACTGTTGGAGGATTACAATCCATTTGGAATATTTTCCTCCAATAACTTGTTGAGACATAATGAGTTGCATGGGATTCTCCAAAGCAATGATGATAGTCTACCACAACAATATATAGTGTTGGAGTCAAGTGACAATGAAGACCACTGCAAGAGATAGTTTCTCCACATGCGATTATTACAATTTGGGTCCAATGAGACCTTTTGACAAATAATATATCACATGTTCACTATCGTCATTGTGAACTTGAACCAACACCATGCCTAACGAGGATGGTGAGGATGCCAGATAGATGAGAAATTCGCGTGAGTAGTTGTGGGCACTAAGAAGTGGGGCGGAAACGAGTGCTTGTTTCAAGGCATAAAACGAAAATTGAGCTTGGTCATCCCACAAATATAGTGTTCCTTTCTTCAGTAAGCACATAAAGCCTTTTTTTATCTCGGCATAGTTTACTATGAAACGACGTAAAATGTTTTCCTTCCCTTGCAAACATTGGAGTTGTAGAATGCATTGTGGCGTGGGTAATTAAATGATCGCCTTAACCTTATCGGGATCAACCTTGATCCTGTGCTTGGAGAAAATAAAGCCTAGAAGGCATCCAGACTCGACAAAAATTACACACTTGTGTGGATTCAGGCGTATATTGTAGAACCTACACCGAGCGAAGATTTGTTTCAGATGTGCAAGGTGGTGGGTTCGCTTCTTGGAGTGAGCCAGAAGGTCATCCAAGTAAGCTTGTACAATGTGTTGAATATTGTGAAAGGCATAGTCCATAGCCCTTTGAAAAGTTTCTCTCGCATTCTTCAAACCAAATGGGAGTTTATGTTACACAAATGTGCCCCAAGGACAGATGAAGACAGTTTTATGATGGTCATATTTTTTAATTGCAATCTGGTTGTAGCCCAAGAATCCATCCACGAAGGAGAAATATTCACATCCGGCACAATCGTCCAGAATCCGATCTATAAACGGTGTAGGGTAATTGTCTTTTGGACAAGCGGCATTTAGATCATGATAGTTAACACAGACCCAGATGGTGCCTTGTTTTTTATCTACGGGAACCGGATTGGAAACCCATTTCGTCAAAGGAATGAGATAGATGAAACCAGCATGTAATAGTTTTTTGATTTCAGTCTTAATGGCAGCTACTTTGCGAGGGTGGATAGGTCGAAGTATTTTCCGAAGAGGCTTGACATTGTCATAAATTTTAATTTTGTGCTCAATAATAGATGGATCTATGCCAGGAATTTCATCATAAGACCAAGAAAACACATCACAGAATTCCTTAAAAAGGGATGTGAAGTGTGCAATTTCCTCGGGATTGCAATCAGCACCAATCTGAATTTTTTCCATGATACCCGTTTTGGCCGAGATATCTATGAGCATAGTCTTAGAAAGATTGCCAATGTTCCCTTCTGAATCGATAGTTTGAACAGTCATGTAAGCAGAGGGAACGATCTTAGGTGGGTCAAAAGATGGGATTTGAGTAGTTAATGTGTCTGACTCGAACATCAAAGTGCAATGATGGAACTCTCCCCAAGGTCGTTCTTCTAGAGACATGACCTCTCAAATAGCTTCGTCCGTAGGCAAGACTTCATCGAGGAAATATTTAGAAAGAACCATGATGGGCGGGAGGTTGGCACCATTGGTCGAAACCAAAGTAGTGGAGGGTTCATATGTGATTTGGATGGCTTGATAAGCCAACTCTGTCGGTGATAGAGACATCTAATCTCCATAGGAATCAATTTTTGAAGGCATTGGTAGGATCCATGGATCGATAGATCCATCCAAAATGGTGGATATCATTGCAATCGTATGTGGAACCTCAGGCAGCTGGAGAGGAAAGAAACCCATCAGGGAAGATGCCTTCAGAAGACCGGTACAGATGCTAACGTATGAGTTAGGAATGCCTCCTACTAGGGGTATAGTGCTACTTGGTAAAATGGAATAATCGGGGGTGCAAAAGGATAACTGATCTACCGTGACTATCTTCCCATCCAATGGAAAGAGGATGAGTCAGAAGACTAAAGAGACAATATTAGTCATTACGTAAGACCAACTGCAACCTAGCAATAGATTATAGTCGAGATGACGATCTATGACTTCTATGTCCACCATTATCATTTTCCCACTAAGTGAAATGGGAAAGATAACAAGGTAGCCTTTTGGGAGGAAAGTGTGGCCATCGAAAGATTTAAGGGAATTCGATGGTGGAGACAAAGTAGAAGAACCCAAAGCTAGCCAACAAGTAGTTGACATAACGCAGGTCAAAGCATCTTCATCTATTACAGTGTGATGGATTAGTGTCCCTTTCGACACAACTTGCACCTGGAAGGCAAGTTGGTGTGAGAGGTGAGGTTTAGATTTCTCCATGTCAGAGATGTCTAGCATAGAATCTTGGGGGTTGATTCCACCAATGGCTGAAAGAAAAGATTTCCATTGTGCTAGGAAAGTTTGCAATACTTTGAGTGCAGACATGGCTGATGGTGCTTGCGCCAAATATTCTACAATATTGTAGTTTTGGGTAGCACATGAAGAGGTGTTATGATTCATGCGTCGAAGTGTCCCTTTGGGGGGACGAATCGCAGGGTCAACAATAGGCATTTCAATATGAAAATCATTGGGTGGCAGTGGATTCAAACTGGTACCAGACTCCTGAGGATCAATAATAGGATTTCCATAGAGTTTGGCTCATGTTTGGAGTTCAACACTTTCAACGACATAAATGGTGGACGATCCTTCATCAGAAGGATGTGTATCACCGTTGCCCCTTTGCGGGGGTTGTGGTGGGTCTGCAACCATGTGTTGTTTTTGCTATTGTGGATTAGGGAAGGGATTATGAAGAATGGCAGGTGTCCTACCAGATTATTTTTTTGTGATAAAATCTATGCATTCCTACAGGTGAGGACATTTGTATGTCAAGTGTTCCTTCGCACAGATTCTGCGAGGAAATTTCATGGGTTTCTCCTTTCATTTTTCATTTTTAGCAACGTTTTTCTGATTGGGATTATTCTGAGTATCCGACTGTTATTTAGAAGAAGTGGTATTTTTCTTGTTCTTCTTGTTCTTGCCACTAGGATTTTTTGAAAATTGCACGGAATTTACCTCAGCAGTAGGAAGAGAAGTTGATTGGTTAGGGGTGGTGGTAGCCGAATATGGTTGGGAGGTTTTCTCACTAGGCTATTTTATGGCTACGCCAGAGATCGCAGCAACGAGGCCATCGGCGTGTGCTCTGGGTTTCGAAGTAGCGAGAGGATTCAGATTTCCATGGGCATGGGGGATTAAATCATATAGCATGCCATATTTTGAATAGATCATATCTAAATGTTGTGCATGACAAATGGATTGGTCTTCCGTAACCACACCAAACAAACAAATGTCCTTAGCTAGGGGTGGTAAGAGTGACTTAAAAAACCAGTTGGATAAGAGATGATCCGGGATTGGTGCTTTGACAAGCCTCTGCCTACGTCTCCATTTATGAATATGATCGGAAATCTGGGTGGTGGTGTCTTGGCACAGCGAGGTTAAGAGTTTCGTGCCAGTTTCGTATCTAATAGGTAATTGGAAGTTCTTAAGAAATTCCATAGCTAAGGCACTAAAAGTGTTGATAGCCCCACGTGGTAACTCAATGTACCATTTGGCAGCATTGCTTGTGAGAGTGCGGGGAAAAAGTCGACGCTGGATACTATCATCCACCATGGATTTGGAAACAGACCATAGATGAAAGGTGGTGACGTGCGTAGCTGGATCGTCCCCTTGTTTCCCGTCGAATTTAGGGATGTTAGACATAATCTTGTGTTGTACTGGAGGCTAGAGTGGGTTGTGGTTGATGGGATCATTGGTCAGTTTGTAGACGTCGGGGATGTCTAGAGCTTCCAAAAATGGCAATTACGTGTTTGCCCCCAAATCTAGCCAAGGAAGTATTGGTTGACCGTTTGGACCGTAGGGTCTGCCCATCAATGTGTTACCAATGGGATAAGTAGGAATTTTTAAATAAAATTTCCCTGTGGGTGGGGGTGTAGGGGTGTATGGTTGCTATCAGTAGGGTATGTTGTACTGGAGGGTTAAATGTTGGTTGCCCCCAGTGTAAAATTTACCCCCTTTCCCAAATTTATTTTGGGGTTGGTTTGCCCATATGGACGCGATAGAGCTAGCCAAAGGCATATTGCTATTTGCATAGTTAAGCAACGACATAGACGCTACACCAGAAGTTTTACTACTTAAAGGAACAACGTTAACAATAGGGTGTCTTGTTTGTCCCAATGACTACAGGGGTATTGAAGTGCCCCACGTCATATATGTGTTGGTGACACTGTCCCCTGGCATGGTGGCCAAGGGGTTTGAACTCAGCAAAGGGTTCCAACCAAAAGGGTTGCTAAAAGGAACTGAAGTAGCCCTACTAGCGGGAGAGGAACTCATGGGTCCCGACGTAGTCACAATAGGAGCAGATTCCAAAGGGTTCAAAGGTCTGCTGACAGTTGTGGTGACCGAATTGCTAGGACCAGGGATAGCCTAGCTACTGAGGTTGCCGATCATTGGCATAGAACTGACTACCAGTATGGAATATTGTGGTGAACTAGAGTTGGTTACCATTGGCATCAACCCCATGGGTATCGTTTGTGAAATGGATGTTGGTGCAGCCGAAGACATATCTTGGCTTGGTGTAACCTGAACTAACACTGGCACCGACGGGTTAGTGAGAGGACGACTGCAAGGAGGTATGAATCCTTTCACAAAAGGATCCTCTGGAAACTCCATATGATATGGGGCTATATGAAAATCAGGGGTTGTCACTGGAGACTGCTCTTCCGAAGAAGGCATGGGCTCACTGAGACTCGACTCTTCCTCTGGTGTTAATGGAGGGAGACCTCATTGTCTTCGAGACAGATGGTGAGGGTTGAAGGATGCCACGATGACTTGTTTAGTTTTAGAAAATTTTAATTATTTGTGATGTATTACAAAGTCTTAGTGATAGTAACCACACACCTAAAAGATGAAAAAATAAAAAATGACTTTCTAAAATCAATTAGTAAGCAGCCAGAACAGGGTGGTCCCGTCTGAGTACTATTGTTTGCTGGAGATGAAACTTAGTATCACAATAGCATACAGAGATGGTTAGTCGTAAAAATAGTTACGGTTACTCTATAGCTTCGCTTGAACCTCTGACAATAGGTGTAAGCACTCTCGTGAAGATGAGTACCCTCCCAAAGACCTAAGACAGAGTAGGTCCATCTATTTTAGGTACTAGGATAGCCCGTCCCAATCACCTCGTGTAAGTCCCTAAAAAGTCTGGCAAATAAATATACCTTAAATCATAGACATCATCAGGGGGGTCACGGTCGTAGACATCACACTATATGGGCATAACACCTAGATCCCCGATCTAGTTTCGACATCCCCGAAGGGAACCCAAATATATAACATGCCCACTGAATGCACTCGAAGGTGGGCTACCTTCTCATGCACCCTGGTGTCATCTCGCGCTTAACGCCAGTGGTAGTCGAGTGATCCCGATAATATAAGTGCAGTAGGATTTAACTTTTTAATGACTCTAATTTCAAGTTTTCAGATCTTAGGTGATTTTCTTACTTCTCCTACCCCAAGATCCTAGCCTGAACTACTGTTGGTGTGAGCTCATAAAAATTTATATGATTAATTTTATTATCGCTTGATTCTTAGTGTACTTGATTATTAGTCTTGTGGAGGGGGACTGGACGTATGAAATGTGATGAGACTCTGACTCAAAAACCATGTAGAAACATGCTCTAAATATTTAATTCAATGAAGCGTTTATTCTACAAGGAGAAATTCTTTCAACATCCGTGCACCAAACATTCAAATAACACAGTTAAACTCTAAATATTCAGACATCTATCTATCTTCTCTTAATATATTTTTAACCACAAATATTCAGAATTAATTCAACTAAGTTCAGAAAACTTTAAAAAAAAAATTCTTCTTCAAAAAGTAGATGCGACTAACATTAACTTTTTAAACAAGAACTAAAGACAAAAAATGCTAACTGGTAAACAAGCATAGAAATCCAGCAAGAGAAGCTAATATGATGGCAAATAAATCCACAACAAAAGGGAAACACAACAGAGGTGTAAACAACATATTTTGGCTGGGTAACCCAGGCAATCAGAGGCTACAGAGCGTTAATATTGAGACTAACACACTGTATCTGAGCATAAGCAACGTTATAACGCACTGAAACACTTACAATGGAAGCATTACTCAGGGTAAAGTTACACATATGGCTAAGCAGGGTCTAATATGGACTCTGTGAGCTTTTGAGATGATTACTAAGAATATAAACTGGTCGGAAGGATATGTGAAAAGAGGAAAAGAGGTAAAGTCATAGGAACAACCCATAAACTTGGGTTTACTCCCTAGTGGAGTCTCCATTTCTACTATAGGGTAATATGCTTGGGTGGTGGTTATTGGGTATCCCTCTCAGGGCTTTCCGGTGCCCGAGGCAGACTATCAGATTATCTGTAAAGTTCCAGACGTACTGCATACATGTTCATGCTAATGTATATAATTGACAAAGCAAGATGGAAAATATTACCTCTTTGTGGACAGAAGATCCTATGGAGAACACCAAGCAATGAAGTAGAGATCCTTCTTCACAGGCTCCAAGTCCAGATCCTACAACCAATCAAAGCACCCGTGTAATCTCTACAACAATATAGCTTTCTATAAATTAAAATAGCATATAAGAAACATAAAACAATGCATATCTAAGCCATTCATATCATGCTACATAGACAATTGAACAACAATTGTGACACTGATGCATCGAATGGAAAAAACAAATACAGTTCTATTGATTTATGAAAAGGATGATTACAACCGTCAGTTGCACCAAACCCCCCTCAATATTCCAATTCCTCTCTCTCTTTCTCTATCTCTGAGTGTGAAGATGCTCAACGCAGAAATATCCCAATGAACTTCACCAATCTTCAAGCCTCACACTACAACAATGAAATTCTACTCCACATATAATCAAACCTTCGACCTTAGACTAAGAGTCCACAACTCTAATTTATAGGAGATTGAGAGGACAAACCTTGCCCTCTTTCAACCTATTCAAATCAGGAAAGATCTAGATGTTTCCTTGATTTTTCTTGATTTTTCCTTCCATAGGAGTTCAGTTGTGTTTGGCAATGCCTAATAAAAGGTTTGTGCCATTTAGTTTCCATTTTGAACTGACTCTCTTTGAGAAAAATATGGAAATGTCGGTCATTTTTCCGCAAGATATTTCCCTTTTCACATTCAAACACGGATAATGTTGCCCCTTGGGCAAGACAGAGTGTTACCCTAGGCATTAACACTCTCTTTGCATGGCTCACCTGCATTATAACTCTGCCTAGCTATTTCTAGGGTGCGTTACCTTGGAAAAAAAATGGGTCTTGTCTAGGTCATTTTCTTCCGTCCATGTTACCTTCTCCTCTAAGCTAATGAGGAGGTCATTTTTCCTATAACAACACTGAAACCCTAACCCTAATAGTTGTGTGTCGATGTGATGGCTGCTCCAAGAAGAATCTTCTTTTTGATCCAATTATCAAAACTGCATCCTGAACATGTTTCCTATGAATCTGATTCATCACTAAGGAAAATGAAAATAGGTGCTAGTGGGGAACTGTAGGGTCCCACCCTACCAACCATCAATAATATAGAGAAGTAAAGGTCACATTGAACACTAATACTCAATTAAATTTTATTTTTATTTTTTAAATGTACTCATAATATGACTAACTTAGTTACCTTGTAACCATGTTCCTTCATCTATTTCAATATAAGAATATAACATACCGATTCAGGGATAATTTTTCCTTAAAACCAATTCCAAAATACATTTTCCCAGAGTTTAAAAGAAGCATGTGATCCTTTCATACTTATACGTGAGCTCTAAGTAAGACTAGAAATAAATTCCACCATAATTTCATGTGCAAGCATTAAGCTAGATCAACCTATTTGATCTCTTAGATTATAAGTTCCGGTGCTTTACTCTTGACATCATAACCAAAAAATATGCGACAAGAACCTTAAATAGTATAATTCTATCACAAAAATCACATATAACAGTATGAATGTTAACCTAATTGTAACAAGATAACTGAAGGGGGAATATGCCTCTCTTCATCTATAAATATAATATGTTTATGAAATGAAAAATGGAATCACAAAATATATTCACCCAACAACATTTCCAAATTCATTAATTAAAAATTCCCAATGGAATTTTTATAATAATAAGACTTGTATAATGAATTTTTCAACAAGAGAAACCATTGTTACAAATACAAAATCATATTATTCTTCAAAAAGTGCCAAATAAAATAATGGACTTGCTAAAATTGGGCACAATATTTGTTTTCTATATACATTTAATCATAAGACTACATCCATGAATACATGAAGGTCATATGAAAATTATTATGCTCACCTGCAAAAAATTCTACATAATTGGTCAATGTAAAATTGTTTCCAACAACAACCCCTGTTTTTCATGAAATCTGTAGATGATAAAAGTGACTATCCGATTCTCTATTCATACTTCAACAACTTATTAAATTCATTTTCATATTCATACAAAAACGTGAAGACATAGGAAACTACATCTATTAAATAATATATTCATAAATTTCTAATACATAAAAGCAACATTCCATAAAACATATACTCTAACAATTTATATGCATAAATCTACAACCATTGAGGCATTTTGTAAAACACTTGGGAGCCATAATATCTTAAGGCAATTTTGACATGAATCTAATATTATTCCTCAACCTATTTAAATCCTAAAATGTATAACTTAAAACTTAAAATGTTGAAATATTAAAATAGGGACTTGTTGAGCTATGCAACAACCCCCCCATTTATTTGAATATCTATTAAGGTTATGAATAATAAATGGGGACCCTTTAAATGGAAAATAGAGTTCAGGAAACATTATTTCGCTTAGTGTTAATTTTTAAAAAATTTAGGAATAAAAGGCATGAACTCTTTTTTCTTTTCTTTCATTGCGCTTAGCACAAATCACAAAACTCACAATTTAACAAAGTTGGAACACATTGCTAAAGTGCAAAGTGCGATAAGCGCTAAGACCTTTTTGAGTTATACGCATATTCCCCTTAAAATGCTAAAAAACCCTTATAACTATAAATTGCATCGCGCCTACTTAAAATACAAACTTATATCATTCAAAAGGAAAATGCGATGAGGTCGGGCCCGATAGAACAGTAAACGAAAATTGAAACATATCTGCAAAATCTGATTAAGCACAATGCTTTGAGTTTCAATGCATATCGCATCTCAAAGCATCAAAACAAATGAAATTTATGACTGATGTATTAAAGTGTGATATGTGATTTGTGCAGATCGCATTTCACATATACTCGTGGTCAAAGACACATAAAATAGATGCTTGTAAAATATGCAATTTTCAATATAACATTTATTACCAAAGCGCTTGAAATGATACTTAATCAATTGGTCTGTTAATAAGATCTAATGATTTAAATATTTTGATTGGACATATAGTGTAAAATATGTAAAATATTTGATAATCATTTAAAGGGTTATTAACTACATTCAATGGTTATGGGGCTCAAAAAGATCAATATCTTTCTAAAGCGTGTTTCAAATAAAAGCACTGATTTTTTTATTTATGGTGATTTAAATCTATTTATTTGTTCCTCTTCGCTCTTCATCTCAACTCTGAATTTCCTTGTCTTTCTTGAATTCAGGAAACTATCTAAGAAAGCGATATCAACAAAAATGACAAAGAAAGGCAAATCAGTTGCCCAATCATCCACCTCTGATGTTACAAACATGCCTCCACTATTTTCATACACTACGTGCAATAAGGACAGTGGAAATTCTTGATGGGAAGCCATGTATAATCTGTTTGAATGAGAAAATCCAAGGGAATTAGAGAAAGTAGCAATGGCTGATGCAGCTGATTCATTAGAACCTTTCTACTTCAAAGTTTCATATTCATTTCTACATAGGATAGCTGCAAGGCAAAATATCTTACCATACACTAATATGGCAAGATGGGTCATCGACAATCTCAATGTTGCAGACAGGACGTTCAAGAATTCAAAATAGGAAAACATGAGTTCATTCACCCCAAAGGATTTACGTGCAATGTACCATTTCCTAATGCCACAGAAAGCTTATGATAAAGCTTTCCTAGAAAAGTTTGCAAAGAAAAATCAAGACCCAATGAAGGTGGTGAAATAATGGAAGGAAGATCAAGGAAAATTAACGTGGGACAAACTCGGTATGTACCCAATAGCACAGTTCCCATCACCCCATTTTTTTGTAGCAGCAATGTTGTGTAGATTTTTTCTAAACATGATACTACCAAATTTTCCATGGAATGGGTTCCCTGAATTGACACACTCGTCAATTCTAATATAATGAATTGGGAAAATATTTTATCCAATAACTTGGCCAAAACTATTATGGAATACAGTAAAAATAGGTTCTTTTCTACTAGGACAATCCCTCATTTTACATGAGCATATATATTATGGATGTTATATGTTTATGCTCAAATTTTCCTGTTATGGGTTGGAAATGGACCAATCAAGATCCTAACCCTATTCATGTTTATCATAAAAGCCCTGTAGGAGTTTGAATTTCATTCCCATTTTTATAATATTTTTCATGGAGTCATATTGCCCATTCATCAAACCATTTTTAATAAGAAAGCTCCTAGAATTTCTAAAGAGTCCATCACAGATATTATACATGTGGCAAGATGGTTTGGAGAAGAGAATTTTACTTATGTCAGAGTTTTCGAGAGTCCTGATACCTGCATTTTTTACCTACTATGTCCCAGATAAACCCTTGGCTTGATAAATTGCATATCAAGCACTTGTAAATGGTATAACCAAGCAACTCAGGGATTCAAAGAAAGCCATTTGACCTACATTCCCATTACAGTGTGGTACCTTTTCCCTTTTTAATATAGTTCATACAACAAAGGAAATTACAAATATTACTTCTTTGAATATGGATTTAATGCTAGGGAGACATTATGATCCTAATAATGTGGTCGAAAATTTTGCCACTTCTCTTAAAGTTAGTTCTTTCATGCATGAAAAGAATGATTTTGATGATTTATTTGAAGGAACAGAAAAATTTACATATGTATTAAAAATGGCATCCAATAAGCTCAGTGTAGCAGACATTAAATATTTTCATGAATATAGAAATAAGAGGTTGGAAACAACCCCATTAGATTTTTTACTAATAGAAGATGTCAAAGAGCCAACTCATAGTATCAGTTTAGATGATGAAGCAAAATATATGTTCGAAGATGAGTCACAGGAAAAATCAATTCAAGATTCAGAGCATTCACAACACGAGTCTCAAAGTTCAGATCATTCTGATAATGAATCTGAAAGTAAAAATGAGAGCCCTGATAAGATAACTGAAGATGTAATCAAAGGAATTGATATCCATGATGAGGAAGGGACTGGTGAAGCATAATTATTAAAAGAATCTTCAAAATAACTTTAGCAAGTTCAAACTACACCTAAGCATACAGTAAAATATCAAGTAGAGCATTTTGTAAGAGAATGGAAAAAATTTACTAAAGTACTGTAGACACCACTTAATCCTAATCCAGAAGGATCGATAAGTTTTCACACTCCTGATAAAACACAGAAACTACCAGAAACAACAGTGGCACATCAGCCAATCCCAGAGGTTCAAGAATAGGAGATCATCTCGGCCTACCCAACAGATTAAATTATTTTAAATATTGAAGAAATACCTCCACTGGACGTTTTCTACAATCCAAGTCACAAAGCTTTAGTAAATAGGAGGAAAAGAAGAATATTTGATGAAACAGTGACAACCCTCAATAATGAATCAGTAGATATTATCTATAAAGACACTTTTGTCAATCCAACATAACATCTTACCAAACTATCACAATTTGCAGAGGCATATGCAAATGCCACAATAGATAAAGCAACAAAAGTGAAAATTCTTCTCATACAAAGAGAAGATAGAGTTCAAGAGATGGAAAGACAACTGGAGCAAGAAAATCATAATGTCAATAAGAAAGTTGACATGAAAATGGCACAGTTCTAGAAGGAATTTGAAAGATTGAAGTTGCAACATCAAGTACAAATCTCTTAGAAACATACATAGATAGAGGCAGTAATGGATAAGCTTAAAATCCAACCTCAAACAAAAAATTTCATAAAAGAGGCACTTGAATGGAATACAAAGTTGGAACAGTATCAGGAGATTTTCTATCAACAAATCTTTGCTACCACTGATATTCTGAAACAAGTAAAATCTTGACTCAACAATTGGAAAATAGAAGATTCGAATGTGAAAAGATTCATAAGTAAATTTATGAATTCATTTTATGGCAAGAATCTTACAAAGGGAAGAAATTTGACCTCCCGAAAGTTGACAAGTTCCATAAAGATATTTTATTCCAATACTAGGAGATGCAGTTGAAACAAGCAAAGAAAGCAACGTCAAAGGAAACAAACTTAGCAAATGAGATCATTGATTTTGTCATTGACAACTTCAGAATGCTAATATTATTAAAGAATATATAGCCGAAGTAATTCGAGAGGTCAAATTATTGGATACACAGTGGAAATAAAGCATTGAAACACCGACATAATCTATCAAGAAAATAACTAAATTAAATCAAGAAAATTAGTGGAACTTCTTGATCAAACCACATGACCAGTGCATGACTCTGCAATATTTAACTGATTCCACTAGAAAAGAATTTCCAACACTCTCAAATGTCGTGTTGAAAGGCCAAGTCAGGTCCTGGATCATTCATCTGACTCAGTTAAAGCCAATGATGGATATCTGCTAGCTCAGAGATCAAATGACGAAAGAAAATCAACCCACTTAAGCAATCTTGTTATCTTTTATTTCTAGATTGTGGCTTAGTTTACTTATTATGAGGAAGGTTGTTTGAAACATCCTCAATGTTTTATGTAATAATCTATTTTTGACTTATTTAGTTTAGTATTTAAACCCTTCTAATGCATTTAGAGAAGGGTCCAGAATTTTATCAAAGAACAATTTTTGAAATATTGCACTTATGTACTTTTATGAATGCCTTTGATGAAATATATGGAATGAGATCTAATTTTTGGAAAATTGAATATGCTTTACTGAAATTTTAGAAAATTGGATCAGTATTGTGAATTTCATGAAAAAAACTTATCATATCTAGTATTTTTATCTTATGATTAAGTCTTGATTATGAGTTTACAATAATTTCTTTTTATATTGTGATCTATATGTTGTTTGAACTTACAGTTTATAATCCATGCACTTCTGTACAATTTTTCAGCTATAATTCCTTACTATATACATAAAGAAATTGATAGATGTGATAAATTTCACATAATTGTTTTGATTAACTATTTAGTCAAAATAATCATTTTACATAATTTTCATCTCTTTCAACAATTTAATGATATTTATTACCTTTTGTTGTAAGATATCTCTCTAGATCGCATCAATGGTAATTCTACTTGGGTTATAGATTAAGTTAAATAAATAGATTAAGTAGATGCATATATTTTGTTACTTAGATAGATTATTTTCATTAGTTTAAATTCATTCACAATTTCACATTGTATCAAAGCCTACCATTACCATATCAATCTCTTTGCTCAGAAACTGGTCCCATCATCCCCAGTCAGAGATACTAGACCAGATGGAAAAGGAGTTGCTTTAAGGTCTAGACCAGGTGGTTATCCCCCATGTTGTTGCAATGGAATTTTGGGGCTTCAACATTTTGGTGCTACAAGGAGGGCCAATTTTGAATGGCTAGGAAAACTAATAAAAAATATAGAATCCATCCTAAGATTCGTTCTCCATCTAAATCCCCTTCAACTTCTGGATCCCCATCTGGAATTAATATTTTAAGATCAGAAGTTGAACAATCTTCTCCAAAATCCCCTATTAGATCTCAGAAGTTGCTTTCTTCAGACTATAAATCGGAATCACTAGAGGTTCAAACTTTGATTAAGAAGTTAGAACAAATTTCTATTTCAGCTGAAAAGCCTGCAATACCAAAACCATCTGAAGAAAGTGTTTCATTTGTGCTAAAACCTAAAATAATCTTGACTCATTCTCTAAGTGATAAAATTGGAGTTGCTCCTTTGGAATTTCCCATTACTTCTTCCCAAAATAATGCCAATAAATCTAAATCACAAACGTTTATTAGTGATATTTTGTTCAATTCCTCATGCCAAATCCATTCACTTCCCCCACACGTTACAATAGCTCTCACTCACACTACTAGTGCTAGTTCTTCTAGTTCAGGTAGTCAACCTGCCTCTTCTTCCACTCACATCTCATTCATATCTTCATCCACCTAAACTACTACAATCATGGTAGGACAAAAAATACCCCCACGTGTACAACCATGGAATAATCCAGGTGTTGTAGCAATGGCAGCTCCTCTTCACCCACATCCTAAATACCCTGAAATATGGTTACCCAAATTTAATCCTAATGATGGTTACCAGTAGAATAACATCTCAATAAGTATATGTTAGCCATCAATTTAAAATAGGTAACTAAAGAAGACTGTGTGGTTAGATTGTTTCCATATACTCTTACAGGATTTGTATGATCCTGGTATTTTTCATTACCTGCTCACTCTATAACTAGTTGGGATATCTTTGAAGAACAATTCTTAGCTAAGTTTGGAGATGATAGAACCATTTCATTGCTCATCAATGACTTATCAAATCTCAAGGCTAAAACAGGAGAGAAAACCAAAGATTTAAATTCTAGATTCAATAAAATACTCAATAAAATCCTTTCTACATCATTTCCTGGTGCTGAAGTTCAAATTAAGTGGTATATCTCTTCTCTTCCCTCTAATATAGTCATTTTTGTGGATAGAGAGAAATTAGCTACATTATAAGAAGACATGAAGGAAGATTTTTCTGTAGAGAAACATATTATTTCTCTTGAAAATAAAATCTCTCAAGAAGACAGAAAATACAAGAAACTTTATTTCAAAGATGATTCAAAGAAAAAGCCATCAAGAGATCCTTTTTATGTAGAAAGCCTCAAGAAATTACTCAAAACCATGACAAATGAAATGGTAGATATGAAAAGGAAAGTTGCTGAAAATTCCAATGCTAAGAAACTTTCAGATATTTCAAGGGAAATCAATATTCTAGTTCTCAGCCACCCAACACTATATCTAATGTTGAGTCTAACCTAGAAAAAGAAGATGAAGAAATAGAGGAAGAAGAAACAGAGGAAGAGGAAGTAGTTGAACTAAATGGTATGTGGGACTTTATTCTCACAAATGAGGAACAACAAGAAGCTTTGCCTATTACTCCTAGAAGTAAAGGACCTTCTAAAGTAAGCCAGCCAAATCAAAAGCAGAAAACTTCAACATCAGCTTCAAAGGATAAATCAGCTAATAATAAATCTTCTTCTAAGGTTTCACAATCTAGTCCACCTTCAACAAATTCTCCATATACATCAAAAGCCTTGGTAGTATATGACACCATGGAATATAATATTGTTGAAGATATGAAGAAAGTAAAAGAAAACATCTCACTTCATCAACTTACCAAATTGAAACGACAGCAGAAGATATTTCTTAGATAAATTTTTGAAATTCCTGCTTCACCATTACCTGGTGATGTTATATCTCAAGCTCCAAAAAATTTAGGAAAACCTCCTACTTCATCAAATAAGGTTGATCCTTCAGATACAATCCTTATAGGTGATAGGTGTAATTCACACACACCTCCTTTTCTTCTAACATATGAAATTTACAATATGAATCTTCACAATTGTTTGATTGACTTAGGATTTTCTTCTAATATAATGCCAATAATAGTTTGTGCTAAGTTGAATATCACTCCTCAAAGAGTAGTTGTTCACATAGTACAACTTGATAGAACGAAAGTTGAAGTCTTAGGAGAAATAAATTCAATCAGTATTCGACTTTATTCAAATCCCAAAGTTAGTCAAATCATTGACATTTTAGTGGTTGATATTCCAGAATTATATGGATTAATTTTGAGAAGAGATTGTTCTGAAAAAAATTATGGATATTTTTCTACAGATTGGTCTCACATGTGGTTACCTTATAATGGAAAACCAAATCAAATTTGAAAGTGGAAAACATATGAAACATACAATAACTGAATTTGAAGGTGACAATGAACCAGTAGCATTTACCCACAATATTATTGGAAACTACTCAAATGAATCATTTTTAGGGAATTTCAATGCTCAAATTGAAAACTTCTCACAAACAGATCTTTCCAAATGTACAAATTTTCTAAATAAACAAGTAGTCAAAACTCTGTTTTGGACTTTGTACTTTTATGGTTCCAAATATAATGATGTTGCAGGAGTTGGTTGTATTATAGTTAGCCCAGAAGGAGAAAATATCATGTTATCTTTCATATTACAATTCGAGTGTACAAATAATGCTATAGAAAATGAAGCATTGATACAAGGATTGTATAAAGAAATTAGCCTTGATTGAAATATTTGCAGATATTTTGAGACTCATAAATCATTATTAAATAGGTAAGAAACACTATCCACTTCCTTTATGGACACCTTAAACACTATCAAAAATTAGTTCAAGATATCATAGATCATTTTGTAGAATTCAGTATTTCCCTTGTTCCCAAATTGCAAAATGCTAGTGTTGATCTATTAGCTAATTTTGCATCAAAACTCATACCATATGAAGGTTTTCATCCTGACAGATTCTCCATTGAATTGATTTTTAGACCATCCATTCCTGATAATGTCACCAATTTTCAAGTCTTTAATGATGACTATGATATTGTTGATTTATTGACATCATAAGGGTCATATGATGGTCAAATCTTAGATGAAAATGAGCATGACCTTCAATTAAAGCAAAAAAATGAAGAAAATCAAATACCCAAATATGTGGTTAAGTTGGAAGATCTTTATGATCTCAAGGATAGATTCAAGAATATAACTAATGCTAAAATTTCAAGTTCAACCTTGAACTTTGAATTAGTAAATCTTGGTACTGATGACCAACCGCGAAACATCAACCTAGGTCTTGGTTTACCTTCTCATGAAAGATCATCATTCATTCAGTTGCTGAAGAAATACAAAGTGATATTCACTTGGGATTATACTGATATAAAGTCTTATGATACTTCTCTCATACAACATACCATACCTATGATCTCAAATGAGAAACCAGTGCAGCAGAAACTGAGGAAAATTCACGGCCCGAATCTTGAAAGCCAAATAAAATATGAATCGAACAAACTTCTCAAGGCCAAGATAATTTTTCTTGTCAAACATTCTAAATGGGTTTCCAATCTAGTGCCTGCTAGAAAGAAGAATGGTGATATTGACATATGCATAGATTTTATAAATATAAACAAATCTTGTCTGAAGGATAATTTCCCACTACCAACTATGGAACAAGTACAACAATCAGTAGCTGGTTCTGAGCTTTTGTCTTTTCTTGATGGATTTTCATGATATAACCAAATCCTAGTACATCCAGATGATAGATTAAAGACTACGTTTATAATGAAATGGGGAACATATTCTTATCAAAAAATTCCTTTTTGTTTGATTAATGTAGGTGCCATGTTTCAAAGAGCTATGGATATAGCCTTTAAAGGACTCGCAAATAAGTCTGTTGTAATTTACATGGAGGATATCACTATTTATTCCAAGAAAAGAAGCAACCATTTAAATGACCTTAAACAGATATTTGAAAGATGTGTCGAGTATGGGATTTAATTAAATCCAATTAAGTCTTGTTTTGCTTTGAGCGAAGGTAAGATTTTAGGATTTGTTGTATCAAAAAAGGCTATTTATATTTATCCAAAAAGGATTAGAGAAATTGAGAAAATCACTTTCCCACACAATGAGAAATCAATGCAGTCTTTCTTAGGCAAAATAAATTTTGTAGAAAGGTTTGTTCCTAATTTTTAACAAATAGTTTTTCCTTTACAATCCATGATCAAGAAAAATTCGATTTTTAAATGGGGCCACATTGAAAGGGAATCACTCAAATTGATCAAGCAAGCTATCATCAATGCTCCTTCTTTGGTTACTCCTAACTACTCAAAACATTTTTTATTATATACATTTGCCTCAAAAACATCATATGCAGTTGTTTTAAAACAACTTAATGAAGAACAGATTGAAGCACCTATTGCTTTCTTAAGCTCAATTTTACAAGGTGTTGAATTGAATTATTCTGTTATTGAAAAACAGGTATTTGTTATCTTCAAAGCAGTAAAACATTTTAGGCCATTTCTCCTGAAAACTCATACTAAAATCATAGTCCCATTTTCAGTAGTAAGATAATTATTAATGAAAAGTGAAGTGGGAGAAAAGAGAGACAACTGGGTAACTACTTTAAAAGAATATGATGTAGAAATTAGACGAGCTAAAATGGTTAGAGGTTAAGGTTTTTGCATAATGTTGATTGCATCCTCTAATTCACTAATAGAAAAAGATCAAGGTAATGATATACATATTTATGAGGTAAGCCTCAATGATACAAAATCTCAATATGATGATCTCGTCTTTTACATAAAAAATGGATGTGATCCTTTGCAACTCAATTACTAAAATAAAAGACCCTGAGATTAAAAGAAAAACAATATCATATCATCAATGATGTCTTATTCAGAAAAAATAATGACTTTATCCTATTAATATGTCTAGAAAAATATGAGTCAGAAAAGTTTTTGCAGGAACTCCATGACAGTTTAGATGGTGGACACTTTGGAGGAGATACAACAACACACAAAATTTTGGATGCTGGCTATTATTGGCCAACTTTGTTTAAAGATGCACATCAATATGTAAGAAAATGTAAAACATGTCAAAATGCTACTGGACGACAAAGGAAACCTGCATTACCATTACAACCAGTCAACATTGCAACCATTCGAACAATGGGTACTAGACATAATAGCTGAGATCGTTCCTCACTCTTCAAAGCAACATAGATATATTCTTACAACAACGAATTATTTTACAAAATTGGTGGAAGAAATTCCACTAAAGGTAACTAATTTTGAGAACATTATTAAATTTATTGGTCAATTTATTATTACCAGATTTGGTTTACCATCTGCCTTAATGTTTGATAATGCATCTTATTTCTTAGTTAATGCAATGACATAATTTTCTCTTAAAAGAGGTCTGAAACTTAAATATTATGCCAACTATTATCCTCAAGGAAATGGTCCAGCGGAATCAGCTAACAAAAATCTCATTAGAATCATAAAGCGAGTTGTTGATAAAATTCATAAGAATTGGCACAAATCTTTGAAATTTCCTCTTTGGACAGACCAGATTACACAGAAGGCCTCAATAGGTACTTCTCCATTTATTCTAGTTTATGGGAAAGAAGTTTTTCTTCCCATGAACGTAGATATTCCTTCGCTAGCCCTAGTCTAGTTTATTGAAGAAAATCCTTCTTCTTCCTTGCAATTAAGGCAAGAACAAATTCTCAAATTGGAATAAGAAATAAATAAAGGAAAGATCACACATGCTCACCATCGACAATAGTTAAGACTTCCTTTGATGCACATTCTGTTACCCCAAAATCATTTCAAGTAGGAGACCAAGTATTGAAGTGGGACAAAGCACATGAGGAAAAGGGTAAACATACCAAATTCCAAAGAATGTGGCTTGGACCATTTCAGATTGATGAGCTAATCGGCCCATCAACATTTTTATTGCAAGATTTATCTGGTAGGAGAGAATCCTTGCCTCTAAATGGACATATTTTGAAGAAATACTTTTCATAGAAGATAACCTCTTCTATCCCTTGCACATTATTTTTTTTACTTTTCATAAGAAAATAAAGTTGAAATAGTACAACTATTGACTTCACATATAAAGTTTCTTTGAATATTTTATTATTTCTACTTTTATAAATAGTGACTGTTAAAGAAGTATTTATAACATTTGAAAAATAAAAAGGTTTTAGATCTCTAAAAAATTTCTTGTTTTTCACAAAGTTATTTGTTCTTTGAGAAGCCTCCAACTTTATAAAATAATTTTTATCTATTATCAGTCAAGAAAAGTATCTTTAACCAAGTAAAAGAATATTTGCAGAAAGTCACACTACAAGGAAAAGACCCGCTAGCGGATGTTTTTTAGGAACCCATTATAAAAATAGCCCAAATATCCGTTTGTAGCAGAGGCTTCTAGAGGAGCTTGGCAGGTGGAGGTTTTTGCAGATGTTTTTTGTCCGATGCGCTTCTCATCCTATATCGCTCTGGTGTGTTCAACTAGAAAATCACCGGTGCGTACTACAAATTGGAACGTCGAGACACTATGCTCTCTGTACAAACCCTCCCAGTGTGTCTCATTACTGTATCACACCAGTGTGCTACACAGATTTAGGCCCAGTGTGTCATAAAAACTCGCGCTAAACTGAAACAGGCCCGGTGCACTTAGAAGAAACTGCCCGGTGTGCCTCAAAAACCCGCACACTAGAACAAGGCTTAAATAAATAAATAAAAATACAGCCAAAAAATATGCATTTTCACTTCTTTAGTGCTTCAAAGCTCTTAGGCACTGATGCGAATTTCCCTTCTGTGAGGCGCCCTGCCATCAGTGTTCCCATTGCATGCACTGCTTTCATCCATTGCCCACCATCTTGATTTCGAATTTTGGAAAAATGTGGGTGAATTTAGTTTTGCAAATTATACAACAAATATGTCTCCTTGACGCCCAAATGTAAAATTATTTTACTTGTTTCTCCATAATTAAACTTTTTAGTGGATTTGATTTCTAAAAAGACTTAAAATTTACCCTTAAAAAAAAAAAAATCTCGTGCAGTGCGCTCGAGCTGTTTGGCTTGCACTAGTTCACAGTGCTGCCTATAAATTTACAGGTCACACCACGACTGGTGCTAATGGAAAATACACTATTTCCAATGCAATATTGAAAAGGCGCATCGTGTTTTAAAAAAAAAACATAAATGGCGGTGCGGTCGGTTAACCATCCACACCTTTGACTATGTCCGAATTCAAGAGGGTGGTGCGCTGACCAAAATATGCACCCCAGGGCATAAAATTTAGTTAGAACACTGCTCTCATGACAGAAATACATATTTAATAGTGATGTCATTTAAATGAGCGCATCGTTGACCTTTCACTGATGTCAATAGGGCAGTGCGTTGACTAAATTATATGCCCTAGAGTGCATATTTTGGTCAGCGCACCACCCTCCCAACGCCGGTACATAGTCAACGGTGTGGTTGGTTAAACCACAACACCATTGACCATGTAATGATGCCAGGAGGTTGGTGCGCAGACGAAACTATCCATCCCGGGGCGAGTAGTTTGGTCAATGCATCGCCCTCCTAACATCAGTACATGATCAACGGTACGATTGGTTAAACAAACACATCGCTGACCATGAATTAATGTTAGGCAGTGTTTTGACGTAACTATCCACCCCAGGATGGATATTTTATTCAACGCACTGCTAGAGAAATTACATTTCATGTTGTGCGGTGCTCTGAAAATTTCCAGGCGCACCGCGGATGGTGCGCGATAAAAAAAGACGCACTGGTACCGGTGCATGACTATTTTTTTTGGCGCACTGACTGTTCTTTTTTTCATATATATATATATATATATATATATATATATTTGTAAATGCATGTCTCATTTAATAAAAAAAGTTATTTAATATGTGAATCATTCAGTGACATCAAAGGAGAGAAGAGAGGGAACAACAAGAACATATGCGGACTTGTATAACGTGGTTTGCCTCTGGGAGGCACAAGAGAGGGAGAGACTTATGTACCCTCACCCGATTACGACAACCACCAAGTTGCTACTAAGGGAGGTAGGCCTCCTCAAGTTCTATGAGGAGGCTACATCCTTAAAGGGCCACAATGCATTATTGCGAAAACTCATCTTTTGGTGGAATGCCCACCGACAGGCTTTTTGAGTTGGTCCTAACATGTGGTACACACCCACTGAGGAGGACATGTATTTTATTACTGGCCTATATAGGAGAAGGCAGGATTTGCCCTCGTTCCTAGAGGTCCTCGTTAGCTATGCAGCAGGGAGTCAGTTGGTGTACTCCCAGAGATACATTAGTACCAATATACTATCTCCTGCAAATTTTCAGGTCTCCAATGGTCAGTTACGTATTGATTCGTTTGGTGCATAGGAGGTGAGGTGCCTCTCAATACTGCTGTCGACCATTGCACACCATACCAGTGATGGGAAAAGCATTAGTTTCCCGCTTTTATTTTATGTTGGTTCTTTATTATAGGCACCATGACTTGTGAGGTGGTCTGCAATTTTTTTGCGGCAGTTCTGTACAACTTTAGATAGATGTCATTCTCAGGCACAAGGGAGGGTGAACTTCCCTTTTCCTTTAGAGCTATTTTTTTTAATTTTTTGAAAGGTTTCTAGAGATGCGGCCTAATTTTGTTTGGCAACCTTGTAGGCCGACGCTGCAGGTACAGATGGAGATGTGGGGCCAGATGATGCCCAAGAGGGTCAAGTCTAATTTTTCCGAGAGGATATCTCATGATGCACTGGAGTTGCTATCCAGTGTTGATGATCACACCTTCGTTCTAGTGCCATGTCTGTATGATGGTTTGGATTGGCGAGGGTGTGCATCCATCCTCTTCACAGATGATGAGTTGCCAGATGAGAGAGGCAATATTAGTGTTTTCTTTAAATTTATTCTGCAATATTAGTGTTTTCTTTAAATTTATTCTAACATGTCCTTTAACTTGTTTTTATTAAATTTTTTAATGAAATTGTCTAATTTTTGTACTTATATATATTTTGTAGATATTGGGTCATTTGTTGGCGATGAGATGCCACCACCACCAAATTATCTAGGTGTAGATCCTGCTGACGATCAGAAGATGGCAGATGCGAAGGATCAAGCCGGTGACAGATCCGGTCCTCATGATCATGCACAGGTATTAGCGAGTGTGAGGCATAGGCCTGAAACTAGATTTAGGATGGATTTGGGTGAGCAACTCTGTCGACTCCTAATGGAGGAGGGAGTCAGTCCGGTCACTATCAAAGAGATACAGGTTGATGATATGCTGATAATGATATGGAGAAGTATGCCACGTGATATGTTGACCTTTATGCAGCATGTAGTTGGAGCTACGAGATTACTGGCGTAGGCGAGGAGGGCCGGTTGATGTAGGCGTGGTGGGGATGCCGTATGTCAACAGTCGAGTAGAGCATCATCTAATGATCATGATCATGGGATTGATCATCGTTTAGATAGTACTCCACCTCCTCCTCCACCTTGCGCTGTAGATGAGCAACTTACAACATCCAACAGTCATGATCATGAGCAGGCACCTGATCTTGAGGAGGGTGCAGGTCCATCTGAGGAGGTAGGTCCATCGACTAAACAGGTCACCACACCATCCACAGATCAGCAGGCTAGACCATCCATGTCGAGTCACCATGAGCAGGCAGTTGATCCTGATCAACATGAGGCACCTCCAGATTAGCAGGCACGTGATGATCGACATCTATCTGAGCATGTTGAGGTTGTACCATCAACTGAGTAAGCCTCGAATAGTACTAATATTGATGTACCACCAGCTGATATTTGACATTTATTATATACAGTTATGTTACAGTGGTATATATATATATATATATATATATATAGTCCATGTATTTTATGTTCATGTTGCAATTGTACTTAATTTACATGTTGGCGTTCATCGTGATGTGTATATTGTTAGGTCATGTTAGATATGTTCATTTAATGTGCAACTTGCAGATAGATGCGTATGTGATAGCAATTATTTGACATGAGATGTATATTTGATGTTTGTGTTGGGATGATGTTATACGATGCTTGTGCTTTGTTATATTATCATGATCACGATGTTTATTTTTAATATTAAATCATGATATTTATTAAATATTATATCATGATTGTAATTGAAATTTTAATTTTAATTATATGTAAAATTGTAAAATTGTAACTATATTTCTAATTGTAATTGTATGTAAAATTCTAAAATTGTAATTGTAATTTTAATTGTAATTGTCTATGAAATTGTAAAATTGTAATTCTAATTGTAATTCTATGTAATATATTTGTAAAATTTTAGTTGTATTAATGTGAAATGATTGTAATTGTAATTTTAATTGTAAAATTGTAATTGTAATTGTATGTGAAATTGTAAACTTCTAATTCTAAATCTAATTTTAATTGTAATTGTATGTAAAATGTTTGTAAATTTTTAATTGTATTAATGTGAAATGATTGTAATTGTAATTGTATATATGTAAAATTGTAAAATTGTAATTGTATGTAAAATTCTAAAATTGTAATATGTCATGGTTGTAATTGAAATTTTAATTTTAATTGTATGTAAAATTGTAAAATTGTAATTGTATTTCTAATTGTAATTTTAATTGTAATTGTATGTAAAATATTTTTAAAATTTTAATTGTAATTGTAATATTTAATTTATTGTGAAATGATTGTAATTGTAATTGTATGTAAAATTCTAAAATTGTAATTGTCTATGAAATTGTAAAATTGTAATTGTAATTCTAATTCTAATTTTAATTGTAATTCTATGTAAAATATTTGTAAAATTTTAGTTGTATTAATGTGAAATGATTGTAATTGTAATTTTAATTGTAAAACTGTAATTGTAATTGTATGTGAAATTATAAAATTGTAATTGTAATTGTATGTGAAATTGTAAACTTCTAATTCTAATTGTATGTAAAATGTTTGTAAATTTTTAATTGTATTGATGTGAAATGATTGTAATTGTATATATGTACAATTGTAAAATTGTAATTCTATGTAAAATTCTAAAATTGTAATTGTAATTGTATGTGAAATTGTAAAATTGTAATAGTAATTGTAATTCTAACTTTATTTATAGTTGTATGTAAAATATTTGTAAAATTGTAATTGTATTAATATGAAATGACTGTAATTGTAATTGTATGTAAAATTTTAAAATTGTAATTGTAATTGTATTGTGAAATTGTAAAATTGTAATTGTACTTGTATGTATTGTCATCATTCAATTTTATTAAAAATTTTAAATTTGTAAATTTTTAAATTTGTAAATTAATTGTCAATTATGAACCATAACTACCGTAAGTAAAATGTATACTGTAAATATTGTTAAATTACCATAATTGTAAATTTGTATGAATATAAATAATTGTAAAATAATAAATCTAGAATAATATGAATTTTTGTAACATAATAAAGTTTATAAAATAATGCAAATAAATTCATGTACTTTAGAATTATCATTATTTTATTATGATCTTACATACCAAAAAAAAAAGAACTTTATATAGTACGCCATTGTTTTCAAGATCAACATAATTACAAATTATCAAGTGAAATGATTTTAACATTAACACAATGAAAATTACCAATTAATTCAAAATACATATTATAACGTTTCGAAAAAAAGAGTCTTAGTTATAAGGTAATTAAGTCCTCTTCTTAATAAAAACCCATCTTAAAAAGTATAAATGATGAAATAACACATGTACCATATCACTCTCGGTTCTCATGATCGCCCTCATTATATTATAGCTCGCTTGGCATGATAACACTATTGTTCTCAAAAATATGTTTTGATCTAGGGTCATGTCTCAATACAAACCACCAATCCCTATCCAACACATCTTGGTAAAAAAACAACTGGTTGCAGTGTTTGGGGAAAACATAGGGCTCCTTAGCTTCATCCCACATCTTTCTAGAGTTGATACATATCAGCCTACTATTGTGATCTTCCTTTACATTATTTCGATCAAAGGTGTCCCACCACTTGCACCTAAAAATAAAACATTGGAAAGAAGAGAAATATACTTCAATGATCTCTTGTATCTTTCTGACGTCACCTAACGTCCCTCGTACTAGGTTTTTATCAAGGTGGCTAGATCAACTTGATTGATCAAACTCGACTTCCATTCCACAGTCTTGTGTCATGTGTCCATCATCAGCATTTTCTATGCGAAAATGGTGTCCAT
Organism: Pinus albicaulis; assembly: GCA_034641835.2. Lineage (NCBI taxonomy): Eukaryota > Viridiplantae > Streptophyta > Pinopsida > Pinales > Pinaceae > Pinus > Pinus albicaulis. The sequence continues at coordinate 542,932,626 of CM076574.1, read as the reverse complement.
ATGCCCACATATATGGGAACAAATACACCTATTAAAAGTTAAAAAATCATAGTACCATGTGTCTTATAATAACCTAATAGTTAAAATATGAAATATAGATGTAATTACATTTCAAAGGTGCATTACTAAGTTTAAAATGTACATAAATAGATTATTATCGAGTGGGTGCACCCAATCCCTACGTTTAGCGCATCCTCTTCCTCATGCGAGTAATGACCAGTTGCACCATATTTCTCTCTGACTTAGTCAGCAACCCAACTATTGGGGAATAATTTTGGCATGTTTTATTTTAAATTATTGGGATAAGGCACACTTCTAACATTCAACCATCTAAATTCTTTCCTGACACTATCCCATTTCATCCTCTTTTGTTCGTAAAATGCGACCCACGGTTGTGTCGCTTCAGAATTGTAAAGAATGAATTTATTGATTGGCTCAATTTCTACATTCGTTGATGAAATAAAACCGACATATAGTACATATGAGATCAAAACTTACATTATATTTAAGTTCAACATGTATATTTACATTGTGTAAATTTCAAAATTTATAAGTCGCTTACTCTTTATCAAGTGCCTTTTTTCATTTGTTTGGAGCAACTCCCCTTCTCTTTTTTCTTCATCCCTTTCATTGTCCCAAATAACTGCACCTGGTATGTTGTCGATCTGCTTGTTGTACTCCCTGGCATAATACAAAGACACATACAATATGTACCCCTCTGCTATAGACCCCTCTATTTTTTCCCTTTTTCGAACAAAATCTTTCAATTTATTCATGTACATCTCTAAGAAGGACATCCAACGACAAGAAACCACCCCAACTAATTCAACCTCATCTACTAGGTGGATTAGAAGATGAAACTACAAGTCCATGAAACTCGTCGACAGTTCCTTCTCAAACATACAAACAATCTCAACTATCTCTTGACCCCACCATGAAATGCTAGCCACATGAATCTCCTTTGATGTGATCCAACGTACAATTTCAGATAATTTAGATATGGCACATCCTAGGTCTTGGTGGAATTCATGTTTCACACACCCATGCATGAAGAAAGGATAATGACATTGCAAAGTTATAAACACGTGAAATAATATACAAAATTAGTTATGTTTTATGATCCCTACATGGGATAAAATTTATTAATATAAAAAATAATAAAATCATGCTTTTGGCATTATACTTACTCTTATAAGATTAAAATGGTCATGCGATTTCAACCCTGACAAATGGTCATCCATAGTGAAGCAACGTCGTAGTGAAGACCCATATGAAGATGGCACCCTCACACCTATTATAACTTCCTATGCCAAAGAAGGATCATATTTTTTTAAATCCATGGGACATCACCTTCTTTGAAATACCATGAATTAGAGGGACCAACGCCTGCATCTGATCATGTACTTTCTAATCGTCTTGGCCAATGTTTATTTTTAGTTTTTGAAGTAATAATATCTTTCCTAACAACAAATGTTTCACTTTGTTTCGATGATATGTTCCTCCATAAAGAAGATGAAACATTTTTAAATATATGCATGGGATTTAATAAGTGGGTAATCTTAAGATGCTCCCAATATGGGTGGTTATAAAAGATAGATTTCCTTTTCATCCCAATGAGAAATCTCTCAACATAGGTGTTGAATAATTCTGGATCATCGAACATAGGCTTCCCATTTGAATCAAACATTTCTATGAACTCCTTCTCCTTCTCTCACTCATATCCTCTAAGAAATTTAGTTGGTGTCGTTATTGGAGGCCTTTGGATTCTCTCTCGTTTACCATTGAAAGTGGATGATGCTCTTCTGTGAGGGTGTTCTTTTGGGTGGAATACCCTGGAGTGGTCATACACTGAATTTCGTAGGTCGTTGGACCATATAGCTTTGAGAGAAGGTCCACAACGTTTACATCCAAAATACACTTTTGTTACAAGACCTACAAGATTATTGTATATAATATATATGCATGGCACTTTAAAGAATATCATGAAGATCAGAAATGATTACAATGAATTAAATAACTAATATGTGAAAGAATATAAAAAAATCTATAAACATGTAATTTACCAGAGCAAACTCCTAAGCCTCGATAATCATGTTTTGTGTAAGCACATATGCCATACAACGTAAAACTCCTTTCTATTACGATGGTTCTTGATACATCATATAAATTTATCCCATCCCATAATTCCTTCAATTCATCTACTAGTGGTTGTAAGTAGACATCCATATTCTTCACTTATCTTCTACTAGGGACTATGAGAGCCAACATAAATTGTTCATTCTTCACAAACAACCATGCGGGGATATTTTTATTGATCACTACTACATGCCAAATAGAATAGTTGGTGTTCTGGAGGGAATATGGGTTGACGCCATCCATGGCTATGCTGAGTCGTAGACTTCGTACTTCATCCTTGAATTTTTTGGGCCATGTATCCTCTATATGCTTCATGGCTACTGAATATGTTGGGATTTGCATAACTCCCAAATCACTTCTTTGTAAGTCATGCCATCCCTGCAACATAGCTAATTATTTTCAATGAAAGAGCCTTTGAATCCTCGGGATTATAGGCATGTGCCTCAATATATTAAAAGGATGACCACACGATTTACCCTTTTTTTATTTATCATACCTATCATGCCCACATTTCGGACATAACTCTTTTTTTCATATTCTCCTCTATATAGAATACAATCATTTAGACATGTATGATATGATATGCACTCAACACCCAACATTTTCAACATTTTATTTGCCTCTTTGCAACTACCGAGCAATACATTATCACTCTAAATAACCTTGTCTTTTAATAACCTATAGTTGGTGATCATGGAAAATATTAAATGTACATTAATGCCGTGTAGTCTGAAAATTTATCTCATAAAAATATCTGCTATCTGTACAGTCTTGTAAGTAGACTTTACAGGTATAAAATGTGCAAAATTACTCAACCTATCGATCACCACAATAATAGAGTCATTGTGCCTCTTTGATCGTGGTAAACCTGTAATGAATTCTAGAGATATTACCTCCCACTTCCATTTAGGTACTGGTATGGGCTGTAAAAATCCTACTGGATATCGATGCTCCATCTTGACTTGTTGACACTCCAAACATTTGTTTAAGTATTCAGCAATGTTTCTTCGCATACCAAGCCAAAAATATATTTTTCTAATTGCAGTTAACATCTTCTAGTATCCTGGGTGTCCTGCATAATTACTTCGACGATATTCATTCATGATTAGCTCCTTTAGATCCACATGGTTTGGTATATAAATTTTCCCTCTAAAGGTTAGCATTAGCTCTTTACTAACTCCATACTCAAAAGTATTTCCTTGTTTTCTGGCCTCTTCCATTTGCTGCCATAAAAATTGGTATTCTGGATCCCTTTGTGCTTCCTCTTTTACTTGGTCAAGAAATTTTCATTCAAACTGGTTATAGCACAACTCATAAACATAGTATAGTTTCCTACTTAAGGCATCCGCTACACGGTTTTCTTTCCCCTTCATGTGTTGAATTACCATATAAAACTCACTTAGGAAGGCATTCCATCTTAAATGTTGGGAGTTTAAATTAGCTTGCTTGAAGTAACTTGTCAAGCTACTATGATCAGTTTTTAGTACAAACTTATTTCCCAACAGGTAGTGTCTCCATACCCGGAGTGAATGTACCACTGTTGTTAACTCCAATCATAGGTTGAATATCTTTGCTCATGCTATTTTAACTTCCTTGACTCATAGGCCACTACCTTTCCCTCCTGAGATAAATCTGTCCCAAATCCATCCTTACAAGTGTCTGTACAAACCTCAAATCCTTTGTTGGGGTCAACTATCCTCAACACTGGTGCAATGGTCAATATATGCTTCAACCTCTCGAAAATATTATGGCACTCATTAGTCCACTTAAATAATTTTCCCTTTCTCTGCAAGGAGGTGATTCGAAAATAAATTCTGGAGAATCCTTCAATGAATATTTGATGGTACCCAGCTAATCCCATAAAGGATCAGATATCCGCCACATTTTGGGGAGCTCGCCATTCCATGATTGTCTTAATTTTCTCTGGATCAACAACAATCCCTTCTGCTGAAATAACATGGCCTAAGTATTGGATTTCTGTTTTGAAGAAAGCACATTTACTGAACTTAGTGTACAGCTAGTGTTTTCTTAACATTTCCAACACTATTCTTAGATTTTCTCTATGTTCTTCCCGATTCTTAGAATACATTAAAATATCATCAATAAATATGAGTACAAAGTTATCCAGGAAGGGGTGAAATATACCATGCATTAACCTCATAAATGTCGCTGGCGCATTTGTTAACCCAAAGGGTAGCACCACAAACTCATAATGCCCATACCTGGTATGGAAAGAAGTCTTATAAATATATTCATCCTTGATCCGGATCTGGTGTTATCCAGATCTTAAATCTATTTTTGAGAATATTGTGGCCCCCTTCCCTTGATCGAACATATCGTCAATCCGCGGGAAAGGATATTTATTTTTTACTATTAACTTATTGAGTTGTCTATAGTCCATGCACATTCACACGGTTCCGTCCTTCTTCTTTATGAATAGCACTGGTGCTCCCTGAGGGGACACACTCGAAAAAATGTATCCTGTGTCCAGCAGCTCTTGCAGCTACATTTTTAATTCAGTTAATTATGGAACACTCATTCTGTAAGGAGCGCTTGACACAGGTGATGCTCCTGGCATTAATTCAATGGTGAAATCAACATCTCTTCTTGGTGGTAATCTGGGTACGTCTTCTGGAAATACATCCATGAATTCCTATACCACTGGTATGTTTTCCATCTTAGGAGATTTCTCCTTTCAATTGGCATATCCCACCTGGATAGCATAAATCTGGCATCCCTTCCTTATACACTTATTCATTTGAGATGTTGTAATAGGACACAACTATAATGGTTTCTTGATTCCCTGAATCTCCTTGTGTGTTCGATCTTGCATTATGTATTATATAATCTTTTCTTTACATTCCACTGAAGTCCAATGTTTCTCTAGCCACTCCATACCCAACAAAACATCATAGGACCATAATGGAAATATTTTCAGGTCCACGTTTAACTGCTGGTCTACAATTTCCAATATGCAGTTTGGAATTTTGGCACTTACTTTCATTTTTTCTCCCGTGGCTAGCTATACCAGCCAATGTTTTTCGAATTTATGGCTTTTGAATTTACATACTTATACTATTTTGGGGTTTACGTAACTTAAACTTGCACTTGGGTCAACCAAAATAGAAACAAACTAAGACAGTAACTTACCTTCCAACTCAATCATCGTTGGCTAATAATACACCTGACGATCTTCCAACGCTCCGTTGATTCAAGGTATCTTTTGAGCCACATCACCCACTGTAGAAGATTCTTGCAAATTAGCAACTGTTTCAATTCTCCCTCACTGTGGTAAATTCTTATAATAATGCGCCTCACCATACCCCCAACACTACAGAGGTGGTTTGGATACTTGTCCTTGCTCAAGTTTGATAGAAGCCTCTATAGGCCTCTCTTCAATAGGCCACCTGGTTCTTTGATGATTTCTACCAAACTGTTTTCTTACTGAACTTCAGGAAGAATTTTTAAAATTGTTGCTTCTAATACCCTTGAAGTTTGAAGTGTTTTTTTGTCCTTTTCTTGGCTGCCAACTTTTTCCCACTTCCCCTTTTGCCTTGGACTTCTGGTAGCACATTCGTGCCTTACGAATTTCTTTGTCCATGGTCGTAGGATTTATGAACTCAATTTTTTCCTTCATATGGGTTGGAAGACTACTCAAGAATCTTTGAACCTTAGCCTTTTCATCCCTGAGGTAAGGGACATATCTTAACAAGGAAGTGAATTTGGTAATATACTCGTCCATAGTCATTTGACCCAGCTTCAAGTCATGGAATTCCCTGGATTTTTCGTCATAAAAAATGTTTTTTCAAATACTTGTCTTTAAAGTATTACTTGAATGAATCCCATGTAACATCTTGATCTTCAATAATGCGAACATTATTTACCTCCTCCCACCATAGGGTGGCCTTTTCTCGTAGCTGGTAAATGGCCAATCTAGCTTTAGGGTTGTTGTTGTACTCATACACTTGAAAGTACTTATTCATGTTTATCAACTAAGCCTCTGCCACCTCTTCAGCTTCTCCATCGAAGGTAGGTGGTTTTATTTTCCGAAACTCACCTTGAAGCTCTACTTTTTGCTTCTTGATTTCCTGCTGATCGGACACACTTATAGAATCTGCTTCATTATAATTCCTGTTCTTGTTGCTTCGCTTTGAAGTGCTCCTGCCCATTCTGTCTGTGGTTTGGTCCTTGGTTTGTCGGTCGTTTTCTTCTTGCACACCCCTATCAGGATTGGGTTGTAACACCCCTTGATTCTACTTTTTGGAAAGGCTCTTAAGTATTCTTTCTTGATCCTACATCAAACGTAAATTGTCACTTCTCACATGGACCATCTCCTCCTGCAACGTCTCTATAGTACTTAATAGTATGATGGTCTGGTGTTGTTGTTCCTCCAACAATCTACTAGTATGTTGGTGCTGATCCACACTCAACTGAATCC